>JARGCV010000113.1:2120000-2187500 GCA_034064705.1 Bothrops alternatus
AAACAATGCTTTAGCCCCTTTTGCGCAGGCAACAGCACCTCCATATCTCCATCAGGGTCATCTCGTGTCTTCAACCCTACACAGTGTTTCTTATATCATTGTGATAAAATTGCCCAAGCTGTGGACACCAGTGAACCGGATGAAAAGTTCAGCTAGGAAAGCACATGCCTGGAGGAGTCTAGCAGCTTGCCTCGGCATGAGCCGACAAAGCATGGCCTGAAGTTATTAGTACTGGTACAGGTATTGCAAAACCATGTTCTAGTGTGACTCTTTTACATCATGGGCTTTCCAATTTCCTTGATTATGCCTGTATGCCCACCATGAATCAGTGTCCTGGAAATTGGAGTTGCCCCACGGTTTGACTCAGTTCTGGAAGGAACAGGACACAGCTGGATTTCAGGGCATAACTTGATAGGTAACCTGAGTCAAAAAAATATCTAGGTTATGTCTGATAATTCTGTCTCTGAAATGTTCTGTCAATCTCATGCAAGACTAGGGACAAGGAAAGCCAACCATTTCTTAATGCATTAGAAATATTCAGATATCTTTGTAAATATGACACCCTTTTGCTGTTTTCTTGGAAGTGGATTGGATCCAGACTCATTCTTTCAATAGACCTTTGAGATTTGGGTGGTCCTAACCCAGCTGGGTCTCCAGAAGGCTGTCAAAACCTGGTGCTTTCAACAAGACTTTGGGGAAAGCATAATGGCGTACTCAGTGCTTTTTTTGTAAAAAAAAAAAAAAAAAAAGGTGCCGGAACTCACACACGTCATACAACCCACCTTGCCTACCCTAGGTTCCATCCAAAAAAAGGTGCCAGAACTCCGTTCTGGGCGTTTTAAGAAAAAAGAAGCCCTGGGCGTACTGTTTTCTACCACAATCTGAAAATTAACGAAAGCCGAGTTTTCTTGATCTCTGATTCCAGTGTTTCCCACGATATAGGAAGTCCTTGATTTGCCACTGGTTGCTTAGCAAACTGTTCAACGTTACACCTGACTTTCCTTGGGTCTACTTATGACCTAGATTTGAAGTTCCGATGGTTGGACACCTCCTCCCCCCCGCCATGTGACCGAACTTCCAGTGCTTGGCAACGCAACTGAGTTTACGGCTGCAAGGTCTCATGGTCATGTGACCAGATTGTATGATAGTTTTTGTAGGCTCCACAATGGTTATAAGTCAAAGACTACCTGTGTGGTTATTTGGGTTTTTAGCTCTGCAATTTTTAATCTCATTTATCTAAACAGGGCATCTCAGCTGCTCTGAGTTGATTTTAATCATAGCCGTGTATGGATCCATTTCTACTTAAAAAAAATAAAAAAAATTAAAATTATCAAATTTCTATGCCACCCCTCTCCTAAGACTCAGGGCAGCTCACAACAGCAATACAGCTACATATAAAAATTTAATAATAATGATCCAAACAAAGATCCATACATACAGCATGCAAACACAATCAAATACACAATCAACGATGGAAGCACATTCCTAGGCCCGGGGGCAGAACATAGTTCATACCCCCCAAGCCTGTCGGCACAAATAGGTCTTCAATAGTTTCCGGAAAGCTAGGAGGGAGGAAGCAGTATGGACCTCCATGGGAAGTTGGTTCCAGAAGGCTGGGGCAGCAACGGAGAAGGCCCTAGCCCTAGGTCCCGCCAGATGGCATTGCCTGATGGATGGGACCCGTAGGAGGCCAGCACTATGCGCCCTAACCGGTCGCTGGGATTCATGAGGCTGAAGATGGTCCCGCAAGTAACCTGGTCCATTGTCATAAAGGGCTTTATAGGTCATAACCAACACTTTGAATTGTGTTCAGAGACCAATTGGCAGCCAGTGCAGCTCACGGAGGGCTGGAGTGATATGAGCATGTCTTGGAAGATCCAAGACAGCACGCGCGGCCGCATTCTGGACAACCTGCAGTCTCCGGACATTCTTCAAAGGTTGCCCCATGTAGAGAGCATTACATTAAAGGGATTTAGATGAACCAATTAACCACATTTCTGCTGCTCTTGAAAAATCTGCCCCTCTTACATTGTAAGTAATAAGGGTTCTTGAAAGTGATTTCACTCTCTGATTTTTTGTAACAGAAGTGCTTTTGAAAATGCACTCTGTGGGAATCTGTGGGTCTGATGTGCACTACTGGCAACATGGACGAATTGGGAATTTTGTGGTGAAGTCTCCAATGGTGCTGGGGCACGAAGCTTCAGGAACCGTTGTTAAAGTAGGGTCTTCGGTGACCAAGTTAAAGAAAGGTGAGCTGAAGCTGTTCCCTTCCATCTTAGTATCTGATGAGTAAAGATTGATCAGCATGTACAAACAGCTGGAGGTAGGGTCTTCCGGCTCCCTTCTTAATTGCTTCTGATTTGGGACAAATAAAATCATTTGAAAAAAATAGTGGAATCAAGAAAAACAATGGTCTTATTTTGGGCAGATTGATTTGTTTATTTTCTGTGGTGACTGTACCCAATTCTTTCTTGTCCCTTTCTCTACAATCCCTCCCTCTGTCCCTGAACTTCCAAACCAACCCACAAAGTATTACCGGTATGTGGCCTTTGACTTAAAAAAAGTTGGGCAACCACAATTTGTAGAAATCTTTATATACTGCTTTTAGATCCACCCTCTCTTTCATTAGTGCAGTAGATCCATCCTTCTATCTGTCTCCTAATGTCCTTCGTGTAAAATGTGATAGATCTTCTCAGAAGAACAGCAGAGATCTTCAAAGATCTGCCTTGTCAGGTTGGAATTGATGGGAGCTTAATGCTAGAACTACATGGTTTTGTGGGGCCCAGGAGAAGAGTAAATCCAGAAGTTTTCTAAATTATATCTCATCCTCTTCTGAGTAGCTAATTCTTGTCATTTGATTCTTACCTCAGCTTGAAAGTCTGTAATATGACTGGACTGCTCTGGTTATAAGAAATGCTTTGAGGTTTTTTGGGTTTCATCAGCTTTCAGGTGATAAATATTTAATATTAATACTTAATACTTCGCAGTATCTTTTAAAATGTGTGAATGGTCCCCTAGATACACAAATCTCTGTAGTGGGTCATTTGTTTCCTTCTTTCTCACCTTCTTACATCTCTTGCAGGTGATCGAGTAGCTATTGAGCCTGGCGTCCCTCGAGAAATAGATGAATTCTGCAAAATTGGACGTTACAATCTATCTCCGACTCTTTTCTTCTGTGCAACCCCTCCCGATGATGGGAACCTGTGCCGATATTACAAGCACGATGCCAACTTTTGCTACAAGTTAGTTGCAATGTTTTGCGGGGGGGGGGAGGGGACCATGTCATGCAGCTAAGCAATCTGAAACACTGACTTGTCAGTTCTGGGCGTAATCAACTTTGTACAATGGGCAATTCCCTAAATGGGGAACTCGGGTTATGAACAGACAAAATCTCAACCCCATAATTAAATTCGAAACTCAAATTACAAGAGAATCTGAACATTCAGAGCCAGCCCGGTGTCAGGGGCTGAATCTGAGATCTTTACAAGCAAAGCAAATGTTTTATCACAGCCTTTCCTTTCCCTAATGGATAGACAAAGCACTATTCCAGTTTTCTGCTCAAATTACTGCTTTTTTTTTTCTGGGTCATTTCAGTGGTCTGGAAAGAAAAAAAACAATTTAATCACACGATAATTTTGTGTGCATATTTCTAAAGTGTTCAGTGCTTAAAACCAGCAGGCTGTAGAATTTAGGGATTCTACAGGAAAATAAAATGCTTGTTTAATTGTGCATCGGATGGAGAACTTAAAAATGATTACAATTATTTATTGATTGATTTATAAGGCTGCTACATCACCAGGGGTGGGATTCAGCCGGTTCGCACCAGTTCGGCAGAACCGGTAGCTAATTTTTTGTTGCCCATTCCCAGAATGGACTTCCGGAAGCGGCATCCACACAGAGAACTGGTTGTTCACCTATTTGAATCCCACCACTGTACATCACACAGGAATGACCCTGGGCAGTGTACAACGATTAAAGCGAACCATTAAAAACCAACATTCATCCATTAAGGAGTGTTTGAGTTGATGGAAATAATTCTGTCCACAAGCAACCAACCAGTAGAGCTAACTCACTTTTCTGGTCTGATGCTTGGGACAACATGTATGGATAACTTTCAGATCTAACAGAGAGATTGGTAATGAAGAAAACAAACAAAGCTCTTTTCAGAAATGAAATGAAATGAGGAACGGTTAAAGGAATTAGGAATGTTTAGTCTACAGAAAAGAAGACTGAGAGGAGACATGATAGCTGTCTACAAATACCTGAAGGGCTGTCACAGTGCAGAGGGATCAGCCCTCTTCTCACTTGCCCAAGGAAGGACTAGAAACAATGGGATGAAACTGCAGGGGAAAAGATTCAGATTGGAGGTTAGAAAAAAATTTCTGACAGTGAGGGTGATCAACCAGTGGAACAGGTTGCCACAGGAGGTGGTGAGCTCCCCTTTGATGGAGGTCTTCAAGCAGAGACTGGACGGCCATATGACTGGGATGGTTTAGGGAATCCTGCCTCGAGCAGGGGGTTGGACTCGATGACCCGGGAGGTCCCCTCCAACTCTACGATTCTATGATTCTATGAAAAATCCATTTTTGTAATTCTGCAAGAGGCAGCAAGAGAATATGATTACATATCCCTTTTCTACCACTAACCCTTTCCCTCTGCAGTTCTTAATAATTCCTTGAATGTTGTCATAATTTTTGAGTATTTTTTTTTGAATGTTGGATAATTTTTTAAAATTCTTTGTATATTTTAGTAATTCATCGAATGCTTTTTCTCTCTCTCCAATATTGTCTAGAACTTTACTTTCTGGCCTTCAGTGTCCTGTGGCAAGTAAATAGAACTTTCTCTATCAGTAGTTAAGAGATTGGGAGTTGCCAACAGGGCTGCGTCCCCTACTTTCTTTTTATGTTTTCCAAGGAACAGTTTTCAGACCCTGGAATCTGAACTAAAGATTAAGACTCCTCTTAAAATAGCAGAACTCCTAGGCATACAACAGCAACGCCCGCAGGCAGTTAGGACTGGCTGATCTAAAAGCATGATAATGCTAGTAAGATTAACTGGAGCTTTGAAATAAAGGGAAGTAACAGTCTTACTACACACCATTTGTTTGCAGACTCTCTTGTGGCTGAGAGTTTTGAAGAAGTAATTGTATACGTCAGTTCCAGAAGGATTAAACGGCCTTTTTCAGAAGAGGTTACTGAACCTCTAATTACTGCAAACCAGTTACAGGACGAAGGACTGTCACCCTATGGCCCAGTGGCCCTTGACATGTTTACCTAAGGGGGGGGATATTTATTTATTTATTTTTATTCAATTATTAAATTTCTGTGTCAGGATTTTAATACGGCGACACTGGATGGCTTACTATATAATAAAAAAGCTAAAAGTTAGAAGGCCCTAAAACAATTACAATTGGGGAGGGGGGGGAGATGTAAAGTTAAAAGATTAAAAGGTATTGGATAGCACTGAAAGATTAAAATAAATCAAGGGTCCCAAAGGAGCCTAAAGTAGAATATACCGGTATATTTCGCACACACAAACACAGAGGGCCCAACAGGGATGTGTTTTGGAGCCAGTATTATTCAACATTTGTATGAACTATCTAGATCAGGGGTCTCCAAACTTGGCAACTGTAAGACTTGTGGACTTCAACTCTCAGAATTCCACGGGGAATTCTAGGTGTTGAAGTCCACAAGTCTTAAAGAGTTTCCAGGTTTGGAAACCCCTGAAATAAATGATTAAAAAGACTGGATCAAACTTTCCGTACATATTCTTTCCATGGTTTGGGACAAAAGGACCCAAGAAGGCCCAGCTGCTCTTTTTAGACATGGTGAGACATACATTCCCCAGATATCTATAGTCAACTTGATTGAGGATGATGGGTCCAGATGACAGTTTCAAGGAGTGACAATTAGCTAGCTAGGTAACAAGTAACTTTAGCCTCTTGGGTTTGTGCTTAATTTGTGTTAAGCCATTGTTTATAGTCTTTTAATATTTTATGGTTTAGATGTTTGGAGAATATGGAGACTCTGGTTTCTACTTTACACACACTAATGGAAGTTCTCTGGTCTCTTTGGTCTCTTTGCAGACTTCCAGATAATGTCACCTTTGAGGAAGGAGCTCTTGTTGAACCTCTTTCAGTTGCAATTCATGCCTGTAGAAGAGCCGAGGTGACACTGGGTACCAAAGTCTTCATTTGTGGTGCTGGTATGGAAAGACTTTGGGATTTCTTTGATTTTTCTAAACCTGGTGTATTATATATGTCCCAATGGATGCTTCTTCCCCAACACGAAAATCACCTCCATCATCTTCATAACTGATTTGGAGGCCACTTTGGATGTGGCATCCAAATTTCTCTCTCCAAAAAGTTCTTCTGCTGACCCTGTCGCTGCTTTTTTAAAGCAAAATCACGTTGACTATGGTGCTTTTACTGTTTCCCATCAGTGCTCTTTTTATAATGTGCTTTTATTGTTTAAAAAAGAAAGAGGTTCCTTAGAAGTGTCTGTTGGCCATCAAACTCTGTGCAATAAATAACCAGACTTCACTTTGATGTTCCCCATCCCTCTGTCTTCTTAGGACCCATTGGGCTCGTGACTTTGCTCATTGCTAAGGCGATGGGAGCCGCGCAAGTGGTGATTAGCGGTAAGACCAATTTACAATCTAGATGTCTTATTTTTTGGTGTGTTTGCAGTTCAGCTTTCCAAGTTTGCATGACATAAAGGACTAGTGTCGCCTGGGTAAATACAGAGCTGTTAAAAGGGACAAAGGAAGAAATAATTATTCAAGACACGAGACAACTCTAGCATGCACCAAGTTTTTTTTCCTTCTGAATCTTAGTGGTGTCTTTTGCATCAATCATGAAGAATGACTGTTCAATGTAAGCCTAGTGTGGCTCTTGGTGAGTCCATAGACACATCTGTAAAATCTTCTTCTCATCTTCTGGGATGTGCTTTTGGCTTCCCAATCAAAATCATCACTTAGAGATTTCTTGATGGACCTCTTATCCAAATATAAACCAGTAGAGCCTATTATATAGTTGGGCACTTTGAATATTGTTCTCTTGGAGGCACTTCATGGATTCTCCATCATAAATCCACTTCCAGGTGATTGCGGGAAAGCAACATGTTGGTACTGCTGTACAAGATACGGCAGTGTTTCCAACCTTGGCAATTTTAGGATGGGTGGACTTCAACTCCCAGAATTCCCCAGCCAGCATGGAGAATTAATTTGTTTTGCTTTTCCTGAACTCTGCTACCCTTCCAAGGTCTTCTCCCACCTTCAGCATTTCTTGGCCTCCTAAATGTTTTCATGGCAGAGCTGACATTTTCAGTTACCTTGGGAAAGTGCTTTTGGTTAGCACTCTTTAAAGATGACCCCTAAAATTCTTCTACAGTACATATCCAACTTATCCTAGCTTATGGACTACTGCAGGGTTGAGGCTTTGGCTGAACCTGGCTCCCAAAACTTTGGGTCCTGAGGATATTATTAAAAATAGCACTGAAACCATAATTTTTCATACGATAGAAGGCTATAGCAATTGAACAAATGAGGACAATAATAATGTTGACTGTCAAGAGATGGGACTTGCTTTTAATTCAGTCTAAATATAAATGAAACTGCGTTTAACCTTTGTTTTATTTCTGGAGCCTCATTAATCAGACTCAGGATGACAGGTGCTCTGAAAATGTTGTGTAGCCCTGGATAAAAGTCCATTTGTCGATGGCCTTGATTGCTACTCACATTAGAATTCGTAGAAAAAGGAGTGTAAATAGAATAGCTTGGAATGCAAGAAGTACAGTGGCATCTGACGTTGGTTCAAATCTCAGATGTATCCAAGGTAGGAATGATTAATTAGCAGGATAGAGTCTATTCTTTAAAATGATGAAATGTCTTGAGAGAGCAAAGAATTTGCAGCACCTTAAAGACTAACAAAGGAACTGCTGCCAAAAATCATGCTAAATTAACCAGGGTCATTCAAAGATCTTTTCCCTGGATTGTTATGTGGTTTATGTAGATCACGTTCTGTTGGCTCAAGGGCTTCATGAGACGTCCCTATTGCAGAAACAGACAGAGATACGGAGTATGAAACTCTGCTGTCCCCCTTCCCCCAAATGCAGTATGACATAGTCCATTATGTAGACCAGACATCACTCTGCTCAGATAATTAAATTAACCTATTGTCTCCTGGTGCTTTTGTGTTTATTATTGCTATGAAGTTTTGCTTTCTTTGCCTGTAGATTTGTCGGCTCCCCGACTTGAGAAAGCTACAGAAATTGGGGCTGATTTCACCATCCAGGTCAAGGGGCAGAACCCTGAGGAGCTGGCCAGTATGGTGGAAAGCTTGTTGGGTTGTATGCCTGACATTACCTTGGAGTGCACTGGGGCAGAATCCTGCATCCAGACTGGAATCTATGTGAGTGTTTCATAGCTTAAAGGTGCATCAAGAGTAATCGTCAGTCTCTCAGCTGTGGGCAGTTGAGGAGGAGAGACTGAGAGAAATTCTAGATCATGTTGAGAGAATGGTAAACTTTAAAAAATGGGTTTTTAAGAAGAGACTGGATAGCCACTTGTCTGAAATGGTATAGGGCTTCCTGCCAGAGCAGGGTGTTGGACTAGATGACCTCCAAGGTCCCTTCCAACTCTGTTATTCTGTTTTCCTTCCTTCCTTCCTTCCTTCCTTCCTTCCTTCCTTCCTTCCTTCCTTCCTTCCTTCCTTCCTTCCTTCCTTCCTTTCTTCCTTCCTTCCTTCCTTCCTTCCTTCCTTCCTTCCTTCCTTCCTTCCTTCTTTCCTCTCTCCCTCCCTCCCTCCCTCTCTCTTTCCCTCCCTTCTCTAACACTGGAAGCTTTTAAGGAGACTGGATAACCATTTGTCTGAAATGGTGTAGGGTTCCAACTCTGCTATTCTGTTATGGTAGAGGGAAAGATAGTCCTGGCATGTGGACTTCTGGAGAAGTTGGACATGGATATGATTCTCCTTGTTTCTTTTCAGGCCACCCGTTCTGGTGGGACTCTGGTTTTGGTGGGTCTGGGCCCAGAAATGGTCACCTTGCCCATTGTGAATGCAGCGGTGCGTGAGGTGGACATCCGTGGGATATTTAGATACTGCAATACGTAAGTATCCATCATGAGTCTAGAGGAGCAAATAGTGATTTGTTTTCCTCATAGCGAGGCGGGGGGGGGGGGAAATGATATTTTATAGATCTTGGACACCGAATCAGGAACCATGGAATGTTGTAAGACTTTGCCAACTTTTTTTTAAATTAAAATATAACAAAATGTCAATCCCAGACAACTGTTGAAATCTGATAAGTTCACCGTTGTGCATCCTAAGGAAGAAAAATAGGTTTTCAAACGATGTGGTGTAGCTGCTATTATGTTTTGTCGTCAAAAAAAATATGTGTAGCTAAAGAAATACAGTACACATTCTGCATTGCTTTTATCAAGAGGGTGTGGGCAGGTTTGAAATGGATAGAAAATATTGTACAGTATAGATAATTTCAGTACAGAACATTTGGTGCTTAACCTGAGCACTATTGTACAAACATCTAATAGTTTGAACATAACATCAGTAAGGCATTTGATAAAGTAGATCACAATCTACTACATGATAAGATAGAAAAATGTGGGTTAGACAGCAACACCATCAGATGGATTCGTAGCTGACTGACCGGCTGTACTCAGCGTGTGGTCCTCAATGGAACTGCATCTACATGGAGGGAAGTGTGTAGTGGGGTCCCCTGGGCTCTGTTCTAGGCCCAGTGCTCTTCTACATCTTCAATGATTTGGACGAGGGGATTGATGGGGAACTCATCAACTTTGCAGACGACACCAAGCTGGCAGGAATAGCCAACACTCCAGAAGACAGGCTTAAGATACAGAAGCATTTGGATAGACTTGAACACTGGGCACTATCTAACAAAATGAAATTCAATGGTGAAAAAAGCAAGGTTCTACATTTAGGCAAGAAAAACCAAATGTACAGGTATAGTATAGGGGGTACCTTGCTCAATAGTAGTAACTGTGAGAAGGATCTCGGAGTCCCAGTGGACAATCACTTAAATAGAAGCCAGCCGTGTGCTGCAGCTGCCAAAAAAGCCAACACAGTGCTGGGCTTACATTAACAGAGGGATAGAATCAAGGTCACGTGAAGTATTAATACCACTTTACAAGGCCTTGGTAAGGCCACACTTGGAATACGGCATCCAGTTTTGGTCACCGTGATGTAAAAAAGATGTTAAGACTCTAGAAAGAGTGCAGAGAAGAGCAACAAAGATGATTAGGGGACTGGAGGTTAAAACATATAAGGAATGGTTGCTGGAAATGGGTATGTTTTTACATTGACAACAGATAAAAATATAGCCATTTTCCCCTTTCACTTTTAGAGTTAGATGATGCTGGGAGATGCGAATGAGAGTTCAGCTAGACATAACAACACTGAACTTAGCGTGAGAATCAAGGTTACTGAGCTTAGAGCTAATAAAGAATTGGCAGGCTGAGGGAGAAAGCCCATGCTTCAAACTAATTGGGGAATGTGATTTATGACTGTCAATTAGAGGAGGGAATTGTGCTTTGATACTACCGTATGTGCCCAGGGGAGGGGAATTCAGTTTTTGGCTTCAGCCATGTAAGTGCCGATATTATGCTTCTCGAATAAAGATTCTTTAAGGTAAACAATGCCCCAAAGTTCTTTTGAAGAGTTTCATCTATCGAAACCATGACATCTTGGAAATATCTTTCTAAAAATGATCCTTGCCATAATCAACCATTCAAACTCTTTGTCTTTAGAAGGCGAAATCATCTCTGATCTTTGATAGGTCTTGGAAATCTGTCCCTCAATATAAATCCTTGCCACCATCAGCCATTCAAAAATCTGGGTATCTCTACTTCCCCTTTGTCTTCTGCTTTCTTTGCAGGTGGCCCATGGCGATTGCGATGCTTGCATCGAAAAAAATAAACGTGCAGCCCCTGGTGACTCACCGTTTCCCTTTGGAAAAGGCAACAGAAGCATTTGAGACAACCAAGAAAGGGATCGGGATAAAAATCATGCTAAAATGTGACCCTCATGATCAGAATCCCTAAAAAAAAAAAAAAAAGGCATTGCATTCCATTCTACTTTCCTGTTAGGGAGGATTAAGTCCATGGAGAAGAAAATATAAACAAAGCCAATCAAAGCCTGAAACTTAATGTAGAGTTTTGTCAAGGAAACAAATGTTATGCAAATTGTTTGGAAACTTGACTCTCTTGAACCTAAACATAGATCTTGAAGTCAGATGAATTAAATGACCTCTGTCACTAGAAGTGAAATGTGTAATGGGAACCAGTGCAGAACTGTAAAGTTAGGTCTCCATGTCCAATTTTCTGCACAACGCACCTCTCTGCATCTGAAAGGCATCAGGTTTAGGGCAGGACTTCGTATGTGAGACATCACGATGGAAGGTTCCAACTTAGCATTTGCATTTAGTAAACATGGATGTGTGTGGACCCATCAAAATTTGAAGCAATAGTCCTACATGATTGCTCCAATCCACTTCTTTCAGCCAGTGCAGACTTTGAACCCACTACCCACTCTTTGCATCAGTTAAGAAGCTCCTGCAGTAGTTAGTATGACGTTCTAGACCAATTTACATGTAGACATGGGTACATACAGATATCTGTTGGGTGGTTTGACTGTAATCTTGTAAGATCGTCTAACGTGTGAATGAGGTAGAACGGCATAGGAAGTAGGACTGTCAAATATCCATTCCATCCTAAGAAATCCTTCCTTCCTTCCTTCCTTCCTTCCTTCCTTCCTTCCTTCCTTCCTTCCTTCCTTCCTTCCTTCCTTCCTTCCTTCCTTCCTTCCTTCCTTCCTTCCCATATATTTTTAAGTGATGCTGGAAACCTGTTGCAGTTCTGTCCTACCTCCATATTGCCTGAAGAATCTGGAGGTCATAGGTTATTAGTTACCACTAGTTCCTTGAACAATGTCATTACTACACTTCTTTTAGCCCTAACTACTTTGTGGATGTATATTTGTGTATGTATGTGGAAAGAGTATCCTGGTTACTCCCATGCTCAGTTCTCTGCAAATACATATATTGTACTTGAACATCCAGGTTTTGTAACCCACAGGGATGCCTTTACCCCTTACTGTTAGATAGAACAAGAACCACTTCCTTGTAAAGCCATGCCCCCTTGTGGGATGTAGACACATGCCACAAAGACACAAGCCATATCCCCTTGTGGCATGTAGGCAAGTGGCCCAGGTGAAGAAATTTAATTTGGAGTTCCTGCTCAGCTAATATGGTAACCCCTAGGAGAACTTTCGCTATCAAGGCCCTGGCATGCCAAGTTCGTTCTTTCTCATTAAAAATTATGTTGCCTGAGCAAATAAAAGAAGAAAGAAGCTTCTGTTAAGTCTGTTGAAATGTCTTTCATGGGTTGGCTCCTCTCCAGCTGATTCTAAGCCGTATTTGAAATTTCAAGGAAATAAAATGCTTTTTTTTCTACCCACTTTATTTTCATATTTTGGTCTTTGTCGTTTGAGGCACTGTTTGTCTCTGTGTAAGGGTGGTGGGATGGTCCTGCTGACAATAATCACAATTTAAGCAGTGTTTGCAGATAGTCAGTGTTCCAATCTAAACATTTAAAAGCAATACTTCAGTATTTCCGAGTATGTTTCCCTCCTGACAGTCAAGCTTCTGTAAAATATACACTGCTGCATATTTATTTGGTCACAAGATTTCTATTTATTCCAATGAAGAGTGCTTAGAATTATAGAATAAGTTCCTTAATAAGAATAACAGAATAACATAGTTTTGGAAGGGACCTTGGAGATCTTCTAGTCCAACCCACTGCTTAGGCAGGAAATCCTATACCATTTCAGACAAATGGTTGTCCAATCTCTGCTTAAAAACTTCCAGTGTTCCAGCATGCACAATTTCTGGAGGCAAGTCGTTCCACTGATTAATTGTTCTCACTGTCAGGAAGTTTCTCCTTAGTTCTGGGCTGCTTCTCTCCTTGATTAGTTTCCATCAGTTGCTTCTCATCCTGCCTTCAGCTGCTTTGGAGAATAGGTTGACCCCCCCTTCTTTGTGGCAGCCCCTGAGATATTGGAAGTCTGCTATCATGTCACCCCTAGACCTTCTTTTCATTAAACTAGACATATATAAGGCATATATATATTTTGTAGCCTGCAAATTTATTTAGCAGGGAAGGAAGAAGTATTTATAAGAGCTTCTAGTAATTGAGGTTTCTAAAACCCCAACTGAAGCACGGGGGGGGTGGGGGGGGAGAGGCATGTCTGAATCACATCATCTTTTTTTTGGGTGGCATCTGTAACAGGAATAGAGAACTTGAAGCCTGCCGAATGACACTATTCCAGCTGGGAAATGAGCCACATAATTTGCAGGTTGACAACCGATTCTGAACCTATGTTGATTAGTATTTCACTTCTTGTCTATATTTAAGTGCTTGGTTTAATCATTTTTAGAGCCTTAATCTGCAATTAAAATCCTCTTTGATCTAGGTTGAGCTTCGGTCTGGTCTTGAGTGTCTAAGGCAGTGCTTCCAAATCTTGGCCCTTGACAATGGGTGAACTTCAATGCCAATTTCACACATCTTTAAGAGGCTAAGTTCAGGAACCACAGTTCTAAAGAAATGCTAGAATCTTGGCAAAACCCGACATTCTTTAGTGAAGAGGTGTGGACTTTAATGCCAACTTCATGTCTTTTCAAGTGGTCAAAATTGGGAAACACTGTTCTAAGGAAATGCTAGAATCTTGGCTACGTTTCCAAGGTCAACATTTGAAGTTCCTCAGTAGCTAAGAGATTTCCTAGTTTTGTTTTGCTGCAGTTCTGAGCAGAATCCTGGCCCTGAACAGAAATAATGGGGTTGGGTTGAAGGCGATGCTTCTCTGTTGCTGTTGCGGTTGCAGTTGTTGAAAAATCTAGCCCAGCAAGATAACATGGAGGCCTCAGGGCCCATCTCATTCCATTGCTAGGTCTTGAAGGGATCCTCCCCCACATTTGTCAGAGTTACTTCAGTGCTGGACTTTGACAATTTCTTGTAAAGCCACCAACTTCCTTGTTGACTTTCCTTAAAGAATAAGATGCAAAAAGGGCTTTAAAAATGCAAACGGGAAATTCCACGCTTGCAGAATTGTGAAACCAGCTTGCAACTTGGCACAGCATGGTGGGTGTCCCCAAGAGCTTCTTATTTCCAGGAAAAGTCTGGCCTGAGGTCACCAGGAAACTTCCGTGCCTAGGGTGGACTTGAACCCAGAGGATTAGGTTGTGAATAAATGATCTGACGAACGAATGAATAAATGTTTCCTTTACTACTGTTGTATTTGCCCTAGAGGGATTTGTGCCTTCCCACCAAGGGCTGGAACCCACAAATGCTCTTTAGATGTCATCGTTCCAACAAAGGTTATTACTCACGGTGCCTGCTGTCCCTCGCCAGGGATCCATTTTGCAATATCAGAGAGGGCAAATTTGAGCACAATTGTTTATGCCCTGTGTTTTTCTGCCTTGTTTTATATATAACATTATAGGGGGGAAAAGGGCTAAACTTGCTCACAAATCTGCGATACTTTGTTGTGGTTTATCACACTATTAGGTGGCAGACATTATTAGGGGAGACTTGTTTTTTTTAAACTTTGCACACGTCTCTCAGATGGCTGGGGAGCTGTGAGGCTCAGAAAATAAGTGGTAGTTTATACAAGCGGCTTAGGAATCTAGCAAATCAGCAGACAGCTTTGTTCAGTTCTCTGTTCAGCTTTCGTTAAGAAGCCTTAAAAAACCCACGTCCTCTGTGTTATGGAACAGGAGTGGGGGTTTTTTTTTTCTGAGTGTTCAGATTTTTCTCCCGGGAGACGAAGTATGAGGTGTGTCAAAGCATACACAGCAATCGATGCAAACACGATTCAACTCTCAACCCAACATTCTGTGTACATGTAACCCTCGATTTATAACCAGCACTGCAAAAGTGACTTATGACCATTTTTCACACTTAGGGCTGTTGTGGTATCCCTGGGGTCATGTAATCAAAATTGAAGCACGTGGCAACTGGCTCCTTTTTATGACGGTTGCAGTGTTCCGGAATGACGTAATCCCTTTTTGCAAGCTTCTGACAACTAAAGACAATGGGGATTACTTCACAGCTGGGTTACTAACTTAACGACTGCAGCGTTTCACTTAACAACTGTGGCAAGAAATGGGGCAAAGCTCTCTTAACAACTGTCTTGCTTAGCAACAAATCCACTTTTGATATTTTGAGAACATCACAAACGCTCTTCCCAGCATTGGGCAATATTGGATTCCAGTGATCTCCTGATCCACAGATCTCCTGCTACTACACCAGCAACTGTAGTTAGCATTTTCTGAGGCAAAGTGGGCTGACTGGACACCGGTCTTTGGGTCAAATACTTTCAACTTTCTAACAGGAAAACAACCTTTTAAAAGAAAAAAGTCTTGTGATTCACTTTTCTGCAGAAAGGAAACCTGTAAGGGAGTTTATCCAGATTAATCACATCATGAGGTTTGCCAAACATAGATATGAATTTATTGGGGTTGGGCAGTCGATTATATACTCGGAGAACTTCATTGTAAATGCTTTGCTTGAGACAGGGTAAATAAACCAAGCCCTATTTGCTGTTTTTTCTGTGATAAAAAAGAATCAATATCCTCTCAATAAATGTCACAGGACTCGTGATTTATGTAGAAATGTGAACGAGGCTATTAATAACAACTCTCTATATGCAAATCTTTTCTGTTGTAGTAAATATTAACATTACAGGGAAGCATTGCATTGCATTGCATTTGAATCTCAGGGCATTTACCTCACAGCTAATTTTAAGAACATTTTATGTGCCAGATTGCTATCAAAAACATCCCAACTCAGTTGAAGAATGTTGAACATCAGAAGCTGCCTAAACCCTGATACTGGTTCATGCTGATGAAAAAAAGAGAAAAAGAGATGGGGGGGACTGTATATCCTTGACACGCTAAACAGACCCTCAAAGACATGTTGGGTGATGATATGGAGCAGGCCCGCGTGCTGGCCCAAATCATTTATGCTTCACCTACTTGAATATCTACACCAAGCTAGAGCTGCTGCTGCTTCCCAATGGACCCCTCAGGAAGCAGTTTGGTTGGCCTTCTAAGTTGCTTTAATGGTGTTGAATGAGGACTTAATCAATTCCTTTTATCTGATTCCGGTATGTATTTTGTTCTTAGCTGTCTTTGCCAGGGAAAGGCAAAAGATAAATTTTCTATCTTTCTTGTCCATCCGTCCATCTGTCCATCCATCCATCTATTGATCCATCCATCCATTGATTCATCCATTGATTCATCCATCAATTATATCCATCCTACCATTATATCTATTCATCCAACCATCATATCCATCCATCCATCCATTGATCCATCCATCAATCATATCCAACCATTATATTCATCCATCCAACCATCATATCCATCCATCCATTGATCCATCCATCCATTGATCCATCCATCTATTGATCCATCCATCCATTGATCCATCCATTGATTCATTCATCAATCATACCCTTCCAACCGTTATATTAATCCATTCAACCATATATCCATCCATCCATCCATCCATCCATCCATCCATCCATCCATCCATCCATCCATCCATCCATCCATCAATCCATCCATCCATCCAATCCATCCTCCTGGCATCAGACAGTTCAGCCAAACATTAGAATTTCTTCCTGGTTTGGGAACAAGATCTTTCCCACATACCATTACAAACCTCCTATCTACGACTCAAGTTGACGTAGGTTGTGTCGTATACATTTTAGCAAAAAAGAGGGAAAAGCTCACATACTAAAAAGCATTTGCATGAAGTTGGTATGAGTTCATTCAGCTACAATGCAAATATAAACCTAAATATAACTTAAATACAGGAAGGACATATTTGGCTTTATGGAGACAGTGACCAGGGGATGATTTTTAGAATGTTTCAAACTCCTTTCTGGACATTGTTGAAAGATAATTCCGAGGTCCTCGAAATTCTCCCTAATTTTGCAAATCTTGTCTTTACCCCAGACCAGATCTCTTTGTGAATCCAGATCCAGTCCTATGCAACCAGTTTGTAAGAACTGCCCCATTCTCCAAAGAGAAGAGCAGGATTGTGGGATTTCTTTCAGTTATGGCTCCACATTCCAGTTTCCAATGTGTGCTATGATCGTGGATCTGCCTTTTTTTGACTATAATTCAAAGTGGAAGAGATCTACATGTTCCATCTTCGGATGACAAGCCAAGTCACAAATCCTGTGTGTGAAAGCACCCAACAGCCCCTTCTCAGTCCTCTAACCCTCCCCTCCCCTTGTGGATTCAAAAGGATTATCAGGAGCTGATCTGGTGCCTTTCTGCAGAGCTCAGGAGAAACAGCTCAACTGAAGTTGCTCTGAACCAAGAGCTGCGTTGTCTAGACAATAATTATAGCTTTGTCTTCCTGCAAAGAGCCTCCAGGCTTATGAAGTGACTTTTCCAGAGTCAGCAAAGTTGGCATTAGCTGAAGAGGGGGCAGCTGCCTTGAGCAAGAGCCCAGAGAAGGGATAGGGCAGGTGTCTTTGCCAAGGAAGAGACCAGCTCAAGGGGGAATTGATCAAAGCTCCCAAAGTGTCAGCTGCCACTTCAAGCTTGCCTTTAGCTGTCACTCAGTGCCATGAACTCTAAGGGGGCTGGATGGGAGGGGGGAGGATTCAGGGAAAATGAAAAATTTACTGCATCTTCCTGAGACGTGGTTTCAAGGTGAACTGGCTGGGAATGGAATACAACTGCATACCGACTTACACTTTAGAATAGAATAGAATAGAATAGAATAGAATAGAATAGAATAGAATAGAATAGAATAGAATAGAATAGAATAGAATAGAATAGAATAGAATAGAATAGAATAGAATAGAATAGAATAGAATAGAGTAGAATAGAGTAGATTAGACAGATTATAGAATAGACAGATTGTAGAATAGAATAGAGTAGAATAGACATATTGTAGAATAGAATACAGAGATTGTAGAACAGAACAGAATAGAATAGACAGATTGTAGAACAGAATAGAATAGAATAGAATAGAATAGAATAGAATAGAATAGAATAGAATAGAAGCTGGAAGGGACCTTGGAGGTCTTCTAGTCCAGTCCCCTGCTCAAGCAGGAGAACCTATACTGTCTCAGAAAGGTGAATGTCCAGTCTCTTCTTGAAACGACCATTCTGAAAACATCTCCTTTGAATTTAATTGGATATTGGGCAAGCCACCATGGGGAGGAACCGAAGGGAAGGAAAGTTAGACGTGGGCATTTTGGCGGGCGAATATCAGTTCTAGCTTTGCACTCCTGTACTGTATTTCATTTGACCGCTAGTAAACTATACCTTCCTCAACAAATGGAGTTAAGGATGGTTCTTTCTTGGAGGCCGAAACTGAGGCTGGTCTGATGAGGTTTCAAAGGAAGAATGTGGGAAACTTGCGATAGTGGTGATATCTGTAGCTCGGGTATAGGATGAAGGTTTGTTCTTTGAGCTTGTGGGTTGGTTTCCGAATGTTTCGTTACCAGGCTAGGTAACATTTTTAGTGGAGTTGAGGGGACGTTAGTGTCAGTGTTCTTCTGTTTACAAGGGCTTCTGAAACCTTAATGTTGGAGAGTGTTTGCTATTTCATTACTTTTGGGTAGAATGGATGAGTGGTAAGATAGCCTAGATTTTTTTCCAGCCCAGGAGAAGAACATGTCTAGCTAAGGCCTTTAACCACTAGATAAGATAAGATAAGATAACCTTTATTGTCATTTTTATACTGTGGGCACAATGGCAGACATCAAAAATGAAATTTAGTTGCCCATTCTCAAAGTGAAACAGATACACGACACACACCTAAACATACTACGAACAACATATGTATAGACCCACATCCCTACATATATGTAGCAAATAAAAATTAAATACTGTCCATCTTGAATATATAACGGAAGGAGGAAGCTTGAGAGTTTGCAAGGTTAATGCTGTATGGGATGAAACTATGGCTGAATCTGGATGTTCTGCTACGGATACCACAGAGCCCCCTCCTCCCAGAAGGTAACAAGGAAAACAGGTCGTGAAGAGGATGTGTAGTGTCCCAGATAATCTTGCGGACCCTGCTCAAGCAGCGCTTCTGTGCTATGTCCTGGATGTGAGGGAGGGAGCTGCCAATGTTTTGTACTAAACCTCTTCACTGGTGTCCATTTCTATCCCTGATCAAAATGGTGTCATGAAGAAGTTCTATCTCTTCAATAGCATGAAGAGATGCAATATTGTACACCAGTACCTTGGCAGATGTGTTTGCCAAGGGCTGGGCAAAGAACCAAATCCCCAGGACTCTTTGGAAAACCAGTAGAGTTTTTCATTCATTCCCAATAGATGAAAAAAAACACAGACTAATAGGTTGTACAAAATAAATGGAGATTCCTGGAATGTATATCATTAAACTAACAAAAAATTTATTCAAGAGAATATACGTTTCAGTTGAAACAATTTTTTTAATATAAGCACTGCGTACAAACGTACATATACTTAATGTACTCCATCAGCTAAGCCAAAGTGAATGAAACAAATCTTGAAGGAATCAACCAAGCTTTGAAAGACTCCATCAAGACCTTGCTCCAAGATGAGTTTGCTCCATTAAGAATTCTCTGATGCTGTGATTTCTACCACCTTCAGCGATACAGCACAACAGCGGTCAAGTTCTAATCTATATTAGTAGCTACATTTTCTGAGTTAGTGTCTGCATTAAACTTCAGTGTATAGAGCCTACTACCTCCTCAACACTTTATAGTGTGCAGATACAACAACTCTTGCAACTTCCCCATTTTCCCCCTCCTTTCACAAAAAAAACTGTTTGGAAAGGTAGAAGAGAAAAAAAAATATCTACTGTATCTTTTGATCTAAGCAGGGCTAAACATGGTTAGTACATGAATGGGAATCTATTAAATGATCCCAGGAGTGTGAGTTAAGCTGTAGAGTTGAAAAAACAGTCCTCTGGAGTAGTGTTTCTCAACCTCAAACACTTTGAGATGTGCCAAAGAGGCTTTTTAAAGAGGCAACTGGACTGTCTTTGTTTTTCCTTGAAGTTCTTTTGCTTCTCATCCAAGAAGCTTCTTCAGTTCTTCAAAAGAAACTTCTGGGATAAGAAGTGAAACATCTTAAAAGAAAAACAAAGTCCACTTGCCTCTTGTAAAAGCACCTTGGGGCAACCATGACTTGGATGACTGAGAATCTCCATAGACTTTAAGATGTGTGGACCTCAACGCGTGGAATTCCCCAGCATGCTGGGTATCCTTTATTTGACCCAGCATCTGATCCCCAGAGAGAAATACTTCTATATAGGATTTTCCACTCTATGTTTATATTACCTATCCATCATGGCTGCTTCACGGTGGCCAATGTCACCTGTAAAATCAGAGCTCCCTCTAAGTTAAATCCAACAGGTCCAAACATGCTACTAGAACTCAAGGTACAAGACACTGTTTAAGCTCACCATGATAAACAGTGAGGTTAAATTGGGTTGAAGGGAAGAATAACTCATCTCTGTCCAACTTAGGGACTATAATTGTTGGAGTGGAGGAATGTTGAATAAATAATTGACAGGGAGTGCTACAAAGTTGTAATCTAGGCTGTTTAGTCACCTGAACCAGTCTGCACTTGTAATGGAAGGGCTGCCTTAGTGTCAATGATATCATATCACTCTGTTTTTGTAGTTGTTCAGACTACTCTTCCAAGATGTGCAGACTTGAGACTGCAGGGGTTGGCCAAAGATGGGTTCTCGATTATCATTGTCAACCGTGAGACCTCAATTAAAGTTCTTGACAGGACAAAAAGTATGGCTTTCTGAACATTTACAAGATATCGTCCACGACCTTGTTGAAAATGAGGCTGTTTTTTTCCTCCTTCTCGGCTGACAGAAAGAAAAGAACACAGCCAACGGTGACTTCTACACTCTATACTCACAACAGAGCAACAGAGTCTTAGAAAGAGAATAACTAAAAATTCTCATAGTGATGTATAAAGTGAGCTTGGTCCTGCTTGTTGATTTTCTGACATGCTTTCTCCACATTCTTGGTCATGCCAGGTGGGCCACAGCTGAAAACACCAATTTTCCGGACCTAAGAACAAAAAACAACAACAACAAAACCAGCTCAGAATCACAGAGATGCAAAATAAAATAGTAAAATAATACCAATGAGGGAAATAATTAAATTTTCCCCTTTGTTCTAACTTCTAGAGCAGTGTTTTTCAAACTTAGCACAACTTTAATATAAATGGACTTCAACTCCCAGAATCCCCAAATTATCAGTTGAAGTCCCAGAATTCCCCAGCCAACAGGATGGTTGGGGAATTCTGGGAGTTGAAATCTACTCATTAAAGTTGGTAAGTTTGTAAAACAGCGTTTTAGAGCAGAGGTCCCCAACCTTCTGGGCACCAGGGACCAGTTCCGTGGAGAAAGGTTTTTCTGTGGACTGGAGAGTGTGTGGTTTTGTGTGCTGCCTGTATCCCACAGATGGGACTTTGCTTGTTTGTGTGGACCGGTTGCTGGCATGCCACAGCCCGGTACTGGTTCACGGACTGGAGGTTGGGGACCCCTGCTCTAGAGGAGTAACATGGATGAGCAGCCTTGGCAGAAGGCAACATTTATCCAAAATTCCCATCACATTTCTCGTCTGTCTTTAATTATAAAGAGATGGGAAGATTCCTTTCTGCAATGTCTGTCAAATAATTTGAGATGGGACATGGGACCTTTGAAAGCTCCTTACGAAGTTCAGCTACATAGCTGAGATTCCCTATAATCCAGGCAAACATCTTCCTGCCTGCAACAGATCATTGCTGAATCCATAGAAGTTCAGTCTTCACCTCCTTCCTCAACCTGCAAAGTTTGTCACTGACCTCAGGATGAACCTCTTGCAAGGAGCAGAAAAAAGGCACGAAAGGTGGTCGTCCAAAGTGGGTGATGGAACGCAGGCCTGTGAACAAGCTCCGGTTGAGGACCTTTTGGAAGTGACGTTCACAGATGTACTAGAAAGAGATCAACTGATCATTAGAACAGGTCTGTCGGGGATCTGGAGGAGAAGGAACCTCTGTTCCATTGAGAGACCAAACACTAATCTAGTCACCATGAAGCTATTGATTCTCATTGTGGAACTAGACTCAGAAACTAGAACTAGACTACAATCAGAAACATTGGTTCCAGACTGAAAATAAGGAGACCCAAGATGACTGGGAATGGCTTGTTTAAAGGCACTCAATAATGTCATATTCAAGATCAAGATGAGTTGGAGGCTTTCTGATTTGCCCAACCTTATCCTACCTTCCTTTCTTAATTGCACAATTTTTAATTGTGCATACCCAATTCCTTTGGACTCATGGAAGAACTGGTAGATGCTCTTGGACAAAACTCAATCTCTGTACTTTTGCTAATAACACTTCAGGTTAATAGATGAGAACCTGACTTCTTGAATTTTATTTCTTGAAGGGGCCTAGAGATAGACCCACAAGTAAATCTCATGTGGGGACTTACTAGCATGGTGGTGCGCAAATCAAACTTCTCAGCCAGCTGGGTGATGTAGATGTGGACGGAGACCAAGTCACGTTGATCGTTCTCCTCCACTTCCCGGATAATGTCGGCCACCCACTCAAACTGCCGTTGTGTACGGGTTACCCAAATGAAGTAGATCTTGGAAGACCAAGAAAAAGGCTATGATCATTGCTGAAAGCCTATAATGCTTATAAGCATGTTATGTATCAAAATGTGAATTGTATTTTTTTTTTTAAAATCCCATGAAAATGTATACTCATTTCCATGCACATTCCTAATATACCCCTCTATATATATCCTCTTGTCCAAAATGTATACATTTGTAAACAATTGTCTCAGATATAGGTTCTGCATATTGTTTTAACATTAAACCTTATTTTAGGGTGTGCTCTTTCCTCTAACATAATGTTTCCCAACCTTGGCAGCTTTCAGATGGGTGGACATCAACTCCCAGAATTCTGGGAGTTGAAGTCCATCATCTCAAAGTCTCTTAAGGTTGAGAAACACTACTCTTTTTTTTTCAAAAGAAAGTATTTCAAAAGTATTTTTTTTTCAAAAGAATTGGAATTAAAAAAACAACTGGAAATACAATAGCTTAATTCAGATGTATGAGCCAGTTTTTCCCTAGGAAGTGATGCAGTTCATTGTTAGAAAAGGCCTAACACCTGATGTTGATACAAACACTGACGCAATCGCAGTGAGTATATACCACACCTCTGTCCGTCCAGTCTCACCTTCTTACACAGGATCCTGGAGCCAACGGAAGACTTGAAGACAAGGTCTTTAAGGATGGAGGCAAACGGGGTCACTCCGATGCCACCACCCACCAGGACTGACACTTCAAATTTGTTCCATTCCTGATGACCCTCTCCAAATGGGCCATCAAGATAGAGCTACAAAGAAACAGGGGGAAAGGATGAAGTTTATTGGACAATGGAGTCCAGATGGTTTCCATTGAGTACAGCAAGGACAGGATTCCATATTTGTTAAGTGTTTACAAATGTGGTGGGAAGAAAAGCCCTGTCAATGTTGGAATCGGAAAAGTGGTACTTGATGTTGATCAGCCATATTTGTGTCCTCTACTAAAATCTATACTAGGAGAAAAGTGAGGCAAAACAAAATCCAGTTTTACCTTGGGATATTTGCCAATCTCTTCTATGCTTTCCTGTGAGTAGAGTTCCCGCAGGCGAGTTGTCCAAGGTCCAGCAGCTCGGATGTGCAGACTGAGCTGGTCTTCATGAGGAGCAGATGTCAGAGTGAAAGGATGGTACTCGTTGGTCCCCAGTGACAAACATGCAATCCGTACCCATTGTCCAGACCTGTAGTCAAAATCCTGGGGTCTCTGGAACTGCAAGTTGGTGACCCCTGAATCAATTAAAATTTTTTTGCTATGAAAGGTCAAACCAACAATACTATCCACAATGATCTGTGTACAAGCAAATTACAGATAAGACAGATCTAAACTAGAGGGTAATCACTGAGAAGCAACAAGCAGCAAAGACCATGTTGGACCACCCAGATACTTCTCCAGGCCATATGTGGTCTACAGGTCTTAGCAAGTCTCTTTAGATCAACTTTACTCAATGAACATGCTTTAGATGTATGACTTTCAACTTTCATAATCCCCCAGGCTGCAGGACCATTGATAAGAATTTTGGAGGTTGAAATCCACATGTTGGGAGGATACTCAGGTAGAAGATACTCTCTTTGATGTAGGATGGAGGAGGAAGGACCGTACAGGACAGCAGCATTACCTGAAGGGAGCAGCTCAGCCTTAATGACATTGATTTCCACCTTCTTCCTGCTAAGGCTGATGAGTTTATCTGTTACATAGATGAGTGCTGGGATAATGAAGTAAATATGAAAGCGAGGCTGTTGGATCAGAGCGTAGCTACCGTGAATGACCACCTGGAAATATATTATACCTCATTTTAGTCCATGATAACGAACGCGAAGGGGAAATTCTTCTCTGATTGTGATAACTCACAAAGAGCAAAAGCATCTAAAGATAGTTTGGAAGTCCTCAGGATCTCATAAACTTGCTTCAAATTGAGCTCTACCGGTAGTGCCGCCCCCCAAATCAAATAGTAAAACTCCTTCAATTTTAATTCTTTTTCAACTCTACCTGGAAATGATGCTCTTTTTGTATAGAAAACCCCACCATTAAACTCTTAACCCTCTTCATACATGGTATGGAGATAGTATATACCAGGGGTCTCCAAACTTGGCAACTTTAAGGCTTGTGAACTTCAACTCCCAGAATTCCTCAGCCAGGAATTCTGGGAGTTGAATCTACAAGTCTTAAAGTTGCCACGTTTGGAGAGCCCTGGTATATATGAATAGTATGAATCTTCCTTCATCTGTGGACGATTCGTGTTTCGGAATTATCATAACCGTCACTTACCAGAATGTAGAGAACCACATAGAGATGATGGGTGATCCAGAATCCTTGAAAGCTGATTCGTCGGAAATAATGAGTGGCAAATATATACATGATCGCAAGGATGACCAGTAATAGCACGCCGGTCATGCCTGCAGAAGACCAGGAGAAGAGAGGGAACGTCAACTGAAGTAAGGGAACACATTATGTTGTCTTGTTTCACTATTATCTCCATCTACTTCAGAAGTGGACAACCTGAAGTTTTCTATATAGGTCAAGTGATGACACAGCATTGCACAAATGACACAAATATTTTGTTTGCATCATTTTGGCTATGATACCCTGCTCTTTATGTCATCGTTATGACACAATCACAGTTTTTAATAGATGCCAATGCTAGAAGTTCCAATGTTCCATTCAACCCAAAGTCACTTCTTCAGAACTGATCTGAGGACACACTCAAATCAGTTCTAAAGAAGTGACTTTGGGTTGAATGGAGAGCTAATGTAAACTCTAAAATAGCTTCAATGTACTAAACAAAAATCAAACACTCAGTTCCTGCCCCCATCAGCTTCAGACGACATGAATAATTGGAATCCGGCCCACTTGCATTATTTCCTAGATCTTAATCTATCTCCAAATGTTAACTGCAGTCTGGTCACCAAATGCCTTTGATATTTGATTTTTACCTGGTACTGTCTCAAAGAACCACCAGTAGTATTTGGGAGGAAATTGTGATCTGGAAAGAAAAACAAAACAGGGCAATTCTCAGTAGAACAACCCACAATGTAACCTGGTTCATACATTGTGCTAAGCCAGGGGTCTCCAAACTTGGCAACTTTAAAGCTTGTGGACTTCAGCTACCAGAATTCCTTGGCTGGCTGGTTGGTTGTGCACTGGGTTTCTGAATAATACAAAATTAAGAGCTTCCATTCTTTCTCTAGCCGCCTGGAGTTTAAGAGTTAAGGAACTCCTTTCTTTGCATTCTTACGTTCATAGAGGGACACTCTCTACTCACCCGTCATTCGTAAATACGTGAGAAAAAAGGCATGACAGAATGCTGAGAGGGGTCACCGAAAAGATGTAGACATTCACAACGTGGCCCAAGGTGTGCAAAACTGCAGGAAACACAGGACAGTGAAGTTAGGTATCTGTGTCACTAGATTTAATTGCAATTTCAAATCTCTTTTAACTACCATATACACATTTCCTGTCTTGGAACTATGGGCAATATGGAGCTATAAAAAGCAATCACACCTAACAATGAAAACCTAAAATAGCAGTGTAACTTAGTAGTGAGATCACAAGCTACGGTGTTAAATACATCTATGAACTGTACAAAGTTCAGATGTTAAAAAAATAAAAATATCCCACACCTATTTTTGTATTTACATTACAATTGTAATTTCCTTGATGTGAGTTTGTAAAGACTAATCAGCTTTGATTGGCAAGAGGAAATGTTAGGTGGTTCATTTTCAGTTTGGACTGCTAGAAAATCCCCTAAATTGAAAAAACAGATTTTTCTGGAGTTGATTTCCATCACTGTTGTCAATCATTTTCCTTGCACTTTTACTGGGCCCTGCATTGTCGAAAGTCACGCAGTTGCAGCGGTGAGAAATTAGAGTTGGTTGTTTTAAAAGTTTCACCTCCATTACATTGACCTTACAAAACTAAGCTGTAGCCCTTGGCTTGCAACTGTTTGTTTAGCAACCATCCAGAGTTACAACCACACTGAAAACAGAGACTTAGGCTCAGTCCTTGACTTATGACTGTTGCAGCATCATCACGGTTATGTGATCAAAACCTAGATGCTTGGCAACAGGAATGTATTTTCCATGGTTGCGGCATTGTAGTTCTCTTAACAACTGCAGTGATTTGCATAACAACCTTGACAACAAATGTTGTACAGTTGGGTTTGACCCACTTAACGTAGCTTGGAAATTCTGGTCCCAACGTGCTTGTAAGTTGAGGACTACTTGCAATTCAAAGAGTGCTTAGGGTTCCTAATTTCAGCAATTACTTACTGTTCTGTTCCAGGTCAGATCTAGTTGCCTGCTTGTACCACAAACTGTTTTAAAGGACCACCACATTCTAGTTTGGCTACTCAAAGATTCAGTCTGTTTAGATCTACCTGAGAAGATCAAAGCCCCTGTTGCGATCCATCGGTGGAAATCCACGGCAGAGTCAAAAGGGATGTAGCGATTGAAGAAGGTTTCTCGCAAGAACGTGATGAGGTTTCGGCACATGGTGAGTAAGATGAAGGAGTACATGAAGGAGATGCTGGCACCAGCCCCGCGAGAGATCAGGATGCCCACAAAGGTGGTGTCAGCAATGCCAGTGGGTGGCGATGCAAATCCATAATCTGTAAAGGGAATGGATTGAGCGAGTCCCAAAGGATGAGATTGTGACAAAACTGTTCATAACTGGGTTACTCCCCCTTTTTTCCTGGGCTGAGACCTTGTTTGTATCCTTCCGGTGGTGTGCTGGAGACCAGGCTATCTCCAAAAAGGAGATAGACTCCGAATAAAGAGGTCAGTGGGAGCAGGTTACAACCCAGTTGGATTCAATGTTATTTCTGTTTCAATTGAAAGATTGGGAAATTTAATGGAGAAGGCAGCATTCACGGGACTTTTCCCTGTTCACCATGTCTATCCAATACAAGTGACCATCCAGCAGACACTTTGGGACACAAAGTTTTGGAGGAAGTCCACACACAGGTCTGCAGCCTCAAGGTACATCTGCCATTCCATAACTGCATCTCACCTCCAACATGCTCAGATGATAAACACGCTTGCATGCCCCATAAGTGGCATGGCAATGCAAGACCAAAGGGATGCAAGACTCTAGGGAGCACATAGTGATGTGTACAGATTCGGAGCTCCCCTCCAGATCTCTACCTATGTGTCCAATGGGGAGGGGTTAGGTTACGGGAAGATTGCAAGGAGGGTACTCAGGTCTTGGAGGGTTCAATCGCAGCTCTGCCAGTAAAGTTATGACTCATCTCCTACAGATTTGTATCATTAAAACAGCCACTATAAAAGCCATACCAGGAAGTTTGGGAACAAACTTCCCTTGTTAACCATTAATGCAGCTCTACTTGCAGCGGGAGTGTCTTGCTTTACACCGGCGTTAGTCCGTACTGCAAGGAGATACGTACGTGGTATGCTTAGTGGTGGCTGCCACTGCCTGCCTGCCCTGGAGACGGGTGTCTCTGCTTCCTCACGGCATGAGGATGCTGGGTTCTGCATCAAGTTAGCTGCGCCAGCTCTTGAGCTGAGCAGCCGGTTTGGTGGTGCTAAATAGGCTGGTAACTCACAATATGCCCTTTCTACAAAGACGCCAGCGGTGATGGCCGAGAATATCACCACACAGATAATGTGGCGCCTGAAGTTCTCAATGAACCTCTTGAACTGCTGGATCTTCTGGTGGACTTTATTCCTCTCGTACCGCTCCCTCCGTGCCTCTGTGTAGAGATGAGGTTCTGGGAAAGCCAATCTGGAATATGGGAAACCATAAGTCAGGAGAACCTTGGCCAGTAGGGCAAATTTCGATCGGAAGACCATGGAAGAAAAATCTGCTCGACAACATCCCCCTCCCCAATTCCTCACTATTTCAGTGAGTGAGCCAGCTTCAGGCAAATGGGGACCTACTTTGCTTTTTATTAGAGCTTCCTGATCTCAAAAGATCCCCAGAGATACCTTTGCAAGGGAACCAGAGCATTTTTGAGCACATGCAAAACCTAAAGATTTACCAGCTTGTTTTGTTTTCCTCCCACAGATGCTTTCCTGGTATATGAAGAATGATAGCAGGAATTGGATCTGTCTAGTTTAATGAAAAGAAGGACTAGGGGTGACATGATAGCAGTCTGAGGGGCTGCCACAAAGAAGAGGAGGGGGTCAAGCTATTCTCTAATGCATCTGAAGGCAGAACAAGAAATGATGGATGGAAACTAAGGAGAGGACCAACCTAGAACTAAGAAGGAATTCCCTGACAGTTAGAGCAATTAGCCAGTGGAACAACTTGCCTCCAGAAGTTGTGGGTGTTCCATCACTGGAGGCTTTTAAGAAGAGATTGGACAACCACTTGTCTGGAATGGTATAGGATCTCCTGCTTCAGCAGGGGGTTGGACTAGATGACCTCCAAGGTCCCTTCCAACCCTGTTATTCTGTTTTACATTGGTATTTTTTCACCATAGCAACTTGAGTTGCTCACAATATGCCCATTTGTTTCTATCCTAGTATTCTACACCTCTGGTTCTTAATTCGGGGTGGAGTATCTAGAGGTATTTGAGCTTCCTGAGGCTATCCCTGAAGCCTGTATTTCCACTGCTGTCACGCTGGTGGCATCACTCTTGTGGACTTTGCTGCTATAAAAGACAACAGTGATGTTTGGATTTGTTTCAGAGCCTATTCTTGCAATGTTGCCTGGAAACTAACCACATAGTAAACAAATTAACCACAGAATGAGTTATTTATAATGTGTACAATGGAAATAATGAAGATTGAGTCAGACAGAAGCCGATAATCGGCATCATTGGTACCCAGAGGATAATGAAATGGGTGGGGTATAAATTTGACAATAAAACATATATGAGTAAGCTGCAGAGATAACTAGTTGAAGGGTGTTTACACTTTTATGGAACTGACGTTGTTGGAATTCTGAATGTGTACACTGAGTTGAATTATGGAGATTAACTAGGCAACACATTTTGGAGCTCTCCAGACTCTCCCTTGTAGCTTCTATCTCAGTTTCCTTCTGAAGTGACTGGTTCTGCTATGGTGATGAAATGACTTGCAACAAACGAAGGATGATGCCCACAGATCTTCATAAATATGATGAATTACAAGTCCTAGCCACAATTCCTAATGAATATGATTCCTCCTACATAACTGCTCATCTCCTTGTATAGATACTTTTACAGGAACAGAGATGAATTTGCCAAAAGTGTGATTACTTGTGATCTGCCCTTGACTTTCCCAGAAATATCTATGCTAGATTAGCCTATACATCTTGGATCTGATCCAGCATGGCTTCTGCTTAAAACAAAATGGTGCCATTCCAATCAAAACTCTGCACAGATAATTATTTCATTTCTATTTTTATGTGCCTAACAAGATCCAATAATTCACTGGAGCTGCCGGCCCATACTTGATCCATTTTCACTGCCTTTTATGTTCAGTGAAGGTGGTAAGGTTAAGATGGACAGCTCATTGTTCAAGTTTAGAATGAGTGTCTTTGGTCCATTACACATTGCACATACTTACTTTTTCCCCTGCCTTTTCCTTACGTCTTGTCCTATTCCTTCCCCAGGTAGCCAGTCTGAACCCAGGATCAGAGGATTATCTCGAGTTAGGAGGAAACTATAAGAGAACAGATCGTCAGCTTTTGAAGAGGACCTCTCTGTCTACAATGTTGGAAGAGAGCAAGATGCCTTGAGGGTTTGACCATATTTTAACTCTAAAATCATCATGAAAAATGCCAGCCAATCCTTTTTTCCCCAGAAGTTTTGGCTTTAATTTTTTTATGGAGATGGCTTCCAGTCAACCCCCAATCTCAAGGGTGGAGCACAAACATGACCTTTCTGTCTCCATTTCAGTGGAAAAAAACCCTCCTTTCACAGGAATGCGTTTTTTTCCACCAAAGCTCTCTCGGGATTATTTTAAAGGTAGGGTCGGTCCCAATGACACATAATTAATTTTACTCTTGTTGTAGCACCTTGCATTTGGGACTGTGTGTATCCCATTAATAGTCTGATTTACTGTAAGCTGTTTTGAATGCTGTCATTTCAAGTTACATCAAGCCATCTAAAGATTATGGCACATATCCACCAACAAGAATATCCAAGCCCAGCCAAAGTATTTTGGCATCTGAGGTACTTCTCTTCTCTGGCAAGAAAAACAGAAAATTTCTAAATCCTGTCTTTGCATGTCACAATTATCTACCTGAACCACCTATTTTTCGAAACCCAGTGATGGGGCTGGCTGAAAGCAGAGTTTATTAAGTTTAAATGTTATTCTCTAGGAAGAAAAGTAACCTACAGAAGGAAAGATGAAGCTATTAAATCTTCCCTTCTGATATTCTATTTCTGTATGTGGAAATAACTGTCATAATACTTCACAAGTGGTTCTTCATGAGGTTTTCCGAATTAGTTGCATGTCAACAAAATGGGAAAGAACTTGATGGATTTGTTAAAAAAGTTGAAAAACTTTCATGGTTACCCACATAGGAACTTCCAAGCTTCTTTAATGCTTAAAATTCTGCTTGAACTCCTAAAAGTATTTAAACTTTTTTACACTTAGACTTCTACTAATGCCATCTTCCCATCCTCTGCTTAGTACAGTTCGGCTTGTTATCTATTTTTTGCAAGCAGGTCAATAGAAAAGTCTTAAAATGAATGTCTAATTTGGCCCGTGTGGTTTTCTATATTCCTTAGTACATATTAATCCCCACTGCATGAATATTTATTTCCTTTTCATTACTGGTTACTTCATGATCACAAGGATTGGGTAGAGCATGGGAAGTGTAAACAAGCCACAAATCTTTGCAAAGAAACTGTGATTTGTGGTGGGGGCAAACTGGGATCTGGGTCACATCTAAAATCCATACAGGCTTAGGCAACCTGCATGGAAAGCACGCATAAGAAGGTGAGTAACTGGGAGATGACATACTTGTTATCTCGATCCTTGTTAATGAAGGACACACGATTGATTTCATTTAGTCTGAGTCTCTCTGGAAGTCCTGGGAGGAGGACAGAAAACAAAGTTCAATTGATGACCACCAAGGACTTAGTAGAGTTAGAGAGGGGTCTCCAACCGTGGCAACTTTAAGACTTGTGGACTTCAACTCCCAGAATTCCTCAGCCACTTGAAGTTCACAAGTCTTAAAGTTGCCAAGGGTGAGGACCCCTGAGTTAGAGAACAGAAAAGAAAGATATTGATTGATTTTGTGGACATTTTGTCGGTTTCTTTCCCATAGTTTCAGGTCCAAAACCAAGAATAATGTGCGGAGATTCTTCCAAGCTGAGTTCTTGATGGATCCACACCTAGAGATAGAATCTTGCCAGTCTGAAGACTCTCCTATCTGTCTCTACGATATGCTCTAGGGAGTAATAGGGAGGAGCCATCTCCACCCTTTTTCTTTCACACATGATATCTGGGCTGAGTTGCCTCTTATTTACCTGGAATGCACCCCTCCCTCCTGGGGATCCATTTCCTCATTCCCTTCCATCATACACAATGACCCATGAGAGAAAGAGAGAGAAAGAGGTACAATATAATAAGAATGGGACCATCTACTTCTGGAGATCCTGAGCTGTTATTGCTGATGTTTGCTGCCAAAAGTATGGCTTCCTTGCTCCTACCCAACTGGAAGGCTTCATGTGAGCTATCTCTTTTGGTTTCTGCTGACCTTTAATGCACAGTTGAGTGCGCTGGAGTGCATTGTCATGATCCCGCAACATGTAGTGAAAATCCTCCCAGGTGAGCTCTTCCTTATCCTGGAATCCTGATTCTTTGAACAAGGATTCGATAACCTGCTCGGTCTGATCCCGTGAGAGGCAATTGTTAGAGATCTCGATGAAGGACCTAGAGGAAGAGATAAGAGGAAATAAGCCTTGCTGAGATAAGACGACTGATGGGGTAACTGAAGAGTCTACGGCAGGAGTCCTCAAACTTGGCCACTTTAATACTTGTGGACTTCAACTGACTGGGGAATTCTGGGAGTTGAAGTCCACAAGTCTTAAAGTGGCCAAGTTTGAGCACCCCTGGTCTACAGCAAGGTCTTCCTTGAATTGAAGAAGCATGGTTGATAGCACACTAATTTCATTCATGACTCAGATGAACATACAAATACTGTGGGTTGGGTGGAAACACTGGCTGAGCTTGGCCTGCAATAAGATCAGTCCTATTCTGCAAATCTAGGGGACTGTTTTCCATGTAGCTTCACCTCCTCCAAAATGCTGGGCTGTGGGTTGTGAGATTGTGTTTTATGGTTGGTGGCAATGTCCCCCAAGATGTATACAGCCTGAATTTCACATGAAGAACCTGACCACAGGTACAATACACCATTCTAGCAAACAGAAATTCCAGCACCTCTCCACCAAGAATCAGTGAGGATAACAAAAGCAACACCCCATGTCCAAACCAGCAGAACATACCTCAGCATCCGAAAGAATTCATCCTTTGAAAGGAAGCCGTTTCCATCAATATCGTACATGGCAAACATCAGCTTGGATTTCTCCTGGGGAGATCCTGGTTGAGAGAGAAAGAGAGGACCGTGCCTCATCAGCACAACTCAGCCCCCACCCCCAAATCTGGAAAGATCCTTGAAGCCCGTTTCTTGTTCTTGTTAGGACAATCAAAATGGGAGGAAAGAGTGTTGAGATGATCAGTGTGGTGAGAAAATAGGTTGGGGATAAGATAGAACAGACGTTGTTGGAGCAACTCAAAAGTTCATGGATTGTGCTGATGGATATCCATAAAATCTCATTACCTTGAAGTTCATCATGTTGGCTGAAAAGCTAACACAATCTTCACATTTCCCATGGCTCAAGATTAAGATTCTACTACAGGACTCTGCTATAATAGTGGCATCTACCTTCAGTCCTTGTTCTAGGTTCTCAGGAATGTGGCAAAGTGTCCTGCCCCCTTTCGCTAACCCCATTTATTTGTTTCTGGAACTGAAAGAAAAGACCTCTATTTTCTTCCATCCTCTTCATCATCAATGGATGGATAAACTGATATAATATCAACCTACATAATTCAGTTGGGTATCAACTATTAGGGCTGCCTTCACACAACATGGCTGACATGGTTATCGAATGAATCAATCTCAGGTTACACGAGACACTGAACCATAAAAAAAAACTAAACAGTCATTCAAAATAAAACAGAAATCCTGTGTAACACACATTAAGCTTAGCTGATCATAAAAATGGAGCTGTAAATTAAGCTGATTTAGTAAAGCGTATGCTATGAACACATACAGCTTGGGGCCAGATTGTTGAGATCTTGACTCTGGTTAGCTCCTTCCCATCCCTTACAGTTGAGTAATCTCAAGTCTCACCTTTCATAAAAACCACCAAGATCTCCAGGAATTCCCGAAAGGAGAGATACCCATTGCCATCTTTGTCGGCAAGAGAGAACATGGACTCCACAAACACGGATTGGGGTTTGAGACCCAGTGCATCAGCAAACTCTGTGCGGCTCAGTTCACACTTTAAGGCTTCCTTGGCTTTTTGAGATGTTTCCAAACTGAGTTCTCCAGCATTTAATCTGTCAATGTTTAGAACCTAAAAGAGTAAGACCACTGATCACATTCCCAGCAGGAAGGAAGTCCACTCACTTTTCATTAGAAAGACAAGACACCCTAAACAAAACTAGGATATTTCTTGCACTTGCAGCCCTACCATGCAATTATGATGTAACATTAAGTTACAAGAGCAGGCTTGATCGAGATTTCAGTCATTCTAACTGGTAATAAAATCATTGTTTGACAAAATTAGGTAGTTGACTTTATTTCTTGTTCAACAACATATGTATGCAATGTTCCAACAGCTGAAAAATCAATAGTACGCCATGTTTTCCAATGAATAAGAGAAAAAGCAACTGTTTAAGATGGTATAAGTTAAATAGGGGAAGAGGAAAGGGAAGGGGGAGCAGGAGGAGGAGGAGGAGGAGGAAGAAGAAGAAGAAGAGGAAGAAGAAGAAGAAGAAGAAGGAGAAGGAGAAGGAGAAGGAGAAGGAGAAGGAGAAGGAGAAGGGGAAGGGGAAGGGGAAGGGGAAGGGGAAGGGGAAGGGGAAGGGGAAGGGGAAGGGGAAGGAGAAGGGGAAGGGGAAGGAGAAGGAACAGCTTCCTCATTTACCTGAGCGAATGAATGCCGGAAAAAAATTTCCAGAATTTCTTTTCTCTGCTCTTTGGTTACTGCCTTTTTCAGCAGGTGCTGTTCACTCATCATGGACACTTGGAGAGACAATTCATTTTTCTCCAAATAGGTTTTCAGATGTCCGAGGAAGTCCCTGCATTCTACTTCTACCTTAAACAGCAACACCTAAGAACAATGGTGAGATAAGAGGCATTCAGAGCTGTGAGGAAGAGAATCTTCAGACAATCAAAGATGCTGTCTTGTACATCACCCAAGACTCCAGCACCCAAAAAGGCAAACTTGTTCTATTCTGCTCTTTCATCTTTTAATCTTTAAGACATTGCTTAAACTATTCAGAATACTTTAGATGTTTGGGATTCCATTAATGACTTAGCTATTTACAACGGGGTCTCCTCCACGGTGACATGGACCATGCATAGCTTTTCCAGACTTATTCCTATTGCCGTTAAACAGCTGACATAAAATTATGGGTTTTATGGAAATAATCCTGGATGCTATTTTTAGTTTTGCTAAAGGTTCCTGGGAGTTGAGAAGTCCTGGAAGACAGAAAGGCAAGATGGGAACCTTTCCAGCATATAAACCAGAACATAAACAGTTGGCCATCATCCTTTTTGCTACATACCAGGTCATATTCTTTAGGAATCTTCAGAAGTATAGTCCTGCTGCCTCTGTTGTTGGACATGATGATCTCCACTTTCTGCTGGCTTCTCAGGGTTATGCTGCGAACCACAGCCAGCTTACCATCAAGCACTTTGATCACTTTGTCTTCCTTCAGTTGGATGTAGACAAGTGAACTTTCTGTCTTGAAGCCATGCCATTCAAGCGCTGGGGGAAGAAGACTCTGTATTAGCCTTGCATTTTCTAACAATCAAGGTCCCCTTGCCCAGTGAACCTTCTATCATCTTTGAAGACACCTAGGTTGTTAAAGTCAATGCTTCTATTTATACCAATATAACCAAGTTTTCATAACTTTTTTCCATCACTCTCCCCTCTCCAGGAATGTAAACCCAATAATATAACCCCAGTGAATAGATCACAAGAGTGTGCAGTTGTTTTTGATTAGCAATCAAGATAAAAATTCTCCAGGAACTGGACATATGATTCATACTGTGTTTGAATGGAATCTTTGAGTAGCGGACACTCTGGGAGAATTGCTTCTCACCTTGGGTTCCCTCAGCAGATACATCTGGATGAGCGGTGGGATTTTGCTTCTTCTGTAACTTACGGAAAGATCTCCTCCGGAAAAAAGCAACAACCCAGGCAATAAAGAGGCTCACTGCAAGACAAAAACATAAGAAAAGCATTGGCTGATACTGTAACAGCTGGAGTCATTCACAGATGCCAGTCTTGAGCATTGAGGATTGTTAGGAACCAGCAAATTCTTCCTCTTAGCTCATGACATTGATAACTTCATGCTACTTTTCTCCAAGTTGGTGTCCTTCGAAGCTAATGAGATAACCAATTACAGACTTCTCCACCTCTTTGGACAGGGGTGGGGAACCTTGGCTCTTTTATGAATTGTGGACTTCAACTCCCAGTCATAAAAGAGCCAGGGTTCCCCACCCCTATTTTTGGACAATGGTCCTGCCACCTGCATATTCTACGACAATCTCAGTCAACTCTGGTGCCACAGCCTCTTCCTGGTCAGCTTAAAAGGCAGAGGGCATAGGGGAACCCAAAGGGGCTAAAATTAAGGACTGGCCAAAGTTTTCAAGTCTATACACATTGCTTCTCGTTCTCTCAGTCTTTACTTTCTTCAGAGACAGCATTTAAGGTTCTCAGAATGACGCAGCTGCATCGGCTAATGAACTGGGGGTCCAACTTTTATTCCACCGACTGGTTGGTGGACTGGCTGAATAACTGGGTTTTTTTTTCTTCTGGAAGTGAGCGATCAAACATTGAACAGATGGTCCTCCACTTACAGCAGTGCTTTTAGCGACCATTCAAACTTACAGCGGCACTGAAAAAAAACTGACTTAGGACCCTTTTTCACAGTTACAACCTTTCCAGCATCGCCAGGGTCACGTGATCAAAATTCAGAGGGCTCGGCAACTGGTTCATATTTATGACGGTCCCAGTGTCCCCCCCGGGGTCACGTGACCCCCTTTGCGACCTTCTGACAAGCAAAGTGAATGGGGAAACCGGATTCACTTAACAACCGGTGACTAGCTTATCAACTGCACTGATTCGCTTAACAATGGAGGCGAGAAAAGTTGTAAAATGGGGCCAAATATCACTTAAGAAATGTCTCACTCAGCCATCAAACTGTCGGGATCCATTGTGGTCGTCAGCTGAGGACTACCTGCACTTATACAGAGGCTTGATTCCAGTGTTCAACAATCTCACTCCCAGGACACGTCAACCGTTGAAGCCCTGCGTTGGACCTAAAGGAAAACTTCAAACCTGGACTGGAACCCACCTAAAGGAAGGCAACACAGGGCAGCGATGAGGATTCCAAAACCTGCAGCGCTTCCTTTGAAGTAATCTATGACGGTCATCTGTTTGCAGGAAGGGAGGCTCTGCAAGAGCACCTTCCTGGGCTGGGGGCATGGATCACCTGTGGGTGGAGAATGCAATGAGACAAGGAGCTGCATTCAATTTAATTCCTTTGGCTCCTCCCTCCAGCAAAGTTTCTTAAGACGCTCTACACACGTACAGTGGTCCTTGCTTATTAACTGGTTGCTTAGCGACTGTTCAGAATTACGATGGACCTCCCCAGGGCTTCTTACGACCTGTTCTCAAAATTCTAATGGCCACACAGGCAGATTAACAAGCATTGGACTTGAGGATGGTATGTTGTAACTCTAGAAATTTCGCCATGCTGTAATAACAAACTGAGGAGATTTGGGCACTCAACACAAGAGCTAATAAAAGTGTTCTTGAACCAAGAGGAATGTTATACAAATGTTTACATGTTAAACTTGCAAGGCAGGACAGGACTGTTGTTGAACCGGATGCTACACAAAACTTAAGTTGTCCGTATGTTCTATCCAAAACAGTGACGGTCATTGGCGTCAAAATAGCAGGTGCAAACAGGTAATGAGCACCCCACTTCTCTTAAGGTGCATTGCAAACAGGTAAAAGGGGTGGGATGTCAATCATCTGCATTTGCTTGACATTTTGGAACCAGGACTATTGCTACAGATGTGATGTGAGCCTTTTCTATAGAAAGGCTGCATTCAAAAGACGAATTGCCAGTATTGAAAAAAAATAAATGGAAAAGAGTACACTGTGAAGGTCTGTCTGATAAAAAACAATGTTCTTTTATATGTCTGATCCTAAATTGTTGTTTGGTGCCTTGTCCAAAACTCTTAGGTCCATTCCCTCCCCCCCATCCCTGCTTTAGATAATGAATCCAGAATTTTCTACGTGTACTGCGAGTACTCAATGTTTGAGATGCAGCTTGTCTTCTTTCTCTTTGTTGAAAGACACTTGACGCATGCGCAAAACCCCCTCTTTTTTTAAAAAAAATTTTTTTTTATTAATTGAACACATAAAACAGTGCACTGTGAAAAGTGCCCTCCACCAGACAAAATACAAACATTAACGAACATTAATCCCACCACCAATATGGAAGATTCAATTTCTGTTACATATATACTTCTCAACTCTGGGTTACATTATTCATACTTTATAGAGTGACTGAATTTTATTCTTTATTTTTGCATCGCCTATTAAGTTCAACATATAATTTTTTACCTTTTCCCACCACTTCATCGTTGCCACCAATTTACCTTCATTATAATTGTGTAATCTAATTTCCATTATTTGATAGTGAATGTGATCTACCATGTACTTACACCAATTTTGTATATTCCATTTCTTCGCATCTTTCCACCCAAGCACTATAGTTGCTTGTGCGCTTTCTATTGCTGCAGTTTTAATTTCCTTGTATTCCTTTACCTCACTATTTTTTATTAATAGCGCCACTTCCTTAGTTATTCTCCAATTAATATTTAGCATCTTATTTACCTCAATTTGTATTTGCTTCCAAAATTTTTGAACTTCAGCACATTCCCAAAACATATGCATAAATTCTTTGTTGAAAGACTTCTAATATTTCTAGTACGAGTAAAAAACAATGGATTTGCTCGTAGGCATGCACAGCGGTGGTAGCAAAAGGGGCGGGGGAAGACTGAAACGTAATTATGATTCATAATAGAAACTCTGTTCCTTGGATACTGGTGTACAATATTGCATCTCTTCATACTATTGAAGAGATAGAACTTCTTCATGACACCATTTTGATGGAAATGGACACCAGTGAAGAGGTTTAGTACAAAACATTGGCAGCTCCCTCCCTCACATCCAGGACATAGCACAGAAGCGTTGCTTGAGCAGGGTCCGCAAGATTATCTGGGACACTACACATCCTCTTCACGACCTGTTTTCCTTGTTCCCTTCTGGGAGTGGGGCTCCATGGTATCCGTAGCAGAACATCTAGATTCAGCTATAGTTTCATTCCATACAGCATTAACCTTGTGAACTTTCAAACTTCCTCCTTCTGTTATATATTCAAGATGGACAGTATTTAATATTTATTTGTTATGTATATGTAGGAGTGGGGATCTATACATACGTATACATAATATGTTTAGGTGTGTGTCATGTATGTGTTTCACTTTGAGAGCGGGCAACTAAATTTCATTTTTGATGTGTGCTGTTGTGCCCACAGTAAAAAAAAATGACAATAAAGGTTATCTTATCTTTTCTCATCCCACGCACCTCCAAAGAACATAAGCCGTTACCCACCTTTATTCCAGATGAACACGTTTTTTGGGATACTTTTTGTGTACATGACAGCAGCAAGGACATCATGGAGGCTTGTGTTCTTAATGGTCACAATCTCTTCAGAAGTGAATAGTCTACAAAAGGGATGAACAAGACTCAGTGGGATCTTCAATGCGTTAAGCATAAACACAATCGTAAGGCTGTGGTTAGAATGCCAGGTTAGAACAGGGAGGCTGAAGTTCAAATGCTCATTCAAACATGAAATATTTTGGGTGGGTTTGGGATCAGTCGCCACTTTCCAGCCCAAACTGTCTTTTTGAGTCATTGTGAGAATCAAAAGAAGACAAGGAGAACCACACATCTCACCATACATCCCCAGAGAAAAGAAAGGAAAGATAGACATGCTAGCATTAAATCAAATGTTGTTGGGGTAGGATGTCTTACCCGTTCTTGGGGTTTTCAAACCAGAATCGGTCTCCATCTCGTAGGCGAACAAACTGGTCCTCAATGATGGCTCGGAAAAGGCTCTCGTCCTCTTCCAGCATCCCTCCGAGGAGCAGCTCCAGAATATCAAGGCTGTTCCCATACAGTTCTTCGGTTAATTTAAGGATCTAGGAGCAAACACACCATTTGGTTTTAGGATGAAGAGTGGAGGGTGTGCTTGAATAGTTAAAAGAAGTGGGGAAAAATCTTGTCCCCTTTTTGTCTGCTACCAGGTACAAAATGGGAAGAGGCCCTTGTGGCCAGAATAAAATAAGCAGGGTTAGATAAATGGGCTTTTGAAGAGGGAATAGGAGCCGTGGTGACACAGTGGTTAAAGTGCAGCATTGCAGGCAAACTCTGCCTACAACCTGGAGTCCGAGCCTGACCAGCTCCAGGTTGATTCATCCTTCCATCCTTCTAAGGTTGCTAAAATGAAGAGCCAGATTATTGGGGGCAATATGCAAATAATGCTGACAGGGTAATACCCAGAGAGTACTATAAAATACTCTAGGATGCTATATACATCTAAATGGTATTGCTAATTAGTAGATTCCAGAGCTTTGATCTGGTTCAGATTATCCCCACTGCTTTTGCTCTTTGAACTGGAACACGCCCCCCCCATTATTTCCAATAGAAGACAGAGAAGAAGACCAAGCTTTATTAGCTTCTATTTCCTACCTATTGAGAATTTTAAGGAACATAAATTAGGCAGGGGTTCTCAACCTTGGCCACTTTAAGACTTGTGGACTTCAATTCCCAGAATTCCTCAGCCAGCAAAGCTTAAAGTCTTAAAGTGGCCAAGGTTGAGAACCCCTGAATTAGAGTGAGAACTCTTTTCTACTGAAGTCTGTATCCGTTGGAAGAGTTCACGTGTTATAAATGCACGTGGCAGGGGTCAAAATAGGATGAGCCTAAGTGAAGCTGGTGAGGGTCTGAAAAAAGATCAAGATGTATGTGGTGTTAGGTCAAAGTTTTGCATATTATGTCTATTGTAGGGTGCTTGGTGCTCTCTGAGCTTGGTTGTTTTCTTCCAGACATTTCATTACCCAACTTTTTTTTTCTACATGGAGTGGCGGATGGTACACAGAGCGTAGACCAGGGGTAGGCAATCTTGGCTCTTTTATGACTCGTGGACTTCAACTCCCAGAATTCCTGAGCCAGCATGGCTCAGCTTGGAAACCTCTCTCTTTCCCCTCAGCATGGCTGGCTCAGGAATTCTGGGAGTTGAAGTCCATGAGTCATAAAAGAGCCAAGGTTGCCTACCGCTGGTCTAGGCCTAGGCTGCTTTATGACTTGTGGACTTCATCTCCCAGAATTCCTGAGCCAGCCATGCTGAGGGGAAAGGGAGAGGTTTCCAAGCTGAGCCATGGTGGCTCAGGAATTCTGGGAGTTGAAGTGCACGAGTCATCAAAGAGCCAAAGTTGCCTACTCCTGGCTTAGACTAAAGCAGCGGTTCTCAACCTTTTTCAGGCCGAGACCCCACCTGCGCCGCCCATGCGACGGGCTGAACCGCGCATGCACGGCACGATGGGCCGAACCGCGCATGCGCGGCACGTGCGCGATGGCTGAGGGGAAACAGGGGAAAAAAATGGTGGACTGCAGTGTCCGGCGACCCCCGTGAAACGGTCGTTCGACCCCAAATGGGGTCGCGACCCACAGGTTGAGAACCGCTGGACTAAAGTCAAGCATTGTTCTCACATGTAAAACAAAGCTTCTCCTTTTGAGCTTCTGTTTAAGCTTTAAGGGGAAGTAATGGTAGGCCTGCCATCAACGGACAAGATGCTGCTTGTTTTCTGTCTGCCTTCCATCCCACCTCATGTCCATTTTAGCTCTTGTGACATGGTACCGTTTGGTTCGTCTGCTTAATATCTGCCCAACTCTTAGTGGGCGGAAGTCCAAAGAACTCTCTGGCTTTATTATAGGTAGATAGTCCAAGATCTCTTCCTCGCTGGATCCAACTCGCCACGAAATCCATTCGAGAGTACTTCACCGTCCCGTACCAGTAATCTTAAGAAGAACAAGACAGAACATTCACAGTGGGGCAAAATGGAAGAACGTCCACATGAAGAACAAAGGAATCATAACCGAGAAAAGCCAACCAATTAACTGAAAGCCCCCCCCCCAAAAGCAGGAAGCAAAGAAAGTTCACCCCAAATTTTTGAGGCTTACAGTACTTTTTCCCCTCCCTCAGCTCTGCCAAAGGAATGAAACCTCCTGCAATGATTGGGGAGTCATCAAAAAGGAGAACCAATAAATGGATGAAAAGATATACCTCGGAGATCTTCGACCACGGTGTGGTCTTGTTTCTTGGTAATTTGAGAACTCATTCCCAGAAGAAGATCATCTACATCTTCGGCTGTCTGGATGTTAGGATTCTGACCAAGACAAAAAAGACTTAGCCTGAGCGACATGTCAATTGCAAAGTTTACCTGGTCAGTTCCAAGATGCCAATCAGCACTAAATCTGATCTTGGGAGCAATGCTCACAGTGATAGGAACTATCGGGGCTCAACTGCTTCAATGTCCTGGGTTCCTGGGAATGGCACCCACCTTTGTGAAAACACCAACTGAATTATAGGTAGAACAAGATGTCTTGCAATGAAGCAGGACACCGATAACCTAGTCTAACATTTCTAAATTGATGAAGGCTGTCCAGGACCTTGGTCAGGTGACCTGTTCAGCCCTACCTGGAGATGCTGAAGGCTGAAATGTGGGTCTATTGCATGCAACTCAAGAACTCTACCTGGGTTATGTTTTGAGTTGTATTTTTTTCACGTGACAGGACACCCTGATTCCATGTCTCCAAGACGTTTCCTTGCAATCTCTGTCTCTTGAGTGCCTTCAACTAGGAAGGTATGTTTAATTGCTCTTGTATGGCTCTGAAGCTCCTTACCTGCCGGCTCCAGTAGTTGTTGCATAGGCGGAGGGCTGGAGAGGGCTGTCCATTTATGTCAGTCACTTTTCGGAAAAGACAATCTGAATTCCTAAAAAGTTTTTTTTTTAAAAAAAAATGAGATGATTAGGGTTCTCCTTTTTCCTTCCTTCCTTCTTTCCTTCCATCCATACCTATCTCTCTTCTCTCCCTTGTCTCTCCTTCCTTCCTTCCTTCCTTTCTTCCTTCTTTCCATCTCTCTTCTCTCCCTTGTCTCTCCTTCCTTCCTCCCCCTCCCTTCCTCCCTTCCCCTTCCTTCCCTTTCCCTTTCCCTTTCCCTTTCCCCTTCTCCTTTTCCTTTTTCTTTCCTTCCTTCCTTCCTTCCATCCATCCATCCATCCATCCATCTCTCTTCTCTCCCTTGTCTCTCCTTCCTTCTTTCCTTCCTTCCTTCCTCCCTCCCTCTCTTCCTTTCATCTTAAATACTGAAGTTATAGTCATATCTCAATACTGACTTCACTAGTATTCTTTTTTTTTTTTAAACTGCTTTTCTTACCTCATATAGACTCCAGATGGGACTTTAGTGCCAAGGAAGAGTGCAGAAGCCACAAGGAATTCCGGAGAGATCCGAGAATCCACATGCTGCTTGTAACCTACAACACAGAGAGTAGGGCAAGAAAACCTTTAGCAGAAGGATTTTACTGAAGCTAAGAAGATGTACAGAAGGGACTGCCTTAAAGCTCCCTGTGATGTATTGAGTTTTAAATGGAAGAACGTAGAAAGCAAATGCAATTTAGCATTCCCCTATCAGGGAAAACCTGGATAACTACCAATATATACAGGCTGAGAAATGATAATGGAGTCCAGCCTTCTCTACATAACATTATAAAATCAGGAGAAATGCGGCTAAGGCAGTTCTTTCTATTCACAAGAAGACCCTTTATCTTCCTTTCCCTTCATGCAGCCGTTGCAGCTCTCCTGTCTTTCTCCACCTGGCCTCTCTTTGGTTGATGTTCCTCACCTTCATAAGGTCTGAGGCTCGTCTTCTCCAAAAAGATGGGCAGCCACTTATAAAACACGATGTTCTAGGAGAATAACGAGAAGATCACAAAACGCTGTCAAATGAAATGAGTGTGATGGCCTCTCTTTTTCGGCCTGTTCCATCCTCTCCCTACCTGGTAAACGGCAATGACTCTCTTGCGAGCATGTTGGAATAAGTCCTCATCCGGCCAGCCGGGGTTCTGCTGGGCCAGTCTCTCTGCCCAGTAGTTGTGATAGCGGAACCACACGATACTCATGGCTTGCAGGAAGACGTTTTCATTCCCTTTGGCATTTCCAAAATCTGGGAGGGGAGGGAGGGAGAAAAAAGAAGGGAAGGAGGAGGAGAGAGAGGAGGAGGAGGTTTTAGAAAGATATTGACTTGATTATAATGTTTTTAAATAAGCAGAGTTCTTAAGTTTAAATGTGAGAAGAAATATAGGTTTTTATAGATTAACATCTTTTTATGGATTAATGCAGTTGCTAGTTAGACATAGTAATGAATGAATTCATTTGAAAATGTATTAATTTGATTATAATATTCTATATAGATAGAGAGGGAAATTTTAAAGAGATAATGGGTATATATTTACTATATGTTATTGTTTGTTTTTTTAAAAAATGGGTCACCATGTTTTCACGTGGGTTCTTAAGCTGTGTTGGTGTAAAATGAAAAACTAATAAAAATTGTTTTGGGAAAAAAAAGGAGAGGAGGAGGGGAGGAGGGGAGGAGGAGGAGGAGGATGGAAGGAGGAGGGGAGGAGGAAGAGGGAAGGAGGAGGAGGAGGAAGGGGAGGAGGAAGAGGGAAGGAGGAGGAGGAGGAAGGGGAGGAGGATAGAAGGAGGAGGAGGGGAGGAGGAGGAGGAGGGAAGGAGGAGGAGGAGGGAAGGAGGAGGAGGAAGGGGAGGAGGATAGAAGGAGGAGAAGGGGAGGAGGAGGAGGAGAGGAGGAGGAGGAGGGGAGGAGGAGAATGGAAGGAGCAGAGGAGAGGAGAAGGAGGAGCATGGAAGGAGGAGGGTAGAAAGAGGAAGAAAGGGGGAGGAGGGGAGGAGGGGAGGAGGAGGAGGGGAGGAGGAGGAAGATGGAAGGAGGAGGATAGAAGGAGAAGGAGGAGAAGAAGGAGGAGGAAAGGAGGAGGAGGGGAGGAGGAGGATGGAAGGAGGAGGATGGGGGAGGAGGAGGAGGAAAAGAGGAGGGGGGAGGAGGATGGAAGGAGGAGGATAGGGGGAGGAGGAGGAGGAAAGGAGGAGGGGGGAGGAGGAGGAAGATGGAAGGAGGGGGATAGAAGTAGGAGGAGGAGGAGGAAAGGAGGAGGAGGATGGAAGGAGGAGGATAGGGGGAGGAGGAGGAGGAAAGGAGGAGGGGGGAGGAGGAGGAAGATGGAAGGAGGAGGATAGAAGGAGGAGGAGGAGGAGGAGGAGGAAAGGAGGAGGAGGGGAAGAGGAGTATGGAAGGAGGAGAGGAGAAGAGGAGGAGAGAGGAGGAGGAGGAGGGGAGGAGGAGGATGGAAGGAGGAGGAGGAGGAAAGGAGGAGAGGAGAGGAGAAGGAGGAGGGGAGGAGGAGGAGGATGGAAGGAGGAGGAGGAAAGGAGGAGGAGGGGAGGAGGATGGAAGGAGGAGAGGAGAGGAGAAGGAGGAGGGGAGGAGGAGGAGGATGGAAGGAGGAGGATAGAAGGAGGAGGAGGAAAGGAGGAGGAGGAGGGGAGGAGGAGGATGGAAGGAGGAGAGGAGAGGAGAAGGAGGAGGTGAGGAGGAGGATGGAAGGAGGAGAGGAGAGGAGAAGGAGGAGGAGGAGAGGAGATGAGAAGAGAAGGAAAAGGGGAGGAGGAGGAGGAATCATTAAAAGGAACCTAAGAGACCTGTAAAAACAAGGTGAATCCTAATGGCTAGATATCAGAGAAGACATGATAAAAATAATGAAGATAATATTCTGCAAAAATGTAATAGGAAAAGACCACTGTACTTTGTGTTGACCTCCAGATGTCTTCCCTTCGTGAAAGGACAAGATAGAGATGGAAGAATATATTCAGAGATCATCCCCTATCAAGGAAGCTCTAGCACCACATAGTTGAGTTGCTAGTCACCTCCAGACATTCTAGAATCCTCAAATACACACCCAATGTTCCACTACGTATTATTGTTGGCAGAAAACTGAACAAAGACTTGAAAAGAAATACTCTTGGGTTCCGCCCATCTCTCTCTCTCTCTCTCTCTCTCTCTCTCTCTCTCTCTCTCTCTCTCTCTCTCTCTCTCAGCCTCTTGAAGAGCAACGGATGATTCCAGACTTGCTTACCAAAGATGCCTTGGGTTCCACCCTTCCCTGTAGCTGGATCGAGAGCCTTCCACATTAAGCTGTTCTCTTCCGTTTGCTTTGGGAAGCCACGTTTCTTTCCAGAAAGTAACATTCCTTGGGAGAAACTCCTTAGAGAATCGCTCCAGGCATGTGAGGAGCCATAGATGGCACTTCCATCTAACCAGCCAGTCACCCCATTTACCTGTCGGAGAACAAAAAGAAAGATGGGATGGAGAGAGCAAGGAGAGTCGTTAACTCCTGTTCAGTCTGAACTGCTTGGATTGCATCAGTTAATAAGGCAGGGGTCTTCAAACTTGGCCCTTTTATGACTTGTGGACTTCAACTCCCAGAATTCCTCAGCCAGGCACGTGTGCCTGGCTGAGGAATTTTGGGAGTTGAAGTCCACAAGTCATAAAAGGGCCAAGTTTGAAGACCCCTGTGATAAGGTGTCTCAAGATAGCAACTTCACACCAGATAGTCAAAGCTCAGTAAATTTGGACCTCATGTCTATGGAGATGCTCAATAATTTAGGTCATGGTTGTCCCAAAGGTACTTTTCCAAAAACCAGATGGACTTTGTTTTTTTGTTTTCCCTTGAAAACATTTTGCTTCTCATCCAAGAAGCTTCTTCCGTTCTAACCGGCTGGATTGCATCCTTTAGAACAGAAGAAACTTCTTGGATGGAAAACAAAAACCCAAGGAAATACAGTTGCCTTTCAGAAAAGCATCTTTGGAACCTAAAGGTGATGCTGAAATATCTATCTCTGGGCTTATACTCCATTTTTTTTCCAGCTACAGATAATCCTTGACTTATAATTATAACTGGGACCAGAATTTCCATGGCTAAGCCAGGCAATTGCTAAGAGAGTTGTGGCCGATTTTGTGATGCATTTTTTCCCCATCATTGTTAAGCAAATCACTGCAGTTGCAAAGTCAATCATGTCATCATGAAGCCAAACTGGCTTCCCATTGATTTTGCTTGTCAGAAACCAGCTGGGAAGCTTGCCAATGGTGATCGTGTGATCCTGCTCACTTAGTGCATGTACCCGTCGTAAGGCCCTTTTTTCCAGTGCTGTTGTAACTTCAAACAATCGCTAAACAAAGGGTTGTAAGTCAAGGACCACCTGTAAGTGTCCTTACATCTGCTCCTGTTAGATTGCAACACACTTAATGTTTTGAGAGTTGAAATCCACACATCTTAAGTGTTATGGTTCCGACAGATGAAACTCTTCAAAGAACTTCAAGCATTGTTTACCTTAAAGAATCTTTAATCCAGAAGCATAACTTCGGCACTTACATAGTCAAAGCCGAAATCTGAATTCCCCTCCCCTGAGCCCATAGTATCAAAGCACAATTCCCTCCTTTTAATTAAATGTCATAAATCACATTCTCCAATTAGTTTGAAATGCAGACTCTCCCTCCAGTTCTCCAGCCCGGCCAATTCGTATCATCTCTTATTTCAATAACCTTAGTTCACACACCAGGTCCAGTATTGTTATGTCTAACTAAACTCCCGTGCACATTCCTCCTCCCCCCCCAGTATCATCTAATTCCAACTCTAATTCTAAAACATAAGAAGGAAAAGGGAGGAGGAGGATGGAAGGAGAGGAGGAGGAGGGGGGAGGAGGAGGAAGATGGAAGGAGAAGGATAGAAGGAGGAGGAGAAAGAGGAAAGGAGGAGGAGGGGAGGAGGAGGAGGAGGGGAAGAGGAGGATGGAAGGAGGAGAGGAGAGGAGAAAGAGGAGGAGGAGGAGAGGAGAGGAGGGGAGGAGGAGGAGGGGAGGAGGAAGATGGAAGGAGGAGGAGGGGAGGAGGAGGAGGATGGAAGGAGGAGAGGCGATTATTTGACTCATTTCAGCCCCATCTGCCTTTTCTATTGCCTTAAATGTAGGTGTGGTCCTTGAGTCATAGTTTTTTTTTTAATCTATTCCAGAGAAAACAGCCAAACAAATAAATCTGGAGCATTCCACCTGTTGGGAGACAGAATTTGGCTCAATCTCCCATGAAGTGCTAACATAGATACCGCACCCAATTCCCGCCTTTTCCCCTGGAATTCTACCTTCGGAGGGAGGGACATAGCCCAGATAGCAAAGACATTTTTACCATCTCCCGGGGATTGTTGGGGCTTCGTCCTGTTCCCGCAGCCCAAGTCATCCGCTGGAAGGGCAGGACAACCTCTTGAGAATTGTTGGGGTCAAAGACAGGGTCTCCTGGAGGGATCCGCAGGTTGAGGAATTCGGCTGGGCAGCCCGGATTGTTGGCTTCTGAAATCTCTGCCAGCACGTGGAAGCCTGCCAGGTACCCCAAACCAAGAAAGTTAGAGAAAGGAAGAAAGAAAAAAAAAAAGAAATAAATAAATAAATAAATAAATAAATAAATAAATAAATAAAGAAAGAAAGAAAGAAAGAAAGAAAGAAGGAAGGAAGGAAGAAAGAAAGAAAGAACAGAAGAAAGAAAGAAAGAAAGAAAGAACAGAAGAAAGAAAGAAAGAACGGAAGGAAGGAAGGAAGGAAGGCCCAGTAAAGCAAGCAATTTTTAGTAAACAGCAAGAAAAAAAATATTAGACCAGTGCTTTGAATAAGTTTGTGTATGTTTTGGTGTATGTGTCTACATATTAGTATACCTAGTACATGCAGCATACTTAAACAGGTCTTTTGCAAATCTCTTGGGTGTGTCTGCAAACATTCAAAACTTGGTTAATTTAATCTTGACTGGCCTTTTTCACGCTCAGCGTGTTGTGCTGGGCCAGCCCATGGAATTCTTTCTTTATCTATACAACAATTTATACAACTGCTCCTCTCACAACAGTGACTCTATGGGGAAAGCAGAAGGCGGAAACCAAAACAGAAGAAAAGCATCAACATCTGCAACAAGGCTTAAAAGTCATCTCTCTTCTGGGCTGAAAATTAGAATGAAGAAATCAGACTAATAGAACGAACAGTATAAAGATTTAAAGACTGCACAGATTTGCATAATGCTGGAGGAAGGAGTTGACTTCTGGGTAAATCCAGAGAGAACAGATTTTAGTTTTATGTGGCTTCCGGGCAGAATTTAGTTCCGTTCTGCGCTGTATTTCTGCCCCACGTGGTCCAAGTGCTTTGAACTCTTCAGGGTCTCCTTTCAACCAGGATTTTGATGCACCAAAGGATTTCTTTTTATGTTCTCGTATCCTTTGCTTCAAATTATGCAATTTGTGATTTTTTTTTTTGAAGTTGCATTTTTTTTTAAGCTTAAAGGATTTCTCCAGAACTGAGTTCAGGTGGAAAATAATCTGAATCATTACAATTGGAGAAAATAATGTGGCATTGATTTTACCTCTTTCCCCATCAGAAAGAGTTCCTGAGAAGTCCACAAACAGGTGTGACCTTCTTTTAAGGTCCAAGATCACGATTGACTTTTCAGTTGGTGGAAACACGCTTAGCAAATGCTTTCTCTTCCAGAAAGGGGTCAAAGACATGAGGGAATGTCTGGGTCAAAAGATGGCTGCTTACCAAAGAAGACACCAAGCACTGTTCTATTTTTCGGAGAAGCTAGGTCCGAATCCCCTTGGGCCACCACATTGCTAAGCATGCGGGCATTGGGTACATGAGGTTCTTGCAGGGCCTGGTATACCCCATCTGCATAATTAGCAGGAAGTAGACGTGATAACCGTGAACCTACGGGGAAGAAATCAGCATGTCACTTTGAGGAGGTGGGAATGGGGCAAAATATGGCAGAAAGATCACGAGAAGTTCCTTGAGACTACTTTGGACAGCTAAGAAGACACATTTATGGATCATTGAATTTAGTTCTCACTCAAGGCACAAATGACCAGGCTCAAACTATCTTACTTTGGACACCTTAGGCAAAAACAAGGCTCTCTGGAGAAAAAGATGCCCACTAAGGTCCATAACTCAAGTTGAGGACTTCAGCTTTAAATAACCAATCATTCCTTCTAGGTTGGACATTTAGAGCAGGGCTTTTCAACCTTTTCACCCATTGTACCACTTTTAGGATATGGCACTATCCGAGTACCACCAGTCGCCTAGCAAGGTGTCAAAAACTTGATGACCCCCCCCAAAAGGAAAAAAGTGAGGAAGTACAGGTAGTCCTCGACTTACAACAGTTTGCTTAGTGACTGTTTGAAGTTACAATGGCACTGAAAAAAGTGCCCCCCAAGCCACAGCTGAGCAAGACACCTGCCTGCCTGCCCGGCGGCGCTCTTCCTCCTGTCCGAGGTTTTTGTTGTTGTGAGCCTTTCTGTTGAGGATTGGCAGCGGGGGAGGGGTGGGGGGTGTTTGGTTTTTATTCCCCCCATCTGCTGGGTGGTTGCAGCAGGTTTTGGTCACTTCACATGACCCTGGGACACTGTGACCGTCATAAATATGAATCAGTTGCCAAGCATCTGAATGTAAATCACAAGACCCTGGAGATGCTGCAACATTCCAGATGATAGGCACTTCTTCTGGGCTCAGCAGAAGCGCCAGGAGCAGCACCGAGCTCCAGCTAGAGCCTGGTGCTGATCCTGGCGCTTCCACTGAGCCCTGACAGCCCCGAAGAAGCGCCGATCAGCTGGAAAGCGGCACTGATCCTGGTGCTTCCGCTGAGCCCTGACAGCCCTGCAGCTCCATCCATCTCTCGCTCAGGCTTGTGCGGTGCTGCCACCGGTTCAGCTCATTCCCCTCCCCTGCTACCACTTTTCTAGGATGGTCACGTACCACCTGCCAGGTGCCAATGTACCACAGGTGGTACCCGTACCACTGGTTCAAAAGCCCTGATTTAGAGGATCAGTTGCATGTTTTCTCACCTGCTGAGTTGTGTTTATGATACATGAGGTTGTTGTACCAGCCATCATAACGTTGAATTTCCCAATGTATATTTTCTTGGGCACCTGGAAATAAAGTAGGCAAGGAAGAATGCATTTTTGAAAAATAGGATGACTGAGGACAAAGTTGAATTCCAGTGAAAATCAGGGCCAGTGGAATCAACACTGAACATCCTTCGGAGAGGAGCGGCATACAAGTCCAAATAAATAAATAAATAAATAAATAAATAAACAAACAAACAAACAAACAAATAAATAAATAAATAAATAAATAAATAAATTTTGTTTAGAAAGGTTTGGCTACTGAATCATTACTTCGGGTGAGTATCTTTCAAACCATATTCTGCTCAGTGGGGACTGCCAAGAGTCAACCCTAATGCCTCTTGAAAGAACCAAGACTGTTTCTAATTAGGTTATGTCTCTCCCCTACATCTCCATGCTAATGGATGGAAAACTTGACACTACTGTTTTTGATCCTCCATCTAATTAAATATCACTTCAGCCAACATCCAAACAGATCTCATCCTGGACATCGTGAGATTCCTATTCAGATCAAGTGTGGTCTTATAGTCTCTAATTCAGATCCTCCAAAAAGGCACTTTAACAGGTTTTTTAATCGTCATCTATTTTTCTTTTAAATATTATTATTAAATATTGCAAGTATGTTAACTTTCCTTTCTCTTCCCTAGCAGGGAAAGCTAACATCCTTAGGATTATTTAATAATAATAATAATCCCTTATGAAACCAGATTGCAACGCCTTGGTCTCTTCAGCCTTGAAAGACGGCGTTTAAGGGATGACTTGATCGAAGTGTATAAAATCATGCATGGGATAGAAAAGGTGGATAGAGAAAAATTCTTTTCTCTATCACACAATACCAGGACAAGGGGGCACTCCCTAAAGCTCATAGCTAAGAAAGTGAGGACAAATAAAGGGAAATATTTCTTCACCCAGAGGGTCGTTGATTTATGGAATTCACTTCCAGAAGGGGTCGTGACAGCTGTCAGCCTTGACAGCTTCAAGGCAGGGTCAGACAGATTCATGGAGGTCAAGTGTATCAGTGGCTATTAAAACGGATGTCCATGTGCCGCCTCTATGTTGGTTGAGGCAGGCAGGATTCCCTTGAGTACCATTTGTTGGGGGTCAAGGGAAAGGGAGGGTTTTGCCTTCTCTTTCTGCTCAAGATCCCCATGTACAATTGGTGGGCCACTGTGTGACACAGAATGCTGGACTCGATGGGCTTTGGCCTGATTCAGCATGGCTCTTTTTACGTTCTTATGTTCTTAATAATTTTTAAAAAAAGATGGAGAGGGTTGAAAGAGAAACTCATGCAAAGAGTAGTATTGAAGACTGAGAAAAAACACAGGAGAGAACAATTATTCCCATATTCTGCACGGGCTCCTTCTTCCATCCAGCTCCTTTAGCACTCTTAGCAATCCCTTCCGGGGATGACGGTGGTAACACTTCTGGAGATGGTGCTGAATTTTTTTCTGTTTCAGGGAACCAGCTGATGGAAAACAAAATTAAATTAACTTACCTGCCTTGTGCCACAAAAGTATCAAAGTGAATAAAAGGCCAACGAGAAGACTGGGTTTTATTTCAATAGTCCCCATTTCTTGAGATGGGGGAGAGGCTGTACGTCTCCCTGAAAGTTGAAAAAAAAAAGATTTGCAGGCGACCACCTTGATATTAAATAAAGTACAGGACATAAAGTCATTGACTGCACAACTCTGAACCTTTTCACCACCCCAGAGCAGACCACCGTTTTCCAAAGACATGTTTTGAAAATATGTTTTTCCATCTACTGGATCTACATCGTGATATAGGCCAGTGGATGTAAGAATACGGTCACAACCAATCACCAACTGGCAACCAAACCTAGAACCACATCAGAAGGAGAAAGAAGGGATGGTCACGTTTCTCCACGGACTTTGGATACCCCATCCAAGGATGTTTGCTCACTTTCCCCAGAAACAACATGAATGTTCAGATACGGTTTGTCTTACAAACCCTAGCTTGCAAAGTTGCAGAGAGAAACAATAAATTCAGTCTTCCATTCTACAACGCTTAGGAATTATTGTAAAGTGTATCCTACCACCTTCCACTTCTATATGGTAGACATAAAGCATTTGCCTCCATACTTAGGGACATCTGTTTGGATCAAGCGATTATGGAGGATTGAGTAGAAATAACAAGAGGTAGCATGTTGACTTTAAATAATAAGAATGGGTGCTTGAGTGGAGAAGTGGTTGGGAGAAGTGATCTAGGGAGCATGTGGTTCTTTCCAAGCCCTCTTCAGAAATTGGGGCAGAGAAATGGATTTGAAGGAGATGGTTATCTTTGTTCTCTCTGCCAAAAGAGGTCAGGGAGAAAACATGCCATCGTTAAGAATTTGGAAGGTTTGAAAATGCTCACAGAGGCAAAGAGACGTTTTGTCCAAATTGTAGGTATTTAACGGGTACAGAGAAATCACTGACGGGGGGGGGGCGGTTCGTACAACATGGTTAACCCATCACAAACTAGGGTAAGAGTTCAGGCAACAAACAACCATAGTTTTAACTGGCTTAGCTTTGGAAGGGGAGAGGGGATCGGAGTCTATTCTTGTGAGATGGGCATCCATATAAATTGGATAAATAAATAAATAAATAAAAACACTCTATAATTGTGTAAGCCATAAATATCCCGGTGGAAATATTGGTGGATTGTGGTGCAAATGCAAATGACTTAGGACAATTCATTTAGTGACCGTTCAGAGTTACTCGTATAACTCCCACCTTGTTTAGCAACAGAAATGGGAATGGAAAAACCATACTATTGGGCACCACACTACAAAAAAGATCTTGAGACTTTGGAAAAAGTCCAGAGAAGAGCAACTAAGATGACCAAAGGCCTGCAGGCTAAAACATATGAAGAACGGCTGCAGGACTTGGGTTTGGCTAGTCTAAAGAAAAGAAGGCACAGGGGCGACAGGATAGACTTGTCTGAAATGGTATAGGTTCTCCTGATCAAGCAGGGGGCTGGACTAGAAGACCTCCAAAGTCCCTTCCATTCCATTCCATTCCATTCCATTCCATTCCATTCCATTCCATTCCATTCCATTCCATTCCATTCCATTCCATTCCATTCTATTCTATTCTATTCTATTCTATTCTATTCTATTCTATTCTATTCTATTCTATTCCATTCCATTCCATTCCATTCTATTGAGCCAGCAGTGTGCTGCAGCTGCCAAAAAAGCCAACACAGTGCTGGGCTGCATTAACAGAGGGATAGAATCAAGATCACGTGAAGTATTAATACCACTTTACAAGGCCTTGGTAAGGTCACACTTGGAATACTGCATCCAGTTGTGGTCACCACGATGTAAAAAAGATGTTAAGACTCTGGAAAGAGTGCAGAGAAGAGCAACGGGACTGGAGGCTGAAACCTATAAGGAACGGTTGCTGGAATTGGGTATGTCTAGTTTAATGAACAGATAGTAAGAACAATGAACAGTGGAATGGCTTGCCTTCAGAAGCAGTGAATGCTCCAACACAGGAAGTTTTTAAGAAGAGACTGGACAGCCATTTGTCCGAAATGGTATAGGGTTTCCTGCCTGAGCAGGGGGTTGGACTCGATGACCTCCAAGGTCCCTTCCAACTTTATCATTATTATTATTGTTGTTGTTGTTGTTGTTGTTTTTGTTGTTATCATCATCATCATCATTATCATTGTTCTATTCTATTCTATTCTATTCTATTCTATTCTATTCTATTCTATTCTATTCTATTCTATTCTATTCTATTCTATTCTATTCATTTTCCCCTGTAAATTGACTATTTCTGACAGCAAATGAAAATGCTTTGCCCAAGGACGCCAAACATCACATTTTTAAACGCACAAAACTTGCTGCAAGCAATTCCACCTCATCCTACCTGCTCCCCCCCCCCTTTGGCCGCAGTTTGGCACCTCACTTATCACGAATGGGAAAGTGTTGGCTCACATTCCTTCTCAAGGCTTTGCACAGACACTCTGCCGGGAAGAAGTGAGCAAGGCCCATCATTACCTCGAAGAGGAATCTTTAACCCAATGAAATCCTGCACCGCGGCTACCATATCCGGAAGGGATCTTTCTTGCTTCAATCACGTTCGGGGAAATAAGGATCTGCTTTGATGGCGATTGAACTGGATTACAGATAGAAGCTCCCTGATTTCCCGACAAGAGAAACAGGTGGGGAGTGCAAAGAGAGAGAGAAATAAGGAAACAAAAAGAAAGGGAAAGGGGAAAAACTGGTTTGTTTGTTTTTCGGGAGGAGGAAGAAGGGAGCTCTGGAGGATATGTGGGGCTTCCCCCTCTTGCTAAAGATAGAAGCTGGAATCTAAAGGTATTTGGATGCTGTAATGCAGGGGTAGGCCACCTTGGCTCTTTTATGACTCGTGGACTTCAACTCCCAGAATTCCTGAGCCAGCCATGCTGAGGGGAAAGGGAGAGGTTTCCAAGCTGAGCCATGCTGGCTCAGGAATTCTGGAGTTGAAGTCCACTAGTCATAAAAGAGCCAAGGTTGACTACCCCTGCTGTAATGTTTGCAAGCAGGGGGAGAAAGGAAAAAAGAAACACAGGATCCGCCATCCGATTTGGCAGTTGGGAAGTTGCCAAGTGCAGAGACAAAACAACCCAGGCATGATAGCAACATTATCTTCAATAACAGAATAGCAGAGTTGAAAGGGACATTGGAGGTCATCTAGTCCAACCCCCTGTTCAAGCAGGAGACCTTATACCATTCCAGACAAATGGCTGTCTAATCTCTTCCTAAACACCTCCGGTGTTGGAGCACCCACAACTCCTGGAGGTAAGCTGTTCCTCTGGATTAAAAGGAACAGGGACCGTTGACGGTCTGAGTGATGGGGAGGAGCCTTGTACCCAGAAATGGAAGTGTCATGGTTCCGACAGATGAAACTCTTCAAAGAACTTTGAGACATTGTTTACCTTAAAGAATCTTTATTAGAGAAGCATAGCGTCGGCACTAACATAATCGAAGCCAAAAACTGAATTCCCCTCACCTGGGCACATAGTATCAAAGCACAATTTCATCCTCTAATTTACAGTCATAAATCACATTCTCCAATTAGTTTGAAATGCAGGCTTTCCCTCCAGTTCTACAGCCCAGCCAATTCTTATCATCTCTTATTTCAATAACCTTGGTTCTCACACTAGGTCCAGTATTGTTATGTCTAGCTAAAACTCCCATGCACATTCCTCCCCCCAGCATCATCTAACTCTAACTCTAACTCTAAGAGTAAAACATAAGAAGAAAATGGTTGCATCTCCAACTGTTGTCAAAGCAAAAACATCTGATGTTAGCAGCGTTGACAGGAAGGGGGAAACTGAGGCAAGGTCTAATTCCTTCTAGTGGTGGAGGAAGGAAAATCAGAGGCCAGGCAGCCTTTCAGATCCAGTCCTGAGGTGGAACTAGGCTCCCATAAATTTCAGAATGGTCAATAGCTCCTCAACTTCCACTTTGCAGGAGAGGAATCCCATTGGTCCGTTATGCCCGGATTAACAGGCTTTGGTCATGCTCTATGTGGGGCTGCCCTTGAAGAGTATTGGGAAGCCACATCCTTGCTGGGATAATTCTACTGCAAGTAGAAAGATGTTCCCAGAAGATGTTAAGGGCAGGTGAGTCTACAAGCTGTAGTCCCTCTCCTTGGAATAACTTTGATGTTCACATGGCCTCCTCCAGGAGGTCATTTGGAAAATGTTTCTCACCTAAGAAGTGTTTCCAACTCTACGATGACCCTAGACCAGTGGTGGCGAACCTATGGCACTGGTGCCAGAGGTGGCACTCAGAGCCCTTTCTGTGGGCATGCGCGCCGTCGCCCCAGTCCTAGGCCTTCAGCTGGGTTTTATAAAACCTTTTCACTTTAGGCCTCTGCTGCCGTGTGCAAAAAAAAAAAAAGTTCAATCAGTCAATTTCAACTTCTCGCGGGAAAAAAAAATCTTGCAAAGTTGGAATTGATTGATTGAACTTTTTAGTCCCACCCAGTCTGCCATTACCACCGCAGCCACACCCACCCAATGGGCCACATCCACCCAGCACCCGACAATGCATAAGTGGGTTTTGGGTTGCAGTTTGGGCACTCGGTCTCTAAAAGGTTCGCCATCACTGCCCTAGACGTGACGCTTATTTTAATCTGCAGCCAATGCCTCCCAGGTTGATGCTGTTTGGAAGTACCATGTTTTGATGGCTGGGATGGCATCGAGCTTCAGAAGGCAGGAAAGTTTGTGTGTGTGTGTGTGTGTGTGTGTGTGTGTGTTTATTTATTTATTTATTTATTTGATTGTTTGTATGTGTGTGTAGGGGGAACTGTGTTGCACAATGGATAATGCCTACATCTTGGGGAGACAGGAGAGCTCCACCTTATTTGGAGGGGAGCATTTGGGCGGGCTGGTTTAGGCCATTGTGCAGCTAGAACAGAAGCTTTCAGTGATGGGAATAGAATTTAGAAATAATAATAATAATAATAATAATAATAATAATAATAATAATAATAATGATGATGATGATGATGATGATGGAAGGAACCTTGGAGGTCATCTAGTCGAACCCTCTCAGGCAGGAAACCCTACACCATTTCAGACAAATGGCTGTCCAGTCTCTTCTTAAAAACTTCCAGTGTTGGAGCATTCATCGCTTCTGGAGGCAGGTTGTTCCACTGGTTAATTGTTCTAACTGTCAAGAAGTTTCTCCTTAGTTCTAGGTTGCTTCTCTCCTTGGTTAGTTTCCACCTGTTGCTTCTTGTCCTGCCTTCAGGCGCTTTGGAAAATAGCTTGACTCCCTCTTCTTTGGGGCAGCCCCTGAGATATTGGAAGACTGCTATCATGTCCATAGTAAACAATGCTTCATAAGAGCTCCTTGGTGCTCCCTGAGCCTGGTTGTTTTCTTGTAGACGGTTCATTGCCCCAAACTAGGTAACATCATCAGTGCTAGTGGTTAATAATGCTGAATAAGCAAGCAGCTCTTCTCTTCCAACCATGGAGGTTTAAAGAGGCAAGTCAAAACCCCTTGAAGGATTTTTCCCCACTGTTGAGTTAAAGAGCGCTCCATCCATCCTTGAGTGGGCCAAAAACCTCAACCAAGATGACACTGGCTGTTCTCAATGCTGATTTCTCATTTTCCTCTATTCTCTCTGCTGCCACTAACTTTAGTTCCTGGGCTTCCCAAGAGAAAAGGGTGGTAACTGATGTTACACCCCTTTGAGGTTCCCCTGGCATTCTGCTGCAATAAAGGAGAAAATAGTTCCTTAACCCTGGAACAGCTCAAGATGCCTTAAGCTTCTCTTACGCATAGAATGGAGATCCAGAAGGAGATAAGATACAGCCAGGGCATCTCTGCATTGTTATGTGCAAGGGAAACATAGTCTAAAAAGGAAGTTTTTGTCTTTGCAAACAAACGATTCAGCTGAATCACTCCACAGACTTCTTTTAAACTTGAGCTGTGATGCAAAGAAGCTCTTGAAAATAAACCATTTCCTAGCATGAAGGTCTAAAGTCTAAACATTCTCTTTGGCTGAGCAGTTGCACATTGTTAAGAAAGAAAGAAAGAAAGAAAGAAAGAAAGAAAGAAAGAAAGAAAGAAAGAAAGAAAGAAAGAAAGAAGGAAAGAAGGAAGGAAGGAAGGAAAGGAAAGGAAAGGAAAGGAAAGGAAAGGAAAGGAAAGGAAAGGAAAGGAAAGGAAAGGAAAGGAAAACTAAAATGAAGTCCTAGCAAGGAAGTCTCCTTTGTGTATTTCTCTTTTTGGGGGGGGGGAAGTATGGCGTAAGCACGTGCAACTTCCCGACCTTGATCTAGATATGAAGAGAAAATTCCCTGGTCTTAAAAATTGTAAACTTTGCTTGCCGTCAATTCACTGAAAATATGGTTTTTCTCTGTCCCTAGTAACTAGATTGTGGGAATTTCCTGAAGTTTGCTTAAAATGCTCTGATTCACCCTATCATTTACAAGATCTAGAGAATTTTTCTTTCTCAACTCTGTGCTTTAAACTTGTCTTGCATCACACAAAAAAGTAGGGGTGTGTGTGTGGGAGTTGAAAATTAATGTTGTACGGTTGAAGTTGAATGGCAGGTGCGAAGGGAGACATCAGATCTTCTGTTTCTTCCCACCACCCCAAAACTTTCAAAGGATCAAAAACGATCCCTTCAAATTCCAAGATTCCCTCTCTCTCTCTCTCTTTCTCTGTGTGTGTGTGTTTGTGTGTGTGTGTTGCAGAGTGAATGGAGGCATTTATAGGGATTAATTTCTATTGACAGCCAGGCGTCTGCAGAGGGAGGTCAAAAAAGTAAAAATGGCAGTTATGGCTGTCAGTCAAAGTCATGGTCTTTTTTTGTGTGTTTTTTGCATGCACATTAAAAAAAGGAACATAGTTGATTCCCCCCCCTCACGGCTTGGGCAGATGTGAGTTGAGTTGGACTTTTCCGTTTTCAGAATGATGAAAAAAGCATTTTTCATAATTTTCACACAAAAAAAGCATCTAAATCTGTGGGCTTCTTCCCAACTCAACTATCTTCCCAACTCAACTCCTAACAGCCATTTCAGTTGTGGTTGCTTTGCTTTATCTGCCTAATATTGTCATTGGACCAAGAAAGATGATTTTGCCAAGACACTGGCCATAAACCTCTGTCCTGCACATATTTTTGCTTGTTCTCCACCCACCTCCAGCAAATACACAGCAACGGAATGTGAAAATAGAGTTTTGGGTCTTATTTGGGCTTATTTCTCTTCTCTGTATATTAAAGGCTTAAAAAGAAGAGATCGTGTTCAAACGTAATGCAAGACCAGCCTCAAAGGTTGCAGGGAAATATTGCAGCCTGAACTCTCCTTCCGAAGTTCCAGCCAGCCTCCTTTGCCCTCTGCCAAGATACTCCATTCCATCTTAAATAACAGAATCCCAGAATTGGAAGGGACCTTGGAGATCTTCTAGTCCTGCCCTCTGCTCAAACAGGAAACCCTATACCATTTCAGACAACTAGCTGTTCAATCTCTTCTTAAAAGCTTCCAGTGATGGATCACCCACAACTTCTTTTTTTATATATATATAATAATTTTTTATTTTTCCAAACTTTCCCCCATACATATACCGTAATATTTATCAGATGTTAACATACATTCTTTTTACTTTCATATATAAGATACTTTTAATAAAATGAAATAAACACATACTCATGACTTTTGGTGTTGCTCGCCCATTTCCCCTTTCACTGTATCCACACTCCTTCTTCTCTACCTTCTTTCTCCCTTTCTTCTCTTCCCTATTTCCCTCTTCTTCCTCTCTTCTCTTTCCTTTACCACTCTCCTCCCCTTTCTCCCCACTTCTCCTCTTCTCCTCCAACCTTCCTACTTCTTTCTCCCCTCCTTTACTCTTTTCTCTCTCCTCTCCTTTCTTCCCTCTCATCCCTCTTCAGATACAATTCAGGGGTAATGTCCGAGCAACTCCTCTCTCCAAATTTCCCTATCTGTATTATATACCATAAGATTAATTTTCTCTTACATTAATACTTCTATTTATCTAACCTTCTCGGTATATACTTCTATAAATAGTTATACTGTGTCGCCTGGGTCTCCCTCCTTATCTGCTCCTTCTTCTTCCAACTAAATTGATGTTAACTATCTTTTAACCGTATTCTCTTTTCAGCCAATCATAAAAAGTTCCCCAGATTTCATAGTAGTCTGACTCTGTCTTATCTTTAATTATCATTGTTAGTCTATTCATTTCTGCACATTCCAGTATTTTCCCACAACTTCTGAAGGCAAGCCATTCCACTAATTTTTCTAACAGTTAGGAAATTTCTCCTTAATTCTAGGTTGCTTCTCTTCTCGGTTAGTTAGAGGCCAAGACAAGAAACAATGGTTGGAAACTAATTAAAGAGAGAAGCAACCTAAAATTAAGGCGAAATTTCCTAACCGTGAGGACAATTAACCAGTGGAACAGCTTGCCACCAGAAACCATGGGCGTTCCATCACAATCACTTATCTGAAATGGTATAAGTTCTCCTGCTTGAGCAGGGGGCTGGACTAGAAGACCTCCAAGGTCCCTTCCAGCTCTATTGTATTCTAGTTTCCATCCATTGTTTCTTGTCTTGCCTTCTGGTGCTTTGGGAAATAGTTTGACCCACCCCTGTTTTTATAGCAGCTCCTCAAATATTGGAGCACTGCTATCAGGTCTCCCTTAGTCCTTTTCTTCCTAAGGCAGAGCGCTAGTTACTCATCTGACTTCATGCTAAATCAGGACTAATTACGGAGTGACTAATCCCACTCACCACATCAGCTGAGAAGGAGGAACTAGTCCAAAGTCATCCAGCTGTCATTAACACTAAGGCAGGACTAGAACTCATGACCTCTCGGTTTTTAATCTGATACCTTTAACTACTAGCCCGAACAGATTCTCAACAGTTCTAATTAGGGGGTTTAAATCTCTGTGCACCCACAACTGCCCGTCTTTCCCTGGTGTTAGTGACTTTGGTTTGCTGCACAAGCACCGACACGCGAAGTTTGCCGATTCTAAATCCACAAGGTCGAACAGCAGGTTAAAATTGCTTCCTTTTCCTCTAAGCTTTGGGTAGACACTGTGCACTTTGGATTTCCTGGTCTGCTTTGCTCACACATCTCTTCTGCACGTTGTGTTCACTTCTCCTGGTTGGGCACACAAACTCTCAACTTACACAAAGAGATCCAGAAGAGTGTATAGGGAAGAAAAACGCTGGAGTCTATTTGTGTTTGTTAAACAGATCTAAATGTAATAATAGTAAAAAAAATAACCAGGGTATGAATCACCCTGAAATAAATGTACGTAGGTAGTTAGACGGGCAGAAACCAACATTTCTCAGCATTCAGAACATTCCTGGATGGTTGTCATCAGATCTGATTGTCAATTTGACTTCCTAGGGTCAGGAGCTAGCCTGGGGCCACCAAACCAGCCACATCATTTTGTACCTAATGCAATCTGGGGTTTTTTTTGTTTTTGTTTTTGGCCAGGTGAACTCTCAACAGAGACAACAAGATTCTCCCAGCTTCTGCACAAGCAGAGAAGTACGGCACACCTGTTCGTCACTCTCACTTTGAAAATGTCCTCCACTGTGGACCTACCGTGTTTTCCCCAAAATAAGACCCCCCCCCAACTGGAAAAGAAGCCCCAGCATGATTTTTCAGGACGCTGGTAATATAAGCCTCACCTCCCCCCAAAATAAGCCCCAGTTAAGATTGTCAGCCAGACGGACGCCTTTAGTTCTGTTTTCCCCCGAATATAAGGCCTAACAAACATGGAAAGTACAGGTCTTGCCTCATTCAAGATCTTGGGGCTATTTAGACTTCCGGTGGCTCCGTTGGCGTCGCTATAGCCTCCTTCGGAGGCTCCAGTTATCCCAGGATCTGTCAAGCCGCAAAACAGCGATCATCAGCTGTTTTTTGCGGTGAAAAATCCCCCCTTCGGGAGAAGAAGGGGTTAAGAGCATCGGGCGTGGGTTGAGCTCCTCTAAAAACCCCCTGAAAAAGTTTTCAGGGGGAAAGAGTGAGAGCTCCCCAGGCGCTCGAAGACGCTCCAGCCCGGGACGCTTCTGTCTGCAGACAGAAAAAGACGCCGTGACCACCCCTGCGGAAGATAAGTATCTAAGAGAGATCTATATGCAGGCGGAGTGAATGCAGGAGATCCACATTGCAAGTAACTTTCTATATTCCACTTCTGACCACAACTATTTTTACAATCAACATAATGATTTCAAGATGGCGATCGCTTTCACTGTAAAAAAAAAAGATCTTGGGGCTATTTCTAACATTCTCGGTGTGGGATGGAGGCTTGTCTGAAGTGGAGTACAGGTAGCCCTTGAGTGACAGCCACAACCGAGCCCAAATTTGATGTCGCTAAGCGAAACATTAGTTAAGTGAGTTTTGGCCCATTTTACGCTTTTTTGGCTGCTGCTGTTGTTACGTGAATCGTTGCAATTGTTAATATGTAACAGTAAACCTGGTTTCCTGGCTTCCCCCACTGACTTTGCTTGCCAGAAGCTCACAAAAGTGACCCTGGGACATTGCAATGGTCGTAACTATGAGTCAGTTGCCAAGCATCTGAAGTTTGAGCCCGTGATCCCCGGGATGCTGCAACGGTCGTAAGTGTGAAAAACAGTCACAAGTCCCTTTTTAGTGCCTTGAACGGTCACTAAATGAACTAAACATTGTTAAGTTGAGCACTAGCTGTATTGCAACCATGAAAATTTGGGCTTTTGTTTTGAATCCCGGGGGGCAGGGTTTTGCTGGGGGGAAATGGGGAGGGAATGGCCTTTTCTTGGAATGGAAGGCCAAAGCTTTGCCCGGGGGGAGGCTCTAAAGAAAGATCAGGTAGAAGACCCCCCCTCTTCTCTCCTTGCATTTACTGGCTGTCCTTTCCCTGGACTCCAAATGGGGGGGGGTCTTTCCAGAGATGTCTGTATCTATTTCTATGCAAATCAGACATTCTACATCAGGGGTTCTCAACCTTGGCAACTTTAAGACTTGTGGACTTCAACTCCCAGAATTCCTCAGCCAGCTTGGGATCTCCAGGACCTCGTTTCTTGCTTTTTCTTTCTTTCTTTTTTTTTTGGCATCCCGGCTACTTGCTCCTGCAGGTTGTGGCCGCAATTAGAAGCAAAGGCAGGAGTGAGTAATTCTGATTTTTTTTTGAGTGAGCAGTTCCCCCTAGGGCAAGCCACTCTTCTGCCATAACCTCCAGCAAAAAGAATTTAAAAAAAAACCCACTGAACTCACAATTACTTGGCTGCAGGTTAAGCAAGTCTTAACTGAGTCAGCTGTCCGCGATAGGGCTAAAAACAGGAGTAAGTTAAATGGATTCAGACTTTCGGCTGGTATGCCCAACAACAGCCTTCTTCAGCTGCTGTTGCCTTCCAGATATGTCAAGACTACATTAGACACGATTCTCAGCTAGGAAACACACAGTTAGATATCTGGGCAGGAAAAGCTAAACAAGCTGCTTGATTAGGGAGTAAAATCTTTCCCAACCTAAAACAGGCAGTTCTAAATCTAGTTTTTGCCCCTGAGTCTAAGTTATCCTTGGTCATAAACAGCCGGCCAGTCCCGATTAACCCGTTCATTAGAGTGCAACAATCCACTTTGGGGCGCGTTTAAACAAGCGCCCTGCACCCTTCGCGCTTTATACCACTGATCCTCCATCTGGCACGCTCCGAAATTCCTATTCGCGGGGATCCCACAGGACTAGACGGTATGATTTGGGAATGGGGACTTTCTGCCTTTGCGGCAGGGCAACCGCGTGGGACACGGATGGATGCGTTCGCACGTGCGTTCGCTACCTCTGCTGGGGGGGGGGAATCCTGGCTCCGCGAGAGACATTGGGGGGAATCAGAGGATGAAATCGGAGAAGAGGATCCCGAATCGGACTCTTGGCTCCCCACCATTCGCACTTCAGCCTGGAATTCAACCCCGAGACGGGAATTTTTTTTCCCACGCCCAAGATTATTTTTTTTCCCCCACGCGAAATCATAAGCCGCTGCCAAATTCCAAGAGGCTGGGTTTGGTTTGGGAAGGCGAGGCTGCTCCCAGCAGGCAGACAGGACTATCCGGGACCCCGGCCGGGAGGCGAGAGACCCTGACACGCTTCTCTTTCAATTCAAGAGGCTCCCGAGGAAGAGGACTCGGTCCGCACAAAGCCCGGCGCGCCGCGTGTTGGCAAAGGTGGCCGTGGGCAGCGGGGAAGCGCGGGGCTGCCTCTGGCAGGAAAGCCTCGCGGAGTCCCCCTACCCCCTACCCGGGGTCCCCCCTACCCACCCGGCGTCCCCCCTACCCACCCGAGGTCCCCCCACCCACCCGGGGTCTCCCCTACCCACCCGGGGTCCCCCCCACTCACCCGGGGTCCCCCCACTCACCCAGCGGAACCTTTCCGGCCGCCCTCCCGGCTTGTCTTCTCCAGATCTGTCCCAGGAAAGCCGCCCGCTCACCTGGTCAGGTGCGATCCCGGCGCTGCCGCTGCTACTCGCGGTGCTGCTGCTGTCACAGCCACCCTGGACTGCCGCGCGCCCGGTGGCCGCTGTCCGAGGAGCCAGGTGTGGGGGGCGTGGCCGGGGACCTCCTTCATTTGCATGCCACCTGCGGGAGACCCCCCGCCCCCGCCCCGGCTGTATAAGGGCCGAGCGCTGCTCTGGGGGCCGCTGTTGCGCTCCGATCTCCTTGGAAGGCACAGGCGAAGCCTCTCCGGTAAGGCTGCCCGGTGGCTGTTGCCCGCAAGCCGGGAGGGGCTGGAGTCAGGCGGGACCCAAAGCCTTTGGGTCTGGCCGGAGACTGGCCTTCTCTCCGGCCACCTGGCTCCAGAGAGAGAGAGAGGGAAAGAGAAAAAGAGAAAGAGAAAGACGGAAAGAGAAAGAAAGAAAGTCGCGCGTGCCCCTGCGCATGGGAAGAGTGCTTCTCTCCTCCGCTAGCCATAATCTCCGCAGCTTGGAGCCCTCTTCTGTTCAAAAGCCCCGGCGGGGCTGAGGCTGCTGCGGGTGGAAAGCCGCAACGAAGCGGTGCCCCCCCCCGACTGACGGCTGGAAGCGCTCCTGTGACGGTTCCCTCGGAGGAGGCTGGCGGGGAGGGGGGGTGTTGAGGAAGGAAGTCGGTCCCCAGGATCCCTTTTCTCTCCGAAGTTCCTTCTCTCGCTCCGAAAGAAGGCAGCTTGGAGGGAAAGGGGGTTCCCTTGGCTCGTTGCAGCGCCTGCGGAACGCCTGGCCACCAGGCGGAGGGGAGTTGGGGCAGACTGGACACCTGGACCCTTACCTGGGGTTCTTGGAGAGTTCCCCAGCCTCGGGAAAACTCCCCCCCAAATTTCAAAGAAGTTGGGTCCCTCCCAACCCTTTGCCAGGACCACCGACCCTCTTCCGTCCAGGTTTGGATGCCCTTCCCACGGGAAACCCTCGGGCTGACCGCCTTCTCGTCTCTTTTGCAGATCCGCAGCAAACATGACCTTGTTTGATGGCATCTACCCCTTCTACCCCCAATCCAAGAAGCCCTTCGTCTTCGACGTGGACCTGATTATTGTCATCATCGTCTTTCTGGTGATCGCCTTCAGCTTCTTGCTGATCCTGCCTGGAATTCGAGGCAGAGCGGTGAGTGCCGATTCCGTCCCGTTTCCCATCGGCGTGAGACGGAGCGTCCATCCGGGAAACTTTCCTACAACTTTTAAGCCCACCGGACCGGGGGGTGGGGGTTTCTGCCTGAGCAGGGGGTTAGACCAGATGACCTCCAAGGTCCCTTCCAACTGTATTATTATTATTATTATTATTATTATTATTATTATTATTATTATTATTATTAGTAGTAGTAGTAGTAGTAGTAGTAGTAGTAGTAGTAGTAGTTAGTAGTAGTAGTAGTAGTATTACATGCTCAGTTCTTTAAAGTTAGCTTGGATTCAATTGGCGGGCAGGGTGGTGTCAGTCGCGGTTCTTTGATTGGGGTTCAGTGTATTGAGTGAACCCCAGAAAGGAGGGCTAATTCAGGAAGAGATTAAACGGGCCGTGCACATGGGGGTGGGGGTGGGGGTGCACAATGAGCGACAAGGAGGAACTTTGAGGGGAGACGGGTGGTTTCCAAATTCGATAAACAAAATAAATGCAAACTCCGGGAAACTTCACTGGCCCTGAATAATTTGCTTCCCCCTAGAAGAATCTGTAGCATAGTTTAAAAGCGGGGGCGGGGCGGGAATTGATGGGGTTTTCCCCCCCCCCGAGCGAGAATTTTTATTTTATTTTTTTAGAGACGCATATTTCTTTCTTCTTTTTTCTTTCTCTTAAAAAGCCAGTTTATTTATTTATTTATTTATTTATTTATTTATTTATTTATTTATTTGTTTGTTTGTTTGTTTATTTGTTTATTTATTTATTAAATTTGTATGCCGCCCCTCTCCCAGGACTCGGGGCGGCTCACAACAAGAACATAGACATAGATAAAATCAATAACAATAATTACATCCAATTAAAAAATCGACACATACAACAAGCAAACATTAAATTGCCTGCTTTAACCTAAAATGTAGAATTCTTCCAAGTTTTTCCTGCGCCCTGAAGCGGTCCTTAATGCGGCAGATTAAAAGGACAACAGCTATAATTTGCAGGATTGGGTGTGTGTGTGTGAGAGAGAAAAATACACAAGAAACTCTATATGAAAAGAGAGTTAAGTAGGGATTGGATGGGGGAGAACTTTTGCCAACAAAAATGATGTCTTAGTTTGAAGAATTAAAAAAAAAGTAAGATTTTTTTCTCTTTCAGAGAATTGGAAAGGGTGGGGGGGGAGGGAAGCTGTTGTTCCGGGTGATAGAGAAACCATGATCTGTTTGAATCGATTCCTAAATGGGATCCCAGGAGACCAAACATAGATTGAGATTGCCTTTGCTGTGCCCAGCATTCCAAACACTGGATTTATTGGAATGTTTATCCCACTTATCC
>JARGCV010000113.1:2192500-2227500 GCA_034064705.1 Bothrops alternatus
CTCCTCTGGGTGGGCTTATCTACCTGGAGCAGGGATGTCTCTATAGGTTGTGGCTGAGAATGTTAAAGGGCCAGCCATGAGGGTGTGATCCAAGCACTGCTAATTTTTTACGTGCATCACACCAGGCTCCATGTACACAGCTCACTAAACCCAAAAGTAAGCCAACCTCAAAACTATAAGTAAGGTTCAATTTAACCAGAGTCAGCACGTGGTGCAAATATGCTTGTTAACCTTTTTCCTGGAGTATATCATATGTCGGTATAGTCCATGTGTTGGAAAGCAAAGCTGAGTGATGTTTTGGGGGTGCCCCTGTTTCATGCTGCTGGTCTCCCTCTCTTCAGGGCTCTTCTGCTTCCTTGTTGGCATAGTGGTGATCGCCTTCCACTTTATTAAGCCAGACCTTCTGAAAGCATTCTTTGACCTGGCTGAGGATGAAGAGGATGATGAAGGCATATTGGGCGAGGTGTACATCAACCCCTACGTCCACCAGACCAGGACACTTTCTTCTCAGTCTGATTTCAAACTGACCATCAAGAACAGCTAAAGCCCAACTTGACCTGGGTCTTTCAAAAGGGACATGGACAGTGGGATGTCCTGACCAAGCCACTGAGAAGTAATGTTGCACTCTTATGAACTGACTTCAGACGTGGCCTTTGGGGGTCATCACAGGCTTTGGTAGGCCAACCTCATGAATGCATTGTTTGGGTCTGAAGAACAATCATGAAACGCTTCTCTTGAAGGATCTGGTGCCAAGGCCAGCCAACCCAGGAAAGGGGTGGTGTCAGTAAGAGAGATGGTCCTAATATTAGCAGGAGGGGAGTATGCACAGCAGATCCCATTGCGATACCACTGAGGACCTCTCCTATCAGTAGACAGAGTGAGGCAAATGCTTTGAGCAGTAGATACTGGAAGAGGAAGGAGTAAAATATGGATGTCATGTACGGTGTGCAGCCTGCCCTTGGCTTGGTGCACTTAGAAGCCCTGGAAGATGCTGTCCTATCACAATGGACTCTCATCCAATCACCAAGGAGTTTCTGTAGCTGGAGGGCATGTCCTTTGGATCAAGCAGTAAACTACTTGGGCTGGTCCTGTTGGATGGAGATCCTTCCTCATGTCATGGACCCAAGATTTTTGCCAACTGAATATTTATTTTATTTGACTTAGGCACTGCCTGACTCCAGCTGACTCTGAGCAGCTTTGGAGCATACAACCAACACATCCATAAGCAATAAAAAAGCACTCCATTTTGTGGTTCTACAAGGATGCAACAGGCTCCCCAAATAAAGGACATGAGGAGGCTAGAGTCACACTAAGAGAGAGAGAGCAGAAATGTTTAACGGAAGGTAGCTATCTCCAGCCAAAGGTCTTTGCCAATTGGCTTCACATGGTTTGAAGGCACATAGGTGTAGAAAAGAAAGAGAATCTTGGCTCGATCTCATGCCAAATAAAACAAAGCAAAACAAGTCATACCTGTATATCTGCAGATCACCCTAACCTAGATTTGAGGTTCTTCTTTTCGGTATATGGCTTAGCAGATGGAGTGGGGGCAACATGCATGTGGGGAGGGGAGTCCCTCCCCTTTCCTTAGGGGCTAAACATTCTGGCCACAAATAGAAGATCTGGAGTTGAGGGCTGGACAAATATTAATCATGAAGCATTAGCAAAACGTACCTTTGGAGGAATGTTGACCACGATCCCTGTTTTGCTCTGTTAAAGTCATTGTAGGTGCCTCCCTACATTATGGCCTGGCTCCTAGTCAGAAGTGGGCCTTTCAAGCTACTTATGGGCTAACTACATACCTCCCTGGCTGTTGTAGCTATTCTTGTATACTTCTGGGCTGAGCGCAGTCCTGCTAGGGAGCACTTAGGAAGCAGTAAAGGTACCTTAGCAAATTTCTTCAGTGACCTGATTGTAACTCTTGTTGCATTTTTTGCCAACAGAATAGTACTGTAGATGTATTATTTATTAATAAAATTCTGGAAATGATTTGTGTCTTTAAAGACTTATGGATTTTGGGAATGGAGGCTGCTATCTTCACTGACTTAGCTTTGACTCATCTTTTGATCCAAGAGTTTGAATCAGGTCTCCCAAAGTTGATTCCCCATGACTCGCCTTCCCCAGATCATCAAGCCCTACCAGAGCTCCATGGCGTGACTTCAGCTGGATATGCGTCTCTCGAAATAAATACCTTTTTGTGAGCAAGGCTTGCTTGGTGGGTTATATTTCTCCAAAGGAGGAAAGAATCCAGAGTCTCAACTAACAGAGGAATAAGGACGATTGGTTTTTAGACATCTCTTCTTTTAGACACTGTAGCAAACCACACATTTTGTTTCTTTCACCTCACACCAAAGATCTGGAAAAGTTAACAAGTACAGATTGGCAATCTCTGTGTTCTTCTGCAGGTCATTGAAGTGATGCTGGAGTGCTTATTATTACAGGATGTGCCTGCCCAGTGTCTACCTTGTTTTCCAATGTATAAAGATGGGTCTTTATGGACACACTGTCTCTCTCTCTCATTCTCTTTCTCCCTCTTTCTCTCTCTCTCTCTGTTTCCTTTTCTCTCTCTCTCTCTCTCTGTCTCTCTCTCTGTCTTTGTCTCTCTGTCTCTCTCTCTGTCTCTCTCTTTGTCTTTGTCTCTCTCTCTCTCTGTCTCTCTCTCTCTGTCTTTGTCTCTGTCGCCGTCTCTCTCTCTGTGTCTCCGTCTCTCTCTCTCTCTCTCTCTGTCTCCGTCTCTCTCTCTCTGTCTCTTTCTCTGTCTCTTTGTCTGTCTCTTTGTCTGTCTCTCTGTCCCTCTGTCCCTCTGTCTCTCTGTCTCTCTGTCTCTCTCTCCTCTCATTCCCTCTCTCTCTCTCTCTCTCTCTCTCTCTCTCTCTCTCTCTCTCTCTCTCTCTCTCTCTCTCTCTCTCTCTCTCTTTCTCTCTCTCTCTCTCCTCTCTCTCTCTCTCTCTCTCTCTCTCTCTCTCTCTCTCTCTCTCTCTCTCTCTCTCTCTCTCTCTCTCTCTCTCTCTCTCTCTCTCTCTCTCTCTCTCTCTCTCTCTCTCTCCCACTTCCATTAAATTCCACTTCCCAGCAACCACAGCACACAGAATCAATAGGTGTTTTTTTCCACACTGAAGCCTTATATATATATTTTATTTTTACATCTGACTGAGAAAAGCTTCCAGGAGCCTTTCTACTTTTCTTCCACAGTTCATCCCATCTTCTTGGCTTCTTTGCCATTAAATGTATTTTGCCAGCAATTTCATTAACGTTGGCATTTCCTACAATGGGAAATGAGAATAGAGAGAGACAAATTAGTCGGACAGATAGCATATCAATCGCCTCTGGTGGACCTAAAGAGGCATCCTGTTGGAGGAAACTGAAGTGGGCTTTCCCACTTGGCAGTTTCTGGCCTCCTCCAAACTGGGATCCCTTCAGGTCAAAGAAATCCCAGGAGGGTTTTGTACAACACGCAGATCCAGCCTCCCTGGTTGATCCTGCAGGACGATAGCAGTAAACCAAGAAAGAAATGTATGGCAGTGGATCAATGTGACATAAAGCAGTTGGTGAGCTACCGTTTTAAGAGCATGAAGAGATGTCACCTCCGGCTAAAACAGAAGAGAAAAACATGGCTTATGTTTTGCTCTGCAGAAAGCTCCCCGGTTCAATTCCCATCTCTAGAAAGGAGCAGTAAAATTGTTGCCTGAAAAAAAAAATGGGAGGGATGGTTCTTATCTAAAGAACCGGTATTTCATTCAGTATTTCATTCAGGATCATGGAGACTAGAAACTCCACTTTATTTTGAGGGATGGGCCAGTGCATCTGTGTGGTTTGCAGAAAATCATAGTTGGGCAATTCTTTGCTTATGAGCAGTTGGGGGCGGGGAAGAAGGCAGGGGAGGAGGAGGAGGAGGAGAAGGAGAAGGAGGAGAAAGGAAAGAAAGAAAGAAAGAAAAATGCAAAAACTAGTCTAGATGTTGCAGCAATAAGGACCCAACTGGAGGTAGCTGATCAAGTACCAGCCCTCCAGCATTTTGCATGTCAATCAATCAGCTCCCTGAGAAAGGACCTGGGTGGGGTTCTAAGAGAAACAGGCATCGAAGGAAGAGGCATGGAGGCAGAGAAAGTAAGGGTGGGCATCGTGACAAGCTCTGTGGAAGCCTGGCAATTGCACATCCCTTCCAAGAGGAAACTGGAGGAATCTGACCTGTTCTTCGGGATCCTGTTTGCCTTGGTTCTCCTCCAGAAGCTTCTGTTGCAAAAGGATGTCGAGAAGTTCTCTGGTCAGTAGGTCCTTCATGCTGTCTATGATGCTCGTGGCTGATGGACTGAAGGCTCTGGGGGTATAGTTGAGCTCTGCTCTTTCCAAAGGTGATGAATGGAGAGGGATGGGACTCAGGGGACTCTTCTTCCCCATAAAATGCCCTAGAATGATGCACATATGTAGAATTTTAGATTAAATCAATCAAAGGGCTGGTGCCAACCTCTCCTAGAGGTTCATCAAGTCCACTCCCTTCTTGCTGCTGTCACGAACACCCCTTTATTTGTCTTGGCACTTTGGTGTCAATTGACACACTTGTTCTATAGTTAGAGACTTTCCCTTCCCTTCCCTTCCCTTCCCTTCCCTTCCCTTCCCTTCCCTTCCCTTCCCTTCCCTCTCTCTCTTTCCTTCCTTCCTTCCTTCCTTCCTTCCTTCCTTCCTTCCTTCCTTCCTTCCTTCCTTCCTTCCTTCCTTCCTTCCTTCCTTCCTCACTACCTCCCTCCTTTTCCTTCTTCTTTAATCCTTGTTAGTTTCGCTACCTCCAACCTCCCCAAAGCAGGATTGCTTCTTAGTTTATCCGTTATCAGGTAGCCGAAGAAACAGCATTCAATTTTTTTTTAAAGGGCAAAACTTTTGCTTTTAGCGCTTCCACCACTTTACAATTGGGAACTACGAAGGAAGAAAACCCGCCTTCCATCCACTCACGCGCTATTGGCATTGATTTAAAAAAAAAAAGGGGGGGGGGAATCGCATCTTCAGGAATAAAATCATTCGCGTGCCCATTTGAAGAAGACCGGAGGACCCCTCCATCCCCCCAGCTTACGGTTGCTCGTGAAAAACCCGAGCTGTCTCTCCTGCCCTTAAGGAAGCAGGCTGGCAAACTCAGACTGCTCCTCCCGGGGGGTCTCCGAAGGGGGAGCCGGCCAACCAGTCAGGCTGGAATCGAAGACTATTCCGAATTGTAGCGGATGGATACCCCAATATCCATCGCTCCCCCGCGGGCATCAGGCAATCCCTCAGTTTTGCCCTCTGAAAGGCGAGGCTGTTGGCGGAGCTGTCCTTCTCCGGGTGCTGAAAGGAGCCTTCCCTCCTCGCTTTTAACAACGCCGTGCCCCCCCCCCCCTTCCCAACGTGTAGCGATGCAGGCATTAAATGGAGCACCGTCTCCCGGCAGTCTTAAGGAAGGCGAAAGGGTGCCAAACCCCTGAAATAGAGGAAAAAGCAGCTTTTTTTTTCTGCTGGGTGGTTGCAGCAGGTTTTGGTCACTTCACATGACCCTGGGACACTGTGACCGTCATAAATATGAAGCGCCAGGAAGGCTGCGAGGGTGCTCAAATTGGTGCCAGGCTTGACTTTTTCCGCCTACGCCGCCGCCCCCCCCCAGCCCTCCAAGTTAGCCCTAGGGGTTCCTAAAGGGCTGTGACCCCCCAGTCCTTCTCCTGTTTCTCTGGAGAGGTTCTCTGGGATTTAGGGGCGCCCGGCTGATCTCAAAGAGCCCCCTCCCACCTCCTACCAGCGCGGCTGGACCCCCGATTATTCAGAAGGCGGTGGAGGGCAGGGGGCTGTTGGCGCTGCCGGCCTCCCTCGCCTCAAGCCCCGGGCTGCGCGGCTCTTCCAAGGGGTCCGGGGCGCTTCCACGGAGCTTCTCCTCTGGGGGACGGGGACCCCCGTCGGAGGCAGCCGGCGCCCTACCTGTGGCCCACAGGTTCTCCCTGAGCCGGACGGGCCCGTTCCTCCTCTCGACGGGCGAAGGCGAGACGGAGAGGGCGGAGAAGAGGATGAGGAGAGCCACGCCGCCCACCCGCAGGCTCCGGCCTTTGGCCGGCCCGCCTCTGGCCATCGCGACTCGACGGAGGGACGGCCTGCTGGGTCTCGTCTTGCCACCGGGGGGCGCCTTCCTGCCCTGCTTTCCCCAGCCCGTCTTGGGTCGTCGCCGTCTCCTCCCTCGAACCCCGTCCCCGCTTTAAGTAGCCGGGCAGTAGGGGCGGGGACTGGAGCGCAGCACGGTGGCCCGCCGACGTCTTTGAGTGGACGGCTAAGATCGTCCGCAAACACCGGTGGAGCTTCAAAAGGAGCCTGGGGGGGGGAAGGGAAGGAGGGAGGGAGGAAGGAAAGGAAGAGAAGGGAAGGAAGAGAAGGAACGAAGAAAAGGAGAGAAGGGAAGGCAGGGAGGAAGGGGAGAAAAGGAAAAGGAATGGGGAAGGAAGGAGAGGAAAAGGAAGGAGGGAAGAAGGGAGGGAAGGAGGAGAAAAGGAAAGGAAAGAGGGAAGAAGGAAGCAGAAAGGAAGGGAAGGGGAAGGAGAGAAAAAGGGAGGAGGAAGGAAGGGAGGAAGGAAGGAGAGAGAGAGGGAGGGAAGGAGAAAAGGAAGGGAAAGAGGGAAGAAGGAAGCAGAAAGGAAGGGAAGGGGAAGGAGAGAAAAAGGGAGGAGGAAAGAAGGGAGGAAGAAGAGAGAAAGGGAGGGAAGAAGGAAAGGAGAAAAGAAGGAAAGAGAAAGAAAGAGAAGGAGGGAAGAAGGGAGAGAGGAAGGAGAGAGAAAGGGAGAGAAGGAGGGAGGGAAGAAGGAAAGAAGGAGAAAAGAAGGGAGGAATGAGAAAGAAAGAGAAGGAGGGAAGAAGGGAGAGAGGAAGGAGAGAGAGAAGAAGGGAAGGGATGTCTAAATAATATTTGATCACCACTCTCCAAAATTTGACTCTCTTATAAACGTCGAGGCTTAATCTTGGCATCAACAAAGGATCAGAAAGACTTTTGAGTGCACACGGAGCAACCAGGGAGATGTAAGCGGACTAAATAGCCAAGACCTTTTTCCAAATTAGCCCCTTGATTTGAAACTGCCCTATAAATGGCAGTCTGGAACCCAAAACCCCAAGGAAAGTCCTCCTCAAAAGAGTGAGTCTAAGCTGGATGTTTGAACATATCTTGAAGACTGATGCCTGGAAGTAGGGGAATGTTAACCCAGGGGAAACTAGTCCTATCTCACACCATCTCTCCTTTTATAGACTGGGGCCAGGCAGAAAATCTTGATGAGTCCACCTACAGCTCCCTAAATCAGCGGTTCTCAACCTTTTGCAGGTTGTGATCCCGACCTGCGCCTGCGCCGGCCGAGGGGAAAAGGGGAAAAAATGGCGGACTGCGTTGTTTGGCGACCCCCATGAAATGGTCGTTCGACCCCAAATGGGGTCGCGACCCATAGGTTGAGAACCGCTGCCCTAAATCAAGGGACATTTAATTCTTGCCAGGGGGCATCAATAACTCCTCACCATGAAAACATCTGGTATTTGGAGCTTTTCAAAAATAGACTGGACAAGCACTTGACTGGGATGGCATAAAGCTCCTGCTATTTTGGACTATTTTGGACCCCCCTAAGGTCCTGTCAGGCCCTATGATTCTATGCTCTGTGCTGTAATAAACACATTGTCATGGTTCCAACAGATGAAACTCTTCAAAAGAACTTTGAGGCATTGTTTACCTTAAAGAATCTTTATTCGAGAAGCGTAACATTGGCACTAACATAATCGAAGCCAAAAACTGAATTCCCCTCCCCCGGGCACATAGTATCAAAGCACAATTCCCTCCTTCAATTGACAGTCATAAATCACATTCCCCAATTAGCTTGAATCTCAGGCCTCCTCTCCCGTTCTCCAGCCGGCCAATTCCTTATCAGCTCTGGTTACAATAACCTTGCTTCTCACGCTAGGTCTGGTGATATTATGTCTAGCTGGACTCTCGTTCACATCCCCCCTCCCAGCAATCATCTAACGCAAAAGGTAAAAGATGGCTACATCTCCATTTGTTGTCAGTGCAGAAACATCCGATGTTAGCAGCATTGACACACATTCCCCTTAATGTATGTCACAAATTACTTCATTGTTTTGGCAGCAACCAATTAATACGGTCCGACCTGCAAAAACTGTCCTAAATCATGAGTTCTTCTGGCCACAAACCACTTGGTCATCCTCTTGATATGCTGAAGACAGCTTTTGACCTCTGTTCCCATTTTGGCAACCTCTTCGCAGTGGATAAAGTTAGAGTAGGCTTCTTCTACGAGTGCCCTCTCCAGGCCATTAAATAATTTAAATTCCACGTTAGGCTTCATAGGTGGTGCCTGGGGCAGGCTATTGTCTTAAAGAACATACCTCCCTCTGAATTTAAAAAGCTGCCAAATTACAGAGATCTAGCAATGCGAGATGGCGTAATCCATTCTTAAAACTGTGCTCTGGAAGCCACGGATCGTTCAAATTTGGGATTAGGTTGTGTGTGTGGGCTTGCAGGGCACAGAAGAGTATTAAAGGCCTGTGTGATTTGGGGGGTGGTGTTTGTGGAGGGGTTTAACTGTCGGAAGTGGCTTAGCTAGCGTCAAAGAGGGCCAAGCCTTTTGGAGGATTAGAGGCAGGAGGTGCAGGGGGCGGAAGGAAGGGACCCCAGTTATTGGCAGCCAACTTCCAGCATCCCTGTAAACATTTCGGAGTCAATTTATGACAGTTCATTTAGTGACCGTTCAAAGCTACAATGGCACTGATAAAAGAAACGGTTGCAGCATACGACCGTTGCAGCATCTCCATGGTCATGTGATCAAAATTCAGACACTTTGCAACCGACTCATGACGGTCGCAGTATCCCGAGGTCACGTGATCCCCTCTGGCAACCTTCCAACAATTAAAGTCAACAGGGGAAGCCGGATTTATTTAATGACTGCGTGACTTAACTTACCAACTGCAGGGCCTCACTTACCAACGGTGGCAAGAAAGCTGGTAAAATGGGGCCAAACTCACTTAACTGAAATTTGGGGCCCCCTTGTGGTTGTAGGTGGAGGACTAACCGTACCTTTCCCAGAGACTGCCTCCGTTGGGCTGAACGTACTCCCCTTTTGCTTTCTGAAATCCTGCCACTTAGAAGCGAAATGGGTGTGGAAAGATGTGTGTGTGGGGGGGAAAAGAAGTGTTTTATTCAGCCCTTTTTTGAGGGGTAACACCTCTCTTCACAGCCATTAGCTGTCCCTCCTTCTGCATAAAACAATAGCAGCTTTTCCATTCAATGCTGCAAAGGTGTTGATTAGCAACATCTGCATTGGAACCAAGACCAAAAAAAAAAAAAAAAAAGAAAGACGCAAAAGGCAGCCTGTCTGCAAAGTGTCAAAAACTTAATGACCAAGTGGGGGGGTGAGGGGGTGTTTGGTTTTTATTCCCCCCCTCCCGTCTGCTGGGTGGTTGAAGCAGGTTTTGGTCCCTTCACATGACCCTGGGACACTGTGACCGTCATAAATATGAATCAGTTGCCAAGCATCTGAATGTAAATCACAAGACCCTGGAGAGGCTGCAACCTTCCAGCTGATCGGCGTTTCTTCTGGGCTCAGCAGAAGTGCCAGGATCAATGCTGCTTTCCAGCTGATTGGTGCTTCTTCAGGGCTCAGCAGAAGCACCAGGATCAGCGCAGAGCTGCAGCTGGAGCCTGGCGCTGATCCTGGCGCTTCCGCTGAGCCCTGACAGCCCTGTAGCTCCAGCCATCTCTTGCTCAGGCTTGTGCGGTGCTGCCACCGGTTCAGCTCATTCCCGCCCCCCGCTACCCCTTTTCTAGGATGGCCACGTACCACCTGCCAGGTGCCAATGGACCACAGGTGCTACCCGTACTACTGGTTGAAAAGCCCTGCTCTAACCAGCCGACTCCGCAAGCTTGTCCGAAGCATAAAACCGGAGACCGAGCACATCTCTTGATTTGTCAGCTGTTGAGCATCGGCACCAGATTATCTTACAGGTGGAATTTATTCAACCGATCCCAAAGAGAAGATCCCTGATTAGGTGGCCAAGTCAATTCACCAGGATTCCCGCCGTAACCCAGTTATGCCTCTTTTGACGAAGCAGCAACTGCAGTCTTGACGGCCTCCTCAGTGGCAGAGTCACAATCGGATAGAATTAAGCCACCCACGGGAATGTGTTTTGCAGTGGCTTTGCTAACAGCGGAGGTGGTAAGAAAAAAAACCTGCATTAGAGATTAATCACCCAAGCTAAAATGTGGTGAGAACAGCTAGAATGCTTTGATCCTGAACCATCTCATCCCAATGGGATTGACCCTGCCCCATACCTGCTGGAAGCGACGTGCTCGGGGGCCCGTTGATTAAGAATCCCAGCTGGCGGGGTCCAGAAGAGCTTTTACCTGCCATGGCTCCTGCCCTCTAGAAGAGGGGTCTTCAAACTTGGCAATTTTTAAGACTTGTGGACTTCAACGCCCAGAATTGGCTGGCTGAGGAATTCTGGGAGTTGAAATCCACGAGTCTTGAAGTTGCCAAGTTTGAAGACCCCTGCTCTAGAACACTGTGCCCCTCAAGATGAGAGCTGCACCCAATCTCTTTCGCAGGGGTGGGGTTTGACATCTGCCAATTGGGTTGGGATCCTGATGGGTGTGTGTGTGTGTGTGTGTGTGTGTGTGTGTGTGTGTGGTTAATGGATGGAGAGAAGATCCTATTTCCACCCTGCCTGTATTTTGCCCCCTCCCTTAGCCACCTGTTTTTAATATTACTATCTTAATATTTTGATGTTTTATACTGCTGTTAATACTTTGTGGTAAGCTGTCTAGAATCACCTGATGGCAAGAAGGATGGCATATACATTTAATAAATACATTTTCCGAGGCTCAATTCATTGGCTCTTGTCATAGCAGGCCATGTGGGTACCTGGTCTCCAACATGGCAATAGCACTTAAGACTTATATATAGCTTCACAGTGTTTTACGGCACTCTCTAAGCAATTTTACAGAGTCAGCCTATTGCCCCCAACAATCTGGGTCCTCATTTTACCAACCTCGGAAGGATGAAAGGCTGAGTCAACCTTGAGCTGGTGAGAATCGAACTGCTGGCAGTGGGCAAAGTTAGCCTGTAATACTGCATTCTAAGCACTGGGAGGGAAGGAAGGAATAGTACTTAGATTATACACCGCTTCACAATGATTTACAGCCTTCTCTAAGTGCTTTAGAGTCAGCCTGTTGCCCCCCCCCAACAATCCAGGTTCTCATTTTACTGACCTCGGAAGGATGGAAGGCTGAGTCAACCTTGAGCTGGTGAGAATCGAACTGCTGGCAGTGAGCAGAGTCAGCCTGCAATACCGCATTCTAACCATTGCGCCACCACAGCTCTTCTTTAGCAGGTTCATACTAAAATTAAAAAGCCAACATTTTGAATGTGTAAAATCCAGCATTAGGTCCCAAGGCCTCTCCACTCAAAACTGGAGAGGTGCCGGATGCCTCTCATTTTAAAACTGGGATTCAGAGTTGTGATTTGCTGGTGCTAAGATGACTTGATTCTTATTTGGAAGAAGACAGATCTTCCTTGGGAGCATCTCCAGCCATTAACCAGAATCAGATTTTCATACTTTTCAAAAAAAAAAAAAAAAATCCCGGAAGCTTGGAAAAAAGGCAAAAGGCTTTGGTTTAAAATGTTTTTAATATAAAAATTCACCGATGTACAAAAATGCTAAAGTGTGACAAACTCTTCAAAATACTGAGATTAACCTGCCCATGACACAGCAGTCGTAGAAAATGAAAACGTCAAAATCCAACTCGGATTAAGAAGCAGCGAAATGGACACACTTCACATCCCGGTCTACTTGGAGGGGTGATCCACGCCTCCACCGGTGAGGGTCTACTCTCGATGGACGAGGACAAATAAGCCCAGGAGAAAAAGGACAGTGTACTGGTGGGGAGAAAAGAACAAGACAGAAATACCTGAAGCATTCGCCCACATTGTTACACATGCAGTGCAGGAATTTCACCGTGAGTTCTAGTCCAAGGCTTTTCAACCAGTGGTATGGGTACCACCTGTGATATATTGGCACCTGGCAGGTGGTACGCGACCATCCTAGAAAAGTGTAGCAGGGGAGGGGAATGAGCTGAACCGGTGGCAGCACCACACAAACCTGAGCAAGAGACGGCTGGAGCTGCAGGGCTGTCAGGGCTCAGTGGAAGCACCAGGATCAGTGCCAGGCTCCAGCTGGAGCTCGACGCTGATCCTGGCGCTTCTGCTGAGCCCCGAAGAAGCGCTGATCAGCTGGAAGGTTGCAGCCTCTCCAGGTCTTGTGATTTACATTCAGATGCTTGGCAACTGATTCATATTTATGACGGTCACAGTGTCCCAGAGTCATGTGAAGTGACCAAAACCTGCTGCAACCACCCAGCAGACGGGGGGAATAAAAACCAAGCACCCCCCACCCACCCCACCCCCAATCCTCAACAGAAATGCTCACAACAACAAAAGCCTTGGACAGGAGGAAGAGCGCGGTGAGGCGGGCAGGCAGGCATCTTACTCGACTGTGGCTTGGGGGCATTTTTTTCAGTGCCATTGTAACTTCGAACAGTCACTAAGCAAACTGTTGTAAGTCAAGGACTACCTGTACTTTATCACTTTTTCCCTTTTGGGGGGGTCATCAAGGTTTTGACACCTTGCTAGGAGACTGGTGGCACTCGGATGTTGCCATATCCTAAAAGTGGTACAATGGGTGAAAAGGTTGAAAAGCCCTGCTCTAGTTCCACCTTAGGCATGAAGGCAAAAATCATAAAACACCCCAAATGGCCCAAATTTAGGCACATGCTTGCCACCTCCGTGGATGGGTTCGCATCCTGCAGGATGCTTTCTTTTAATCTTTTAAGCAAGGTTTCTAGAATAAGCCCCCAGAGGTTGGCTTCAGCACACTGCTAGCACGTAAGCAATGCGCAAACTAGAATGCGTGGTTCACACGACAGGCTGAGACGAAATGAAGGGAACCAAAGGAGAGTTTGTAGGATGGACGGACGCAAATAGCGACGGCAAACTTTAAAACAATGCAAGATTGATGGTTAAAACATGCCTCCGTCCTGGAAGAGTTTAAACTTGAGAAAAAAAAATACGTTATGGGGGTTTGGTGTGCCTTGTCTACTTTTTTTTTTTAAAAATGTTGTTTTTTAATGTTTAAACTTCAGAAAATTTGGTGTGCCTTATCTACTTTTTTTTAAGTGGTTTTTTTTAAAAAAAATGTTCTCTGGCTATTCTCAACCTCCAATCTATGTTCCCAAACCAAACAAAATTCTAAAACCTGGAAATGCCAGAAATGGTAGTCCTTTGCACCAAACCATCATTGATAGTCAGCTGCCTGCTTGAACGTGGCTTGGGACCTTAGGTTTCAGCCGGACTTTGAGAGAGACCCTGAACCCACCTGTCTCCATGTATTGTCTGAATGGTGGTTTTGTTTAGCCAGTGCACTGCGTCACCTCTAGAGAGTAAACGAACAAAAAGACCTACCTTGAATTTAGGGTAATCGTTCATTAGGATGGTTACTATTCCAATGTACGGCACAAACCTAAATCAGAAACAAAGTTATCCTCTTTAAACACTATATTTAAACACTATATTGGCTGAAGCTTCCTTTCTTATTGATAGCCAGGAAACAAAAAAGCAACAGATACAGGACTTTTATTTATTTGGACTTATATGCCGCTCCTCTCTGAAGACTCGGAGCGGCTTACAACATATATATAACATCAATAACAATCTAAGTCCAAATCAGAGAAAAAATATAAAAAAAAAATAAAAAAACCCCACACACATTCATCATTCATTCAACGATCTACAGTCAACCCCAGGCCTGCCGGCAAAGATAGGTTTTAAGATTCTTTCGGAAGGCCGGGAGGGTGGGAGAAGCACGGACTTCCAGGGGCAGTAGGTTCCAGAGGGTGGGCGCCACAACAGAGAAGGCCCTCCCCTTAAGACCCGCCAGACGACATTGTTTCGCTGACGGGACCCGGAGGAGGCCGACCCTGTGCGCTCTCACCGGTCGTAGGGAAGTATGTGGCAGAAGGCGGTCCCGTAAGTATCCTGGTCTTTGGTTCTGACTGATTGGTGGGGGAATGGAAGGATTTATATTCTTTGGAGTCATAGGATCATTAGCACTCTGAAGATTGGTTTTCAAGGGGGGGAACCCCCCAAGAAAGAACTTTTGATAAACAGTGGGGTGCCTCCTTCTTCCCCACATGCAGGTTTTAAAAAAGACCCTCATGGAAACTCAGAAACAATGCATTATACAGAAGCAGGAGAGCCCAAAACCAGAGGACCTAATTTATCCACAACCAAGACTCAAAAGGAAAACAGGCTTTATGAAGAAAACGGATGGGTAAAATCAAAGTTTCCAGGAATAACAACTTTCCAATCTTGGAAATGGGCAGAAACAATCAGAGGGAGATGTCTATCAAGAGTCTCAATCATCCAGGTCAGGGGTAGGCCACCTTGGCTCTTTTATGACTCGTGGACTTCAACTCCCAGAATCCCTGAGCCAGCATGGCTCAGCCTGGAAACCTCTCCCTTTCCCCTCAGCATGGCTGGCTCAGGAATTCTGGGAGTTCAAGTCCACAAGTCATAAAAGAGCCAAGGTTGCCCACCCCTGGGCTAAACAGTCACTTGTCTGAGACGGTATAGGTCAGGGGTAGGTAACCTTGGCTCTTTCTTTTATGACTCGTGGACTTCAACTCCCAGAATTCCTGAGCCAGCCTGGCTCAGCTTGGAAACCTCTCCCTTTCCCCTCAGCATGGCTGGCTCAGGAATTCTGGAAGTCCACAAGTCATAAAAGAGCCAAGCTTGCCTACCCCTGCTAGCTCATTGGTGGACAACTATGGCAGCTTTAAGACTTGTGGACTTCAACTCCCAGAATTCCTGAGCCAGGATGGCTCAGCTTGGAAACCTCTCCCTTTCCCCTCAGCATGGCTGGCTCAGGAATTCTGGGAGTTGAAGTCCACGAGTCATAAAAGAGGCAAAGTTGCCCACCCGATCCAGGTCACGGTTATCCAAACGGTGCTTTTCAAAAGGCAACTGAACTTTCTTGGGGGTTTCCCCCCCCTTGAAAACCAATCTTCAGAGTGCTAATGATCCTATGACTCCAAAGAATATAAATCCTTCCATTCCCCCACCAATCAGTCAGAACCGAAGAAGCTTCTGGGATAAGAAGTGAAATGTTTTCAAGGGGAACCACCCTCCCCCCCCAGGAAAGTCCAGCTACCTTTTGAAAAAGCACTTTGGGGAAAACAGGAAGATAATAACTAACGTCAGGGGATAGGACTGAATTCTGCAGATGGCGGTTAGGCTTAGGAAGGCATGTCCATTTTACAATGCCCGCCAGCTGGCTTGCGCCTGACTCACCCTCTCGCTCTTCCAACCACATCTTTCTTCTCCAGCCAGTGTTGTCCTTGTCTGTACAAGCCTCGATCATCAACTGCATTGTTGTCGCCTTTGGTCAAAAACTTGATGTCGCCGTTTTGCCTGGCACAGGAGAAAGAAGACCACAATTAACGAGTGGGCAAAGCAGAACGCAATCACATCGTGAGGAGGAATGAAGATGCCAAGTGAATATGTCACCTTACACCAGTAGGCAGCCTCAAGCTTTTAAAACTGGTTTCTTCTTCTGAGTGTTGTAGACCAGAGGTCCCCAACCTTTTGGACACCAGGGACCGGTTCCATGGAGAGGTTTTTCCACAGACTGGAGAGCGCGGGGTTTTGTGTGCTGCCTGCATCCCGTGGATGGGGCTTTGCTTGTTTGTGCAGCCCGGTTGCTGGCATGTTGCGGCCCGGTACCGGTCCACAGCCCAGGGGTTGGGGACCCACGGACCGGGGATTGGGGACCCCTACTGTAGGTGGTTTGTGAGAGGGTGGATGCCTGGGATTACCCCTCTTTTTCCTTCCACAAAGTTAAGCCTAATTAAAAGAATGGAAATTTTCTCTCTCCTCCCTGATAGTTCATGTCACAATGTCCAATATATCTCTGAGTAATTATTATGAGAATAAACTTTATTTATTTTATTTGGTCTTGTATGCCGCTCCTCTCCGGAGACTCGGAGCGGCTAACAACATGTATATAAAACATCAAATTCCAATACAAGTCCAAATAAAAATATCTAAAAAACAAACTAACACCCACTCATATTCACCATTCAATCCACAATCATCCCCAGGCCTGCCGGCAGAGGTAAGTTTTAAGGTTTTTACGGAAGGCCAGGAGCGTGGGAGAAATGTGGACTTCATGAGGCAGTTGGTTCCAGAGGGCGGGCGCCATAACAGAGAAAGCCCTCCCCCTAGGGCCCGCCAGCCGACATTGTTTCGCTGACGGTACCCGGAGGAGGCCGACCCTGTGTGCTCTCACCGGTCATAGGGAAGTATGTGGCAAAACAACTCAACAGCTTCGGCTTCTCACATTGATCAGGAACACTTGTGGATCCAAAACTCTCCCCTCTTTCCCACCCTCACCCCCCACTGTAGACAAGCTAGAAGCATTACAGCGGTCCTAAAGACAGGAGGTTTCATAGCTTGACAGACACAGTGAAAACTGACATAGCCGCAGACTTCAGCGACTATCACCCATCCGAAACCTGAGACGTACTTTTCGTGGATTTTCAGGACCCGGTGCACAATTGGAATTTCTCTTCCTTCTATCCTAAAGACCACGATTTCTCCCACTCTGATTGGCTCTTCAACACGGTTGGTCAAGAACAGGAGGTCTCCTCTGTGAAATGCAGGTTCCATGCTGCCACTGGAAGACCAAAGCATCAGTTAATAAAAATACCTCAAGGGCTGTCTTTTGCCTTCAGGTGGGATTAGACCTGTCAGTTTTCAAGGGTTAAAGAGACACACACATATATATATATAACGATCTACTACTGATTACCCTGGGAACCTCACTGGATCAAGAATCTTTGCATGCTTTCCAAAACTTCTTGCACACTTTATCTTTAAAAGGCTGGTAGAGTTAGGGGGAAGTCTGATCTCTGGGGGGAGGGATGATGTTCCAGGGAGTGGCATCTCTCATGGAGGGGACCCAGAGCATGCTTCTCTTGCCAGATGCAATGGGATCTATAGATGCCACTGGGGACAGACAGCTGTTACTGTCCCATTGAATGACAGGCCTTGCTGGGTTCTTTTCTTTAGATTTTTAGATGCAAAATGGTCGTTTCAGCCTTGTGCTTAAGGCACCTACTTTAAACTTCCGATTTCCCCTTCCAATGCACCATATTTATTGGCTCCTGCATTAAAGAGGCGCTTTCTCCTATTTCAGCCAAGTTCACCCTGATTAGTAGCCATGATGGGATATCCCCCAAGCAATGATGGAATATCCCCCAAGCAGTGGGAAGCCAAAGTCTCAAAGAATCAAAATTTGGAAACACAGAGTGGTTAGGAGGTTCTCTTGCAGGGAGAAGCTGAGAGGCTTAAAGTCCTAAATCATGCAAAGTGGAAGAAACAGTAGGAAGGTGCCCTGGGTCCATTTCCCAGAGCAGTTAGACAAGAAGGCTGCCTTCTGATTTTCTGGCACAGACACGTGTAGCACACTCTGTGCCGTAGGCGCCAAGATGTTGCACCCGGATTGTGTCTTTCATTCTTCCCTGTCAGCTGCCTTCCACAACAGATTTTTTCTGGCAGTTCTGCTTGCTCATTTTGTACTCCCTAACAGCTCTCCCCCACACCTCCGTTTCAAGCTTGCAAATAAATGCTTTCTTTTCTATTCTTCCCCATCTGTTTTCTCTCTGATGTCATGTCAACTCAGTTGCAAGGTAAAGGAGTATCTTATCTTTTCATTTCTCTAAAAAAAAAAGAAAAAAGGGGGGGCAGTATGGGGTTTTGTGCTGAATGCACATAGGTTTTTAGAGGATACAATCTGTACAATGTATTTATGTCATTGTCCCTGTAAGGCTAGCAGAGGCAGCTATCCACAGATATTATTTTTGCTCAGAATACATGGAAAACAATCAGCTTTGTACTGATTTTTCAGTCAATTCAGATAGTCCTCAACTTACACTCCTCCGGTCAGTGATTGTTCAAAGTTGCAACAGCACGGGGGGGGGGGGAGAAAGCAAACTGTGAATGGTCTTCACACAATCGTGACAGCATCCCTAGTATCACAGGTTCAAAATCTGATCTGGGGAAACTGGCCAGTATTTACAACAGTGGCAGCATCCTAAATTTTCACCTGACTGTCATTTGCAATCTTCCCAGCCGGCTTTCTGAAAAGGAAAGTCAACAGGAGAAGCCTTGATTCACTTAATGATGATTCGCTTAAGGATTGCAGTGATTTACTTAACAACTATGGCATAAAATCATAAAATCAGGCACAATTCGCTAACCCCCCCACCTTGATTAACAGAGGAGATTCTGGCCTCACTTGTGCTCATAAGCCAAAGATACTTAATAATAATAATAATAAAGTTGGAAGGGACCTTGGAGGTCATCTAGTCCAACCCCCTCCTCAGGCAGGAAACCCTAAACCATTTCGGACAGATGGCTATCCAGTCTTTTTTAAAAAACTTCCAGGGTTGGAGCATTCACTGCTTCTGGATGCAGGTTGTTCTGCTGGTTAATTGTTCTTACTGTCAGGAAGTTTCTCCTTAGTTCTAGGTTGCTTCTCTCCTTGATTAGTTTCCATCCATTGCTTCTTCTCCTGCCTTCAGGTGCTTTGGAGAACTGCTTGGCTCCCTCTTTTTTGGGGCAGCACCTGAGATACTGGAAGGCTGCTATCATGTCCCCCCTCGTCCTTCTCTTCATTAAACTAGACATACCCAATTCCAGCAACTATTCTTGATATGTTTTAGCCTCTAGTCCCCTGATCCTCTTTGCTGCTCTTCTCTGTAGTCTCACTTGTATTTGAAAGCAGATTCTCTGACAGAAGAATGGCATCGTAACTCAAGTAGAATCTGTAAACCAGTCAAGACAGGCCCTAAACCTAAACTCTGCCCTTTTGTCAAGATAACACTTGTTCAAAGATCACACTATGTTAGCAGAAGCCACATTCCACCCCCCCCAAGTTATCACGGCTGCCTCTTCCTTCCTAATCTCACACAGTAGGATGGGTTGAGCCCCAGATTACCAGAATGATTTTACCTAAGTACAACAACGATGGGACTCTCGCTGCCCGTTGCCACCATCAACCCCTTCCAGATCATCAGCGCCGAGGAAACAATCATTCCGAAGTTCAGAACCTGGTAATACAGCTGGGAAGGGAGAGGGATTATCACTGGGAACTCGAGACAGTCCTTTGCAAAACACAAAGACCCCCCCCCCCGGCTTGCAGGGCGTGCTAATTTGGACACATCTTCAAAGGCAATGCCTCCACCCTTTCAAGTGACAAGCCACCAATTTAGAAGTCTTACCGCAGTCAATAGTTCCACTGGGGATTACAAGCAGATAGGATGTATTTTAGTCGATTTCTTAAGTATAGCTAGAAACCAGGCGTGTTGTAATCCCACTTTAGGCATGAAAACTGGCTGGGTGACTTTGGGCCAATCACCAGGAGTCTGGGAGTTCTAGTTCCACCTTAGCCAGTAAAGTTGGCTAGGTGACTTTGGGTCAATCACCAGGAGACTCGTAGTTCTAGTTCTGCCTTAGGCATGAAAGCTGGCTGGGTGATGTTGGGCCAATCACCAGGAGTCTGGGAGTTCTAGTTCCACCTTAGCCAGTAAAGTCAGCCAGGTGACTTTGGGTCAACCATTAGGAGACAGTGAGTTCTAGTCCTGCCATAGGTACAAAAGCCAGCTGGGTGACTTTGGGCTAGTCCCTCTCCATCAGCCCAAACCACAGGTGGTGGCTGGAGATGGCTGAAGCATTAGACAGGTATGTTCACTGCCTTGAATCCCACATAACGAAGGCAGGCTTAAAGAAAATTTCTTTTGGCAAGATCTGGATCAGGAAGATGACAAGCCTCTGGTTTCTGTTATCCGTTTCCTTCCCATCCAAGTTCACCAGCCTGCCTGTTCTTTTTGCTGCGCAATTCAAGCTCCCCAATAGCACTCACAGACACATTAAACACAACATTACATTGTTGCCTCTTTTTTTACAATAATATATATATAATAACAGGGGTTCCCCAACCAGGGGTGCAAAAACTTGGTTTTTCAAAATTATAGTGTCTACGCATAATTCATTGCTGTTATTTTGATAAGAGATAAGATAACATTTATTGTCATTTTTTTTAATGTGGGCACAACGGCACACATCAAAAATGAAATTTAGTTGCCCGCTCTCAAAGTGAAACACATACACGACACACACCTAAACATACGATATACAACGTATGTATAGACCCACGCCCCTACATATACATAACAAATATATATTAAACACTGTCCATCTTGAATATATAACGGAAGGGTCTTAGGAAAAGGGCGGCATATAATTTAAATAAATAAATAAATAATAAATAAATAAGGAACTTTTGTAAAGGGTGTGAGAATATATCAGAAGCGTTCTAGGGGTGCGGGGAATGGAAAAGGTTGGGAACCGCTGTATAACAACATAAGGCAAGGGACATATTTCACACACACACACACAAAGGGACATATTTCACACACACACACACACACACACACACATATAGCAAAGACAGAATTATCAGCCCCTTCCATTGGTTTCCTTTGGCCCCTTTGCGTCTTCCTAGGACGTTGCATGGGACCTGGACCTTCCGCACTACTAGACCCACGGGCACATCTGCTGGGGAGGATGGGATCTGTAGTGCAGCGTTGCTGGAAGGAGGTCGGGCTGCGCTTTGCAGCAGGGGGAGGGAAGGGGAGCAGGCTCCGCCGGGTCACGTGACCTACCCACCATGCACACACCGGTTTTACAAACCTAACTGGTCACACACACACGTACACAAACACAGACAGAGGTGCGCGCGCGTGGGGACCGACCCCCGCCCCCTTTTGCCCCCCGCCTGGCGCCCCCGCGAACCTGCCGCTTATTCATCCGCCGAACATCGTCCAGAAAGTCCAAGGACAGCATCCCGGCGAACGAGGAGGCTGCGGCCGGGAGACCCGACCGTCTCACACTTCCGCTTCCGGTCGCGGACATCAATATCCGGCCAAGCTGCTGGCGAGGGGAGGGGGGAAAGGAGGGAAACATAGAGGTCCTAGACCAGCCCGAACGAGCCCTGTTAAGAGGACGGGGGAGGACGTCACTTCCGGTTCTGCCCGAGCAGTAGAGCGTAGGCGGGGGAGAGAGCGGCTTTTTGCTAAGCAGGCGTGATGCGGAGTCCTCCCGGTTTTTGTTTTTTTCCCCCTCCAATCTGAAAATCAGATTTTAGATGAAAGGCATGTTTTTTTTTTAGATTTCTAGGCGCATCTGTCGTGCCTTGTTGCAATGCAGTAAAATTCCCCTGCAAATCCTTAAGAAATCCCGTTCAAAGGTCTTAAAGGCGACAATGTTTTTTGAACAAGAGACTTATTAGCTAGAACTGGAAAGCCGTCTGCCATTGCCTCTGACTATCTATCTGTCTGTCTGTCTGCCTGCCTGCCTGCCTATCGTTGTGTTTCTCAACTTTGGGAACTTTTTAAGAATCATGGACTAAAATTCCCAGAATTCCCCAGCTAATTCTAGAGCTGGTGGAAATTTGATTGGCACACAATTTTGCTGTATTTTGAAGTGAGCAACCAAGAAAAGGTGTACTGTAATTGTTAGAAGGGCTTCTTTTTTAAATGCTTTCTTTGACTTAATGCTTTTAAGGGAAAGAATGAGTTCCTCTCCTCCCTCCAAATACAGACCTGCTCTTGTGCAGTATGGGTTTCCTGCAATCTTTGCAAGATGAAGGCGAAAGAAGGGGCAGCATCTTAGACCCTTATCTAATTCCAACAAGGTGATAACTTTTTAGCAATAAATCATTTAAGTGTGGACCTGGTCTTGGTGCCTGACACCACCTTAGTTATTAAAAGGTGACAAGTCCTACAGTTATTTCCCCCCCATCTTCATACTTCATCAGTGTTTATATCCCTATGCAAATATAATCAGTTGATGGATCACCAAGTAATGTTCTCTCTGCTCGTTTGTCTACAACACAACACAGGATCACATGAAGTGTTAATACCACTTTATAATGCTTTGGTAAGGCCACACTTGGAATACTGCATCCAATTTTGGTTGCCCCAATGTAAAAAAAAAAATGTTGAGACGCTTTCAAAAGAGTGCAGAGAAGAGCAACAAAGTTGATCGGGACTGGAGGCTAAAACATATAAGGAAGGGTTGCAGGAATTGGGTATGTCTAGTTTAATGAAAAGAAGGACAAGGGGTGATATAGCAGTGTTCCAATATCTCAGGGGTTGCCATAAAGAAGAGGGAGTCAAGCTGTTCTCCAAAGCACCTGAAAGCAGGACAAGAAGCAACGGATGGAAACTAACCAAGGAGAGAAGCAACCTAGAACTAAGGAGAAACTTCCTGACAGTTAGAACAATTAACCAGTAGAATAACTTGCCTCCAGAAGTTCTGAATGCTTCAACACTGGAAATTTTTAAGAGATACCATTTGTCTGAAATGGTATAGGGTTTTCTGCCTGGACTAGATGATCTCCAAAGTCCCTTCCAACTCCGTTATTGTATTGCATTGTATGTACACATTATGTCCGCTCAAGGGTTCACACAACACAATCAGCTAAGATATAATTGATTCATTTGTGGTTGACTGCCATATGAATGCAGTGTGCAGAAGGTACCCTACTTCAGGGAAGATCATCTTCCAGTGGTGTTCTTGTGAAAAAGGTACAGTAGCGCTCAACGTATGACGACAAGGGAGCCCAAAATTCCTGTTGTTCAGCGAGGCAGCTAAATGAGTTTTGCCCCATTTCACAGCCTTTCTTGTCACAGTTCTGAAGTGAATCACTGCAGTTGTTAAGTTAGGAATATGGCTGTGAAGTGAATCTGGCACAGACTTGGCTTGTAAGAAGGTTCCAAAGACCCCGGGACACGGCAACCCTCCTGAGTTGGTTGCAAGCATCTGAATTTTGATCACGTGACCACGGGGATGCTGCAATGGTCGTACATGTGAAAAACGTCATTCCTTTCAAGTGCCGTTGTAACTTGGAACGGTCACTAAATGAACTGTTAAGTTGACGACTATCTGTATTCTGAATTACAGCCTCAGGCAGCAAGATCAAGGTAAACTATTCGGAGCTCCGTTATGAATTTCCAGCATCCTGTCCGAAGGATACCGATGGTGGATTTGGGAGAGCTGCAAGGTCAAAAAAAAGGAAGGTTGGGAGCCAACTCATTGTTAGATGGTTTTATTTGAAATACTTTGAAGTAAACATTATAGCAAGGCACAGATGCCACTGCAGATTAAATAGATATGTCATGGCTTGGGAGGAATGTCCTCCCCGCCCCCCCTGCTATTGTTACTATAGCTAGGCTACCTTGTAAAACATTCCCTACACTAAAATGTACACGGTATCAAAAAATACAAAGGGTTTTTATCAAAACACGTCCGGACGAGAAAGTGAGCAATTCAAATGGCAACATGATAAATAGGGTATGTTTTTTTTCCTTTTTTTCTTTTTTAAATTATTTATAGTAAACAATGAGCAGGGTTCCGACTTGAAACATAAAAACCGTATTTAAAAAAAAAAGAAGCAAATATTATACGAAGCGTGAGGAAAAAGCACATGGGGCGGGATGGGGCGGAAGCCACAGGTGGGAGAAATGAGTCAATGCTAAAACGGAGGAAAGCAATCTCGAATCGATGGGGTGGGGGGCAGGGGGGGCAACCGAGAGGAAAAAAACTGGAAAGGGGTGAGGAGGGAAAGGATGTGCTTTGGAAGAGCAGGTGCAGGTGAGGGAGGACCAGACTGATCCGCCCTCTCCTCATGGAATAAACCTCATCAGCCCCAAATTCTTGCCTTTTCTGAACTGACAAACAGAGGGGTGAGCAAGTATGGCGACTTTTAAGACTTGTGGACTTCAAGTCCCAGAATTCCTGAGCCAGCCAGGCTGGCTCAGGAATTCTGGGAGCTGAAGTCCACAGATTCTAAAGTCACTGTAGTTGCCCACACCCCAGCAGGAGAGACTTTCAGCTTCTTTTGCCCTGCAATTTTTGCATCACAACTGAAAAAAATCTTCTGGGATCATACTAGAAGGAAAATAAAACCCAGCCAATTCTCCTGGCCCTCAATACTTTTCATCCAGGACAGGAAGCAGCTCTGATCGTTGATAGCCAAAGGGGTGATCAACGCTGCTCTCCAATCTGAGGAAGGGGTTACTAACCATGGAAGAGAAGAGATTGGCCAAAGATGGAGAAGTGCAAGCCTCAATGTGTTTTTCCCCGTCTTATTCTTTCTTAACCACAGATGTTCAGTATTTACTTGGGCAGGGTTTTAAACACCCGTGCCTCCACCTTTTATGGAAAGTCCTGAGAGAGAGAGAGAGAGAGAGAGAGAGAGAGAGAGAGAGAGAGAGAGAGAGAGACAGAGACAGAGACAGAGACAGAGAGAGAAACAGAGAAAGAGACAGAGAGAGAGAAAGAAAGAAAAACAGAGAGAGAGAGAAACAGTGACACAGAGAAAGAGAGAGAGGGAGGGAGGGAGGGAGAGAGAGAGAGCTGGTCCAGGAGACCCAACTCAGATTGGATCCTGCAGAATTAGTTACCTTATGGGAAATGTTGAATGTTCTTATAAACCAAAGCGAATCAGGGAAGTTAAGAGTGATGGTTTAAATGGCTTAAGAGAGAGAGAGACACAGAGAGAGAAAGAAACAGAGAGAGAGAGAAACAGAGAAAGAGACAGAGAGAGAGAGAGAAAGAAAGAGAAACAGAGAGAGAGAGAGAGAGAGAGAGAGAGAGAGAGAGAGAGAGAGAGAGAGAGAGAGAGAGAGAGAAGGGTTATCCTAGGGTCCACTGCCATGTGTGATCACTACTTCCAGGCGTGCGTGTACGTGTGCAAGGAGAGGGCAAATACTCAAGCAGATATGCAACTGATTTTCACCTGCAACCAAGATTAAGCAGAGCTTTCTCAAAAACAAAAGGGAAAACCCTCCACCTGCCACTGAGTAGTGGTGGAAATGTGTCTTCTAGGAAAAAGAAAAAAAAGCAAGCTTCAAAAAATCACATCCACAGAGTGTCCAAAAGGTAATTTTTCAGGCATGGTGGATTTTTGTTTTGAAAGGAAAGAAGTGTCGGTGACAGGGGGTGGAGCCAGGAAAGGTTTCTTGGCATCCCGGGCCTAAGGCAGTGGGAGAAAGGACTGTGTTCTTAATTAAAAATCTGAGCTAATAGGCCAAAGTCTTGGGCAGCAGGTGAACGCTTCGTTTTTACTGGGGAAAACCTGGCATGATTATCCTACATGCCTGTCTTCCTCAACCTTGGCTGCTTTAAGAACTGTGGACTGCAATTCCAAGAATTCCACAACCAGCACAGAATTCTGGGAGAAGAAGTCCACTCCTCTTTAAACAGCCAAGGTTTAGAAAGACTGTTCTAATTTCCTTCTCTCTCTCTCTCTCCCTTCCCGTTCCGTTACTCATTGAGTGCTGGGGAGACAGTGTGGCAGCTGGTGCTTCTTGTCAATTTCCCTTCCTAATCAAAATGAACTGAACCCTATGCCCATTCCATCAAATCAACAAGCTCCTCCCTCCCTCCCTCCTTCAAGCAAGGTTTCTGGGGCAGCTGAGCGCGCTCTTAAATAGAGGGAGACTTTGTGGGTTTGTTCTGAGAACTCGTTCTCTCTTTGCCGCAGGGCGAGGAGTCGCGCTCCGAGTCTCTGTTCTTGGAAGGGTCTCCTGCCCTGCTGTGGCTGGTCTCGCCCTGGGCTTCCCCCAGTCCATTCTCTCTCGTCTCCATTTCCGGAACTTCTTTTGCACTCTTTTGTTCTGGCTGTTCGTCCCCCTCTTCCTCCTCCTCTTCGTCTTCCTCCGGATCTTTGACTTTATGAACGATGAAAAGGTGCCTGTTCAGAGACAGGTGCGACGTGTAACACAAGCCGCAGAGCAGGCACTGGTAAGTGGAACTGTCTGACTTGTGTCGAGGTATGTGTTCCAGAAATTCAGTCTCGGTGGCTGTCGCAAAGCTACACTTTGCACATTTCCAGCGGGCTGCCTTCAGTTTCTTTGCTGGCGGGTCATCTGATCCGGATGCGGTCGCTTCCATCGGACTCAGACCGTCGGCGGTTACTCTCTTTGGAGATTTTGTCTGCAAAACAAAACCGTGCACTTATTGTACCCATCTGCGATGCCCGCTGCAGCCCACCATCCAAACGATACCCACTAAAGCAATAAGAACATCTCTTCCTCCTGCTCCTCATGCGCCACTACCAAGCTGTCCATGCCACCCTAAACCATAATGAGTAACGAGCGGAATTACAGGTCCCCAGGTTATCCCATCTGTGCTTGCTCAATGGGTATCATTACACCAGAAGTTCCCAATCTTTTGAGCACCAGGGACCGGTTCCGTGGAGAGGTTTTTCCACGGATCAGAGGGTGCGTGGTTTTGTGTGCTGCCTGCATCCCGCGGATGGGGCTTTGCTTGTTTGTGTGGACCGGTTGCTGGCATGCCGCAGCCCGGTACTGGTCCACAAACTGGGGGTTGGGGACCCCTGCTTTATACTGTAATGCAGAGGTCCACAACCCCCCCCCCCGGGCCATGGACTGCCTGTTTGGGAAACGGGCTGTGCAAGTGGCGGGCAAGCATGCAAAGCTTCACTTCCACATGCGCAGGAGCTAGGCGGCACGTGTGAAACCATCCCCTGCCCCCTACCACTGCTGCACACCGGTCCATGGAGGCAGAAAAGTTGGGGACCGCTACTCTTACTGCATTCATCCACAAGTCAGACAGGTGGCAAGGAGACAATAAAAAGAGGGGGCTTTGTACACAATTTTGTTATGGGTGCAGCAGATCCTGCTTTTTTGATTGACCTCTATTTGCACTCCTGTTGAATGGAAAACAATTTTCAATGGTTTTCTCAATTCTGAGGACACTAACCAGAATACAGCGGCCTTTTGTGTGGGAAGGAACTTAGTTATAATTAATTGAATGATTGCTCCCAGCACTTTGCTAGGAAGAGAACCAATGTCAAATGCAGTAGAATGCCTTAAGGATTAATTTTTCAGGACTGTGATTCTGCGGGCTATATTTCCTCATATCACTGGCTAGAGTTAAATTGCACCCAAATGATTGCAGAAACAGGTGAATTTTCATAACAGTACAAGAAATATCTTCTGATAGGGTTAGCACTGTCAATAGAGCCACAAGATAAAGTAGCTCTAGATCTCATGTAAAGGCCTGTGGTCCTCCTGGAAAGGGAACCATAGGGCCTCTCCTGGAATGAATGCAGTTCCAAACAAGAGGGAACACCCAGCATAGAGAACTACCCCGCCTCTATATTTTAAGGAAAGCATTGCAGATTACTTTTGTCAAGTCTTTGGATATCTGGGAAAGATCTGGATTTTTGATGCCGTGCATGAGGCTCATGTGACTCTCCAGCATGGATGGCTGAGGAAATGTCTGGATTTCATCTGTGCAATACCTACAAAATAGCCAACAAAAGAAATGCCATCAACACGACTGGATTTCTCAGTCCCACCTCCTGCTCCAAAATCTCTCCTTTTCGCTTTGCCCACCCCAATTTTCACAGAAGCCCAGAGTTGGGGACCGTTAAGTCCATTATGCTGATCCAGATAGGACAGTGATGGCGAACCTTTTAGAGACCGAGTGCCCAAACTGCAACCCAAAACCCACTTATTTATTGCCGGGTGCCAGGTGGGTGTGGCCCACTGGATGGACGTGGCTGTGGTAGTCATGGCAGATTGGATGGGTGTGGCCAAGGTGGGCATGATCACCTCAATGTTGCTCGTGGGGAGGGACACCTGTGGGGGCCGGGCAGGATTGGGGGAGATCCAGGGGGTCTCTGGCAGGTGGAGCAGTGGGCAGGAAGCTCATCCTGGGGGGGGGAGGGTGAGGCGAGGCAAGGCAGGGCGGGGCAGGGGTGTCATTGTCACAGGGCAAGGTGAGGCAGGGGCCAGGGCGGCTGCTGCCTGACACCATCGGCCCCCGCACACAGAGGCCAGCGAGCGCATGGGTGCTGGGATGCATCCAGCCATGTGGGACCTTGGCGAGTTGGCGGGCGGCTGGTTGAAGAGGGACGGTTGCCATCTCCAGGGCATGGCGCGCGTGCCCACATAGAGGGCTCCGAGTGCCGCCTCTGGCACACGTGCCATAGGTTCGCCACCACCAAGATAGGAGTTCAAAGTAGAGCACCGGTGACTGACAGCTATCCAGCCTCTGCATGAAGACAGCAGGAGAATCCACTATCTTTCTGGGGATTTGGCCCTGAGGTTGAACTCCTTTCGCAGTTAGGGAGACTTTTTCTAAACAACCGGTTGCAATCTGCCTCCCCATTACTTTAGTCCCTTATAAAGGTAAAGGCATCCCTGTCCAATTCTAGGGTGTGGTGCTCCTTTCTGTTTCTTAGCTGAGGGAGCCAGCATTGTTTGGAGGCGTTTTCTGTGGTTATAGGGCTGGAATGGCTATACATCAAAGGCGCATGGAATACTGTTGCTTTCCCACCGAAGTGGTACCCATTTATCAACTCGCATTTGCATGTTTTTGGTAACTGCCAGGTGGGCAGGAGCTGAAGCAAGGAACGGGAGCTCACCCCATCGCGCAGCGCTCGGGTCTCAAACCTGGGCTTGTCCGCCTTCCAGCTGACAAGCTCAGCGTCTTTAACCGCTGAGCCACTGTGCCCCCTTTTCAGTCCATTATTCCACATCCTAAATTCTCAAGAGTGTTTTTCTACCTCTTAGCAACGGTTTTAAAAGATTTATGGATTTCCCTTCCCAGCCCACATCTTAAAGTTGTTGAGACTGAGACCACACAGAACAGGACTTGATCCTCTTCTTTCAGTCTCTCTTCGTAAGACTCAACAGAAGGAAGGATTCAAAAATGCTGGAAAGGGAAACTGCAGAAATTCTTAATTCTGGAATGGCAGTGTGAATGTATTTATTTATTTATTAATTCGACTTGTATGCCGCTCCTCTCGGGAGACTCGGAGCTTACAACATATACAAAACATCAAAGAATCTAAGACCAATCAAAATATTAAAAATAGACACCCAACACACGTACAACTTTCGAACAACAACCCACAATCATCCCCAGGCCTGCCGGCAAAGATAAGTTTTAAGGTTCTTTCGGAAGGCCGGGAGGGTGGGAGAAACGCGGACTTCAAGGGGCAGTTGGTTCCAGAGGGTGGGCGCCACAACAGAGAAGGCCCTCCCCCTAGGACCCGCCAAACGACATTGTTTCGCTGACGGGACCCGGAGGAGGCCGACCCTGTGCGCTCTCACTGGTCGTAGGGAAGTATGTGGCAGAAGACGGTCCTGTAAGTATCCTGGTCCAGAGCCATATAGGGCTTATAAATTAATTGCAGGACTACAGGGTTATCCTTTTTAAGGGTGTGACACCCTTGCCTCAATCCTAGACAGGGAAAGTACTTGTATACCACACTGTTTGCTGCAAGGAAACAAATCTAACAAGACTAAGCCAGTATGTGGACCCTGACTTTGCATCTATTCTGAATCTTCTGAATCCGTCCTTGAAGAACATCTGTACAACTTTGGCAGCAGACCAGATTGTGAGGTAAGTTTCATTTCTGAGAAAGTCTTTGAGCACAAATGTTACGATTTCACAGCAAAAGCTTTCAGGACCCAGGCCTGTTTCTAAGATTTACATTTAGAGATAAAGTTTTTACCACTAGTATCTTGGAAGCTAGCCTCGAATTCCAGGGATACCAAAAGTGACCTTGAATCGGGCTTCAGAGCTGATAAGAGCAGCTTCTTTTCCAGAGGGAAATCAAAAGTTTGCCATGGGAAGGTTCATGTTTTGTCTGGGGTCTTGGTGGGAAAGACAATTTTACATTTGTTAACAACATGGGGCTGGAATGCAGGAGGCCACAGAGAGGAGGCCTTTAAAATCACACAATCAGATATGAGCCGAGAGTGAAGCAACGTTGAGAACTTCCCACCTGTAATTCAGTTAAAATAACATTTTAAAATGCTTTCTACAGGAAGATTAGCAGGGATGATCTCTAACCTGAAACAGCATCCACAGACATAACTTTGCCCTGTTTTTTCTGGGTTAGTCAGTTGTCAGTGAAGCACGTTTAAATGATGTATTATTGGTATTGCTTTAACTCCGCAAAGAATCCCCATTAAGTCAGACTGAGTAACATGAATGAAATCCCACTAGGACATAGAAAAGGAAATATACAGAAATACAAAGAAACAGTTGTGGGCAGTGACAGTTTGATGTGGAAGAGCCTTTCTTAAACTGGAATCTTCTGTAGCCAAGATAGGTTTTCTAAGACTGGCTTCAGACAGTCTTACTTTTCATTTGAAAGGGTAAATTAAGGGATCACTAAAACCACAAAATGGGATCAGTGATGGAAAGCCGCTTTTACTGGAAAGAGAACAACTTTTTAATATATAGAAATAATTGCCAGAAAAATTGCCTGTATTAGAGGAGCTGTTTTCTGTTAAGTAATTAAGCTATACTAGTATGTATGTGTGTGTGTGTGTGTGTATGTATGTATGTATGTATGTATGTATGTATGTATGTATGTATACAAACCATTAATTGAAGTGCCACCTGCTTCCTGGGAATTTGTTTTCCTTGCGATTAATTTGAATGGAAAGATGCAGCCTTTGTATTCTTATTTTATTTTATTTTCTGAAACGGTGAGTGCTTAAATCTAAAACTGAAAATGTTTCACTTGCAATAGGTTCTGAAATTAATAGCAAGAGCCCTTGGACTTATATACCGCTACACAGCGCTTCACAGCCCTCTCTAAGCGGTTTATAGAGTCAGCCTATTTGCCCCCAACAATCTGGGCCCTCATTTTACCGACCTTGGAAGTGGGCAGAGTCAGCCTTCAGGACTGCATTCTAACCACTGCACCACCAGGGCTCATTAAATTACGCCGAAATAGCTGCAGCTTCTGTCCCTCTTGTTGAAACTGGGCGAGCGCACACGGAACTCAAAAGAGGTCCTCCAGAGATAGCTAGAATGCTTCCATTCTTATGAAAACACTGTAATATTATCACAGCATCTTCTGGAAATGAAAAACGGTCCAAGATAAATAGCAATTGATCCCTCGGTCGAACAGGCAGGACCAGATATGATCCCGTGACGTCATGCCTGGGAGTGTGCAAGAAGCATTTCTTCTGTTCTATCCCAGCCTATGGCTGTCCTCGTTAAAGGCACAAGGACAAAAAACCCCCGTTGAGAAAATAGGCTGGAGACTCAAAAGAAAACAAACCCCTTTTAATAGGGTAACCAACCTGCCAAATGGTCCAAAAACAAAAGCAACAAAACACAATCCAAATGGAGGAAATTGTCCACACGAAACCATACAAAGCAGAGAAGTCGTCACCGGCAAGACTAACAGAACATGATTCCATGAAATACTTTGCAACTTCTGCCCACACCTTCCCTTTTTATAAAGCAGTGCCTTCTCCTCCTCCTCCCCTGGAGTTGTCGTATTGACTGCTACTGATCTGCTCTCGCTAATTGCCTGCCTCTACGAGCATCAATCATCATGTCCATCAGGTGTGAATCCTCTAAGTCTGACTCATTCTCCCCACACAGCTGAGCTTCATCCAGGAACATGACTGGAGGGCCCAGGCTCTTCATCAAACCGTGAGTCTTGTAATTCATCAGAGCCTTCCCTCTGACCCCGATGGCCCTTCAAATGCCTCCTCCACCTCCTCCTCAGATTCCCCAGACTCAGCTGTTGGGAACACAGGCTGGCACGGAATCACGACATCTTCCCTCCCAGACTCACCAGCAAGGGTACAGCTTCTTTGCTGTGTCATGATTATTGCGAACGTGTCTGTGCAGACTGTTGGAGGCACCAAAGGATCTGTCACACTGGCGGCAGGGAAACCTCTTCATGTTCTGCAGGAGGATCGGAAGAGTTAGCTCCCAAAAGGGACAGGGATGAACTCCGTTTTGTTTCCGTTTGGGCAAAAGGCAGGAAGTCCTCCATTTAATCCCCATTCTAAAGTTACAACAGCCCCCCCAAAAAAGCTACGTATAATCCAATTTGAAGTTACGATGGGTCGCATGACCAAATTTTGGATGCTCGGCAACTGCCCTGCGTTTATATCCACTTCCAGCGTCCCAGAGTCATGCGACCACAATTTATGAAGGGTTTTGCTGGGAAACTGGTGTTTCCTTCCGGGTTATGGACCAAAAAAAAAAAAAAAAAAAAGCCCCATAGCAAACAGTACATTTGCTTTGCAGCGAGTGCATTTATTTTATGACCACCACAAAAATGGTAAGAAAATCAGGCATGGTCACATGGTGAAATGCTTAATGACTAATCGTGACTTACAACGATAATTGCAGGACTAATTGTAGTTCTTAAATCGAGGACTGCCTGCCGTGATCGGAGGGGTAACAGGGGTCCTTGGTGCTCTCTTGAGCTGGTTTTCTTGCAGACCTTTAATTACCCAACTAGGTAACATCAGCAGTGCTAGTGGGGAGGGTTAACAGCCAACTTTCCCTCTGCGTAAATGGTTTTTGTGGAGGGCTTCTTGAGAGAAAAGGACAGCGTGGATCTATCGCTTCCCACCTCGTAACTAGAACAGGAGGGGGTGCGGTGTCCACTAGCCCCCTCGTGGTGTACCCTGGACAATGTGACCTGGTCATGGCTAACTAGTCTGCCCATTCTGATTGCTGGACCTCACAAGACACTCCCAGCAAGAAGAAGCAGCGTGAGTACTGAAAATAAAAGCAACGGTGAATGCTGTATTCTGTTGTGTCCTAAATCAGGGGTAGGCAACCTTGGCTCTTTTATGACTTGTGGACTTCAACTCCCAGAATTCCTGAGCCAGCCATGCTGAGGGGAAAGGGAGAGGCTTCCAAGCTGAGCCATGCTGGAATTCTGGGAGTCGAAGTCCACGGGGCTTAAAGTGGCTGAGGTTGAAAAACACTGGTGTACATCGTTGATCTGTTCTAGGCTAAATGGGGAGAGGGTCGGTAAATGGGGCAGCCTTGCTTTTTTCAACCCCTTCCTCATAAATGCTCCCACCTCATTTGGGAGCAGAAAGCCAGAGACAGCCCCCACACGAAAAAACAAAATGGAGCACAAGGTAATCCAAAAACAGCAGTCTAACGTAGCCCGTTTGGATCCCAGGGAATCCGTGTAGGCCAGGGGTAGGCAAGCTTGGCTCTTTTATGACTCGTGGACTTCAACTCCCAGAATTCCTGAGCCAGCATGGCTCAGCTTGGAATCCTCTCCATTTCCCCTCAGCAAGCTGGCTCAGGAATTCTGGGAGTTGAAGTCCACGAGTCATAAAAGAGCCAAGGTTGCCTACCCCTGGCCTAGGCCGCTTTATGACTGGTGGACTTCAACTCCCAGAATTCCTGAGCCAGCATGGCTCACCTTGGAAACCTCTCCCTTTCCCCTCAGCAAGCTGGCTCAGGAATTCTGGGAGTTGAAGTCCACGAGTCAAAAAAGAGCCAAGGTTGCCTACCCCTGCCCTAAATCAAATAAGTAGAAGAAAAGGGGAAGAATAAAAGCAAGCATTCTTCTTCTCGTTCCTGTTTCCATGGCATTGCTAGGAAGTGAAAAGAGGTCACTTGCCCTGAACGGTGGGAAGAGGGTCCAGGTGCTCCTAAGCTTTAGGCAGGTGGGTTACCTTTCCATGGCTTTTCCTCATGTGGGAGACATAAGTTTCACGATCGGGGATCCACTGCGAGCACACCCGGCAAGTCCAACTGCCCATTTTGGACTTTGGCTTGGAGTCTGGCAAAGTAGGCAAAGAGGCCGGCTGAGAAGTCCCGTTGATGATGGCCAGGTCCTTGGATGTGGGGAGGACAGGACTGCTCGTGGTGGCTGTCTCAACCTTCTGCCGAGCACTGGTGAGATCCTCGGGGTTTTCTGGGACGCCATGGATGCTCTAGGGAAAGTCAAGGAATCAAGCTGAGCTAGCAAGAAAGAAAGGGCAGAGTGTGGAATGGCTCGCCCAGCTGATAAGCATGCCAGTGGGTTGGCTTTTTTTTTTTTATTTCTAGATCTCCCATCTAGAAATCTACCATCTAGATCTCCCATCTCGACCAGATTACCAACCAGAGCTGGGCGTTATGTTCACATTAGGCATATATTGTGCCAACGATCCTGGTTTCTGGGCCATTTCTGGAGCCGGTTCAAAGTTCTGGATGACCTTTTAAATCAGAGGTCTCCAAACTCCGCAACTTTAAAGACCCGTGGCCTTCAACTCTGCTGGCTGAGGAATGCTGGGAATTGAAGTCCACAAGTCTTAAAGTTGGCCAGTTTGGAGACACCCCCATGCCCCACCCCAAATTCAAGATCAAGATCACAAATGCAGAGAACTGGAGGGCATTTGGGGGGTGACGTTATATCAGGTGGGGTTTATAAATTGCAGGCAGCTGAAACAGAGTTGCTAAACAAACAAACCAACAAACAAAAAAAGTGATTTTAGGAAACTGACCTTGTTATACTAAGTTGTAAGGCATTTGGCGTGGACTAGCATGCTATGTGAACCAAGCCACTGTGCTCTGCAATTTGTAGGCTTAGCTTGTCCTTTAAATCCGGTCAGTTGTGGTTAATGGCTAAATTACAGTCAAGCAACCAAAATCTTAAGACACAAATTTGAGGAGAGACTGCTGCTGAGGGATCCATCAGATGTGGGAAAATAAAAGGCATCGAACGTGTTTCAAGGGGCGAGCTTCAAATGTGGAAGGCGGGACAAGGTCTGCAGAGGTGCGGGAGCGGTCTTGCCCTACCCACCTTGACATGTTGCATTAACTGCAGCTTCTGCATGTACACCAGTTGGCAGTGGGGGCACTTGAACACGCCCACCATCAGCCGGTTGGCATTTTGTTGGAAGTGCTCTTGCAGAAGTCTCTTCTTGTTGAAGACCGTCTCACAGGAGCATTTGTAGATCACCCTGGAAAAGTTAGGGGGAGGGGAATGAGAACTTACTCCTTCATGAAGGGTTGAATCCAGAA
>JARGCV010000113.1:2230000-2315000 GCA_034064705.1 Bothrops alternatus
GAGAGACAGAGAGAGAAAGAAAGAGAGAGAGACAGAGAAAGAGAGAGAGAGCAACAGAGAGAGTGAGAGAGAGAGACAGAGAAAGAAAAAGAGACAGAGAAAGAGAACGAGAGAAAGAGACAGAAAGAGACACACACAGAAGGAGAGACAGAGAAAGAGATAGAGAGAGAGAGGCAGATAGAGAGAGAGGAAGAGGAAGAGAAAGAGAGAAACAGAGAGAGAGAGAAAGACAGAGAAACAGACAGAGAAAGGAGAGAGAGAGAAAAATAGAGAGAGAGAGAGAGAGAGAAAGAAAGAGGCAGAGAAAGAGACAGAGAGAAAGAGAGAGAGAGAGACCGAGAGAGAGAAAGGAAGAGACAGAGAGAGAAAGAGACAGAGGAAGAGAAAGAGACAGAGAGAGAGGGAATGAGAGGAGAGAGAGACAGAGAGAAAGAGAGAGAGACAGAGAGAGAGAAAGAGAGACAGAGAAAGAGAAAGAGACAGAAAAAGAGAGAGAGAGAAAAGTGCAGATTCTATTCCTCCTGTTTCACAAAACTGGGCCAGAGACACTCCTCAGTTGAGGAGGTAGCCTTTGTCGAAGAACCAGACAGCAATAATACTTAGACTTATATATTGCTTCACAGTGCTTTTACACCCCCCTCTAAGTGGTTTACAGAGCCAGCATATAGCCCCCCAACAATCTGGGTCCTCGTTTTATCGACCTCGGAAGGATGGAAGGCTGAGTTTACCTTGAGCTGGTCAGGATTGAACTGCTGGCAGCCGGCAGTGTCAGCCTGCAATACTGCCTTCTAACTACTGCAGCACCAGGGCTCCGATGAAGAAAGCAAAGACACTCCAGAACCGCAATGATGTAAAACAAGCCCCTGGACCCCAACAGATCACTTACTGAGATGTCTTGTGAGGCTCTGCAGGATGCTGACTGGTAATGTGAGCGGTGGTGCTGTCTGCAGACTTGAAGGCCATGGGGCAGAACGAACACTTGTGGAAGACTTCACAGTGCTTCTCGTGAATGTGGACTTTCAGCATAGCCTGGGACATGAAAACCACCCCACAGTGGCTGCACCTGAGGAAAAGGAGAGGAACACACTCAGCTGGAAGGCACAAAATCTGCCAGCATCATTTCTATAGATGGTCAGAAAATGGGAACAAACCCGTGTCTGCTTTACTGAATCATCCATGAAGGAGTCGTGAAGGTTCATAGTTGCAGGGTAGCATCCTAGATAGCTTTCTGCAGATAATGGCTACACATCAGAGGGTGAGATAGGGCCAGGGAATGAAAAAAGGAGAGCCACCCCACCATATCAATTCTCTGAAGCCAACGGCAGCCACAGTGAAAATATTAATCTGGGTTAAGCCTTGCTCCTTCTTCTCTGCTGGCCATTTCTGCACCAGACGACAGAGCTTTAATTTGCCAGAAATAAGTAACTGTGAGGACGTTGTGCACTGGCGGCAACGTCAGGCTTCTGAGAAAGTCAGTGGAACGAAAAAGTCCCTTTTGACAGGTGTTAAGGCTGGCAAAAATCACCTGTTGCAGATTACTTGTGATCAGCTAAAAAAAATTAAATAAAAAATTAAAGACGCTCAACATCACTTCTCCCCTACAAAAACAGGAATGAATCCTTAAGCGGGACCTCTTGCAATCTGCCCCAAAGCCAACTTTCTCGCATCTGGGCCTAGAATGCATGTCTGGAAAGGGGCCTTCAAAGCTCCAGGAGGGGGAGAGAAACGAGGCCGTTCACACACACCCCGTTTGTTCTTTTTAAATGCATAAAACAGCTACTTGCTTCCACAAATTTAGCACTGACCTGTAACCCACTTTGCGGGAGTAATGCAGGCAGTTCTCTTTGACATGAGTTTGGAAGTAGGCTGACCGGCAAATAGCTCCACACTCAGGGCAACAGTAGGGAGATTTGTGTGCGTGGATTCTTTGATGAGCACAATAGCTGCATTTGTTCGGCAACAGCATCTGACACACTTGACACGTCTAGGAGAGAGGAAATAAGAGAGGCACCTTGATTCGCACCACTGGCTGGGGAATTCTGGGAGTTGAAGTCCACGCGGCTTAAAGTCGCCACAGTGGAGAAACTGCCCTAGAGCAGCGGTTCTCAACCTATGGGTCACGACCCCATTTGGGGTAGAACGACCGTTTCACGGGGGTCGCCAAACACCGCAGTCCGCCATTTTTTCCCCCTTTTCCCCTTGGCCAGCGCAGGGGGCAGCACCGTGCATGCGCGGGGTAGCACTGCGCATGCGCGATGCGGGCCGCCACGCTGTGCATGCGCGATGCGGGCTGCCACACCGTGCATGCACAATGCGGGCCATCGCGCCGTGCATGCGCAATGCGGGTCGTCGCGCCCGTGCCGCACATGCGCACCGTCACGCCGCGCATGCGCGATGTAGGCCATTGCACCCGCGCCACGCATGTGCGATGCGGACCGTCGCGCCGTGCATGCGTGATGCGGACCGTCGCACCGTGCATGTGCGATGCAGGCCGTCACGCCGCGCATGCGCGGTGCGGCCCGGGGTCACAACCTGAAATAGGTTGAGAACTGCTACCCTAGAGGGAGGCCCCTGGTCTTATTCAATTACAGGCAGTCCTTGACTTACAACAGTTTGTTTAGTGTCCTTTCAAAGTCACAGCAGCACTGAAACAAGTGACTTACAACTGTTTTTCACACGACTGCTGCAGTTGAGAAACTGTCCTAGAGGGAGATTCCTTGTCTTGTTCATCTACAGCTGGTCTTTGACTTACAACAGTTCGTTTAGTGTCCATTCGACCTGTGCTGAAAAAAGGGACCTGGGATCGTTTTTCACACTTACGGCTGTCGTGGCATCCCCGCAGTCGCGTGATCAAAATTCCAACCCTCAGCAACTGACTCGTGTTTATGACAGTTGCAGTGTCCCGTGTGTGTGTGTGTGTGTGTGTGTGTATGTGTGATCCGAGGGAACTTCTGACAAGCAAAGTCAATGGGGAAGCCAGATTCACTTAACGACGGTGTGACTAACTAAAGAACTGGGGCGATTCTCTTAACGACGGTGGCAAGAAAGGTTGCCAAATGGGGCACGTAACAAATGTCTCGCTGAGACCTTGTGGTCGTTAAGTCGAGGACTACCTGTACTCCCACTAAGCGAGAATGGTAGCTCTCCAACGGCAGGCCCTTGCTGGCTGGCTGGCTGGCTGGCTGAGCGGTGCCTTTTTAGCCTTCTGCATCAGTGGTTCTCAACCTATGGGTCGCGACCCCATTTGGGGTCGAACGACCATTTCACGGGGGTCGGCAAACACCGCAGTCCGCCATTTTCCCCCCCCTTTTCCCCTCAGCCGGCGCAGGGGGCAGCACCATGCATGCGCGGGGTAGCACCGCGCATGTGCGATGCGGGCCGTCGCGCCGCACATGCACGATGCGGGCCGTCACGCCGCGCATGCGGGATGCGGGGCGTAGCGCCACGCATGCGCGCTGCGGGCCATTGCGGGCACGCCGTGCATGCGCGCTGCGGGCCGTCGCACCGCGCATGCGTGATGCGGGCCATCGCGTGCGCCGTGCATGCGTGATGCAGACCATTGCACCACGCATGCGCGATGCGGGCCGTCACGCTGCGCATGCGCAATGCGGGCCGTCACGCCGCGCATGCGCGATGCGGGCCGTCACGCCGCGCATGCGCAATGCGGGCCGGGTTTGCAACCTGAAATAGGTTGAGAACCGCTGTTCTACATGAAGGTGGGCGATGCTTGAAAAAGCTCTTGGTTTGGCCAAAAAGAGAGGACAAAAAGACACACCACCCAAATCCTGCGCTGCCTGCAGATGGTCTGCTGCAGATAAGACTCAGAAAAACAAAATTTCTAACTGGCAGTTTTTGTCCCCCAATCGCACTAAACAATCTGTCCAGCTTGGAGAGGTAGATGAGAACTCCAATTTATTAGGGGAACGTTTCCTCTTCTCTGAGCAAATGCCAAAACTGCCTGTATATTTATGCCCCTCGGGAGCAAACACACTTCTTCCCTATCGGTTCAATCAGGTATTTAAGTTTAACCTTGACAACAGGGCAAAGGAAAAGGCAGGACAATGAAAGCCCAAATACAAAGAAAGCAATCCTGCCAGCCGGGAGCTCAGGGCAGAATAATCAGCCGGAGAATTATCTAGTGAAATTACCCTTTCATTGACATTGTTGTAAATTGATATTTCAATTGACTGTCTGCCTAAACAGCCTGCAGAGTAAGGGTGCAGTTATATAATATCCATGTAGCCTGGGGAACATTAATAACATATTATTATTACTATTATTATTACTATTATTTATTTATTTATCAAATTTGTATGCCGCCCCTCTCCTGAGACTCGGGGCGGCTCACAACAACATGGGTACATACAACATTCAAACACACAATCAAGGATGGAAGCACATTCCTCGGCCGGGGCGGGGGGGGGGTAGAACTCAGTTCATACCCCCCAAGCCTGCCGGCACAAATAGGTCTTCAAAAGCTTCCGGAAAGCTAGGAGGGAGGAGGCAGTACGAACCTCCGAGGGGAGCTGGTTCCAGAGGGCTGGGGCAGCAACGGAGAAGGCCCTTGTCCTAGGACCCGTCAGATGACACTGTCTGATGGACGGGACCCATAGGAGGCCAGCCCTATGCGCCCTATTACTATTATTATTGCTATTATTGCTATTATTATTATTATTATTATTTTGTTCAGAGAAAAATCAACTTAACCCCCAATCCCAAAGTCTGCAATACTCTCCAAAACATATCTAGCACCTATTTTCTTTTTGCTACCATATCACTGTTTTGTTTTGCTTTTTAAAGAAATCCCAGAAAACTTAATTCTTTTTTGTACTTTGGCAATAATCTTATGATTATTGACGTGTCTCATATCCTTTGCCCACCAAAGCCGGCTGATAAAGGCAGGATGAAACCCTCCCCAAATAAAAGTCACATAAAGCCTTCCCCAGCCTAGACAAACAAACAAAAAGAAAGCCACAGGCTAAAACTGGCTTGGTTAAAACCTACCCCCCCCCCCAAAAAAATGAATGCAGCCGGATGCAAGAAACATTCCTTAAAGCCAATTCGAAATGGGTGGCTGAAGTCGTTCCACCTCCCGCTCTTTTTCGTTTGCGAGGCTTCAAGCAGATTGTTAAATTTAGGGCTTCATTTTGCCCTTTGTATTTATTTCTCATGGTGATTTTTATTGCAAGCTCCCTGACAGCTGCTATTAGAAAGGCAAATGCACACACTGTGCGGCGCATGAATTAAATCCAGGGCATTTGCATGCAGCACCCATTTAGCCTCAATTTTCTAAGTTTCACAACAAATGCAAAGGGCCTTCCAAATTGCATGAAGGCGGCTCGCAAGCACTGCCACCAAATGGCAGGTCCACAGACGGGAAAGACCTGTTTGCTACCGGTCCTGGGGTAGCAAAGATTCTGGGTTATTGTTATTTTTGCCAACGTGCAAAGGAGGTTTAAGTCTCCTTACTCCATAGACAAACAACCACTGTTTGAGCCACTGAATATCATCCATCTACCTGTCACAGTACAGGTAACCCTCGACGTGAGCACAACTGAACGCAACATTTCCAAAGCTAAGGAAAGACTTTGTTAAGAGCGTTTCACCCCATTTTATGAGCGTTCTTGCCACAGCTGGTAAGTGAATCGCTGCGCTTGTTAAGTTGTTTAGTGATCTGGCTTCCCCATTGGTTTTCCTTGTCGGAAAGTCGCACAAGGGGATCACAAGACCCCGGGACACTGCAGCCATCATAATTATGAGTCAGTGGTCAAGCATCTGAACATACGTCACCTCGCCATGGAGATGCTACAACAGTCGTAAGTGTGAAAATGGTCCCAAGTCACTTTTTTCCCCCCAGCACTGTTGTAACTTTGCACGGCCATTAAATGAACTGTTGTTAAGTCGAGGATTAGCGGTAAAGCGACACCGTTTAAAACTTGTCTCTGCACAAACAGAAGTGTCACCCAGGAATGCTACAGCTCCCCATTCTTCATCAGATGAGATATGAAAGGCGTTTGGACTGAAGTAGAGGCAGAGCGGAAACAACAACAACGGAGGAGTGAAACAGCTTTCAAGGCTACAGCTTCTAAGCATCTGGAGCTGGAACATGGCGCTTCCCAGATGTTTGAGCTTCACCGGAGGGGAGAAAGACAAAAGACAGATGTTCAGATGAGGATATAACATGTAGGTCTATTTCGACATCCCGTCTGCATTTTCACTTAATAAATGTCAGACTCGGGGAACAAACAAGTCTATTCCTAACTGTTCCTAACCGTTTAAATGAAGATCTGTGAAGACCCTTTTAGTACTGTCCATGGGGTTTTCATAGATGGGGACTGCAGCCAAGAAATTAGAAGACGCTTGCTCCTGGGGAGGAAAGCTATGGCAAATCTAGACAGCATAATAAAAAGCAGAGACACCACCCTGCCAACAAAAGTGCGTATAGTCAAGGCCATGGTCTTCCCAGTTGCAATGTATGGCTACGAAAGTTGGACCATAAGAAAGGCTGAGCAGCAAAGAATGGAGGCCTTTGAACTCTGGTGCTGGAGAAGACTTCTGCGAGTAAGGCAATCAAACTGGTCAGTCCTAGAAGAGATCAACCCTGACTGCTCTTTAGAAGGCCAGATCCTGCAGTTGAAACTCAAGTCCTTTGGCCACCTAATGAGAAGGAAGGACTCACTGGAGAAGAGCCCGATGCTGGGAATGATTGAGGGCAATAGAAGAAGGGGACGACAGAGAAGGTGGTGCCTGGATGGAGTCACTGAAGCAGGAGGCGTGAGCTTAAAGGGACTCCAGAAGATGGTAGAGGACAGGAAGGCCTGGAGGAATGTTGTCCATGGGGTTGCGATGGGTCGGACATGACTTCGAACTAACAACAACATGAAGTCCCTCCCTTAATCTTAAAAAGAAATCATTCATGGACAGACAGATCTCATGCACAGGTATCCCAGCTGAATGTGCGTGAAGCACTTAAGCAGCTTCACTCCATTAGGAGTGCTCCCTGATCAGTGTCTTACAGACAGTCCTCGACTCACGACCATAATGTAGCTAAGTGAGACATTTGATCAAGGAGATTTTGCCCCATTTTATGACTTTTCTTCCCACAGTTGGGAAGTGAATCACGGCAGCTGTTAAATCAGTGGCTCTCAACCTTCCTAATGCCGCGACCCTTTAATAAGTTCTTCATGTTGTGGTGACCCCCAACCATAAAATTATTCCAGGGTCATGTGATCACCCTTTGCAAGCAAAGTTAGTGGGGAAACCAGATTCACTGAACCACCATGTTACTAATTTAATCTCTCTCCCTCTTTCTTTCTCTTTCTCATTCCCTCTCCCTTTCTTTCACCCTCCCTCTCTCTCCCTTTCTCCCTCTCTGTCTCCCTCTCTCTCCTTCTCTTTCTCTCTCTCCCCCCCTTTCTCCCTCTCCTCTTTCTCTCTCTCCCTCTATTTCTCTCTCCCTCTCAAAGATCCTTAAAATCCTTAAAAGTTATGCTTGGCTGGAAGACTTTTTCTTTTACAGATGGGGCGGGCTGCCTCCCCATCACCCTCCACGCCACCCTCCCAGCTGACAAGCGCAAGTTTGGGGGTCGCCAGCTGACAGGTGCAGAGTTCAGCGCTGCGGCGGCCTCCCCTTCACCTTCACCGGCCAAAGCGTTGCCGGACGTTCCAGCTGAGGGCGCAGGTCCGGGGGTCGTCAGCTGACGGGCGCAGGAGGTCGGCGCTGCGGCAGCCTCCCAGCCACCTGCTTCTTAGGCTGGAGCAATTGCCAGGGCTTGCATGGTCACCGGCGGCGGGGAGCGAGTCAGCGGCCATTGGGGACCATGCCAGCAGTCCTGTGCCACTGAGGCTTGAGGCACGGAACGCGGAGCGGTGCCATGGGAGGCAGCAGGACAAGGGGGAGGGGTTACCTGCATCCTGCCAGCCGAACTCTGGAAGCCTGCCTGAATGAAGAATTTTAGGGGGTGTTGAAAGGGAGACAGACAGAGGGCTGTATTAAGACCATAGATGGCTGCGTAAAGAGAGTGGAAGGGAGACGAATTTGGGGTGGAGCAGAAAACACGGGGGGAAGGCGTTAGGAAACAAGCACCAAGGTACATGGTGCCTTGCAAAGGACTCCCGAATGTTCCGTAATTGTTTTTCCTCTCTCCTCTGTGCAAGAAAAAACTTTTGCGGTGTAAATCTGAAACCAGGCGTTCCTGTGAGGTAGCGCAGGAGGTCCTTGGGAAAGGCGAGTACAAGCTTGGCGTTTCCTCTCTCCCAATCCCCTTCCTCTTCTTCACCCCCTTCCCCGGCCTGCCTGCAATCTTAGCTCACGGCTCCGTGGCTTTTCTTTGCTTAGCCTAGCCAAGCTTTCTTCCGCCCATCTCGTTTCCAGGAGCGCCGAGGAGGTACGGCAGAAACACATGAATTGGGATTGTGGCGCCCTTGGGAAGCTGATCATGCTTTGAACCTTGAGAGGAGGAGTCCCTTCCTCTTTCCCCCCCCACTCCCTATCAAGCCCCCATGGGCTCGACATGAACGGGCAGTGGAGGGGTCAAGGACAATGTGCGGGGCAGCAAAGGAGACCAGCAGCCGGTGCTGTTCTACCTGGCAGCGTGGGTGTCAGCTCCGTGGGCATCCCAACCAACAGCTGAGCGGCTCGAACTTCTGGCCGCCGAACAGCTGAGTCCTCTGGGAGGTGACGTGAGGCCCTGAGGAGTATCGCAAGCTCGTGGGGGGGGGAAGGAAGACAGCGGTGTCTCGGTTCCTAAGATCATTGGAAATATGTGTTTTCCGATGGTCTTAGGCGACCCCCGTGAAAGGGTCGTTCGACCCCCAAAAGGGTCGCGAACCACAGGTTGAGAACCGCTGCTATACTTGCTTTCAAATGATCTACGCTTGGCTGTTCAACGCTTTTGAGTTTAGTGACTGCACATGTTCACAATCAACTCCAAACCGAAGCGCACCACTCGATCATCCCACATTGCTGGAATGTGTGTTAGTTTTGTATATCAGCCACCGATTCAGGTTGGATTATCAACATCCTCATTAAGAGAATCTTCGGGAGGCTGTCCAACAGTACAGATGGACAGGCTTGCCCACAAGGAATATAAACCGTTCCACTGCCCACCATCCAGTCAAGAGCTGAAGAAGTTTCTTGGATGAGAAGCGAAAGGTCTTCAAAAGAAAAACCAAGACATTCCAGCTGCCTCTTGAAATATAAACCCTTTGGGACATATCCAAGATACACATTAGACAACTCCGTCTAGTTTTGGTTACTAGATTGTACACAAACTAGAGATTCTGGCTTTTTCCTCTCCAAAGACAGAAGCCAAGAACGAACGGGTTGGTAGTTTAGGTTGTCTGGCTTAGTTAGCTGTGCTCACTGAAACACAGTTGTGTGTATCCAAGCACTGTTTTTCAGCAGCAAGTCAAAATTGGGAAGAGGCCTGGTTTACTGTTCCATAGAAAGGCAGTTTCTACATGCAGCATTTGTTCCCTAACAGCCACTTGAACATAACACTTATTTTATCTTACTGGGGGTTTAATCTTATTTATACAAATTCACAATACGGACTCTTGCCTCTTCCTGTAAACAGTGGCGTTCTTGAGGCTGATTAGCCTCCAGCAAGACTACAATTACAACACCGAATTGTCTCCACAGAAACCTACACAGCTAGATAAAGAAGTTGCAGGCTAGCCCGGCACATTTGCACAGCTAATCAAAGGTTCTACAAAGAGGTAACTTTCCACATAACACAAAGAGAGGGAAACTCAGCACGAACAGGAAATTGGTCAAAACCATCAGAACCGTCACCTGAAGATTTTGCTGAAAGGAAGCAACAAATTCAAAGGGGGCCAGCTCAGAACAACCACACAACTGAAAACTAAAAGGTGGAGAGGGCTGTTGGTTCCTTTCACGTCGACTGCAGCTCTTGGGGCCTTAACTAGGAGAGCTGCATGTTTGCCCATAACCATCAGAGCACCCACACTTTCCATTGTTGGTGAACACTACTATCTATGGATTGTGCTTTTTATCTCCCAAATACACACTGAGGAGGGAAGCACAGAACAGAAACGGACTCGGAAAAGCTCCCACACAAAACTCAACAGGAGGAACTGCCTCGCTGCTGTTTTCTAGAACCAGTGGACTTATGGAACAAACAGTTGCACTAAATACCATGAAAACCAAATTTAGATCCAGGGGTACACTAGATCGCACCTGCAAAATTTATCTACTTTTCAATAAAGGGCACATTTTTGCTCTTTCGCCCTCCTCACCGTCAAAATGACAAGGAAGAGAAGAAACAATGGCCGCGCCAAGAAGGGCCGAGGACATGTCCAGCCTATACGCTGTACCAACTGTGCCCGTTGTGTCCCCAAGGATAAGGCTATTAAGAAGTTTGTCATTCGAAATATTGTAGAAGCAGCTGCAGTCCGAGATATTTCTGAAGCGAGTGTCTTTGATTCCTATGTGCTACCCAAACTCTATGTGAAGAAGTTTGTCATTCGAAATATTGTAGAAGCAGCTGCAGTCCGAGATATTTCTGAAGCGAGTGTCTTTGATTCCTATGTGCTACCCAAACTCTATGTGAAGCTTCACTATTGTGTTAGCTGTGCTATCCACAGCAAGGTGGTGAGGAACCGATCCCGTGAGGCCCGGAAGGACCGCACTCCTCCTCCACGATTCAGGCCAGCAGGTGCTGCACCGAGACCACCCCCTAAACCTATGTAAGGGGATGTTTTAAAAGATGTCAATGCCAAATATTGAGTCAATAAATACATTTTACAAGTGAAAAAAATAAAAATAAAAATAAAGGGCACATTTTTTTACCCTCCCCCCCCGGCTTAATATAGATGGTCCTCGTCTCACAAGAGTTCCTTTAGTGACTGTTCAAAGTTACAACGGCACTAAAAAAGGGGACTTAGGATCCTTTCTCACCCTCAGGACCGCTGCAGCACCCCCGTGGTCACGTGAACAAGAATTGGGAGGCTTGGCAACTGACTTGTATTTATGACAGTTGCAGTGTTCCCTGGGCTCACGTGATCCGCTTTTGCAACCTTCTGACAAGCAAAGTCAAGAGGAGAAGCCAGGTTCACTTAACAACCACGTCCCCGACTTAACAACTGTCATGATTCGCTTAAGAACCGTGGCAAGAAAGATTGTAAAATGAGGCAAAACTCACAAAACTCAACGGAAACTTTGGGCTCAACTGTGCTCCTGCCTGTGTGCGCTGGAGGTTCTTTCTCACTGATAAGAACCCCAAAGGGGGTGGGGGAATTAACCCAAGAGGTCCAAAAATGACTTACCAGGCCCTCGTTATCTTCTGAGGTCCTCTGATAATGTGCTGCTAGGGCAATATAGTCCAAGGCCTGTTTATTACATTCAAAACACTTTAATCCATAACGAATAAGTCTCAAGGGGTCTGTGTACAGAGGCAGGGCCGGCTGGGCACCGCTCGGGCTGCCCGCCCCGCCTCCTGGGGTGGCGCAGGGCTTCTGGGGCAGAGAGGGCAACCGGGCGGTCGGCGGGCTTGAAGACGCTGACGAGCTGGTGGGGGACGGCGAGAACATTTGGTCAGCAGAAATGGGCTTCATGAAGAGCTGCGAGCACTGCATGATGAAGCCTTTGCTCTTGTGATCCCGCGCGTGCTTGAGCAGGCTGCACTTGTTAAAGAAGAGCAGCGTGGCTGAACACTGAGTGCACATGACCTCGATGTGCACACTCCTCCGACTGTAATGTTGCGTCAGGCTTTTTTCTAAGGCAAAGGAATCCCCGCATTCCAGGCAACAATACCCAGCGGCCGGGACGTGAATACTGCTCTCCAGGGGAGGGCTGAGGTTGGGCGTATAGATTGGCACGGGGTTGGCGCCATGCAACACTTTGTTGAACGCCTCCACCACGAGCGGGGCGGTCTTCTTGACCTGCTGCACCAGCGGCACGGTCACCTGGCTCAGTGGGGGCTGGCTGCGCCGCTGCACGGATGACCTGGCCGCCACCGAAGCGGCAACGCTGTGGGGCACCAGGTTGAGATTGGCCAGGTGCACGGCCTTGGGGAGGAGGCTGGCAGGGTTGCAGAGCTGGGCCACGATGCCCGACGGCTGCTTCTTGCTCAATGGCTGCCCTGCGAGGCCGACTTTCGTCGTCCCGCTGTTGGCTAAGAGCGACGCACCGGGGATGCCGCTTAGGGGAATGTCCGAAATCAAAGGGTTGATTTGGGGGCTGGCTAAATTTGGTTCTGGGGGGCTTGCTTTTGGAAAATCCTTGCCCGGCTCGGCTTCCAGGGAAGAGGCCGCTTCTGGAGAAGGGAAGGATTCGAGCATTGAGCCGTCAGCAGGCGAATCATGAGGAGATTTGCCCAGCTCGTCTGCCTCGGGCAAGATTCTCGTCACCATCCTTTTAATTTCCCCAGAAGAGGTTTTGATGGTCTTGATCCGGACTTTGGGAATGGCCGGCGGGGAGCCGGTGGCCATCGAAGGAGATCCTTTGCCGCTGCTGTCGCTGCACACGCTCCGGGGAGATTCGGGCTGTTTGCTGGCCTTTCTCACCATTTCCAGGGGGCTTCTGGGGCTCTTTGGTGACTTGGGCATTTTGGGACTCCCCTTAACACCATCCTTAAAGGAGGCGGGAGGCTCTCTCGTCACGTTCCCCTGGTCCTCCTTGGAGATCCCCGCAACCTTTTTGGCCTGGAGCGCTACCAGGGCAGCGACGCAAGAGGAAAGCTTGGAGTGAGTGGGCTTGAGACGCTGGCGAGGTGGGACCGAGGAAGAGAAGGTCACCTCGGGCACAGAACCTTTACCGTCCCCCAGGTTATTGCCGTGGAAGTTACCAAGAGGCAGCCCTTCCCCAAAGGAACCATGTGTGTCCGTGAGGTCTTTGCAGGGCCCGTCACATTTCTCTGGACTCTTGTCACGTTCTCCCTTGGTGGTGACGTCTGCCCTGTTCTCCTGAAGCCCGTGGATGTCAATCTTTGGGTCTCTTTTACAATATTGATCAAACATACTCAGCTCCGGTTCAGGCAGTTTCTTACTTAAGAGATCTAGCAGCGATGGACCAGTGGATATAAACCTACTAAATTCCGGCTCCGGCAAGGTCCTACTGAGCAAATCTAACACAGACGACCCCGATGGAATATACATGGGATGGGGTGGGAAATAAGGAGTTTGGGCATGTTTAGGTTTGTCTACAATACTGTTTTCTTTGAGGACGTCTTCGGGCTCCGGGCTGGAGATGGGACTGAACTGACTAAAGGTTGGTAAAGGCTCGGGTTTGGCCTGTTCCAACTTCTCTGGGTAGCTCCTCAAGCCGTCCCCGTTGATGAAAGCCGAATCGAATTTCCCGTAGCTGTGAGTCTCCAGGGGCAGATCCGAGCCACGGAATCCGTTGTGCAACAGGCCCGGCCCGAGGTGACTGCCATCCTTTTCCACCTCGAATGACTCCTGGCGACAGGTGTTCTTCACAATGACGCTCACGACCGGAACGTCAGAGGCCGGGGCACTGTGGGACAAAGAGGTGTTTTCGTCGATGCCAATCCCGGTCTGCTTGAGGTGGCTGTCGTTCTCCTCGCCGGCTGTCTGGATGGATTCCTTGGCGTCAAGGCTGGTTGGGTCAGGAATGTCGAACGCAGCCAGGAGGTCGTCGAAATCTGGAGTTTTCATGTCCCCCATGATGAAAACTGCCAATCAAAAAAAAAAAAGTCCGTCAGAAGCGAGACGGGGAATGTACATTTCCTACAAATACAAGTCATCCTTGTCTTACAACCATTTATTAAGGGTCTTTTCGCAGTTATAATGGCACTGAAAAAAATGAGTTATGGCTGTTTTTTTTTACACTTACGACCGTTGTAGTATCCTTGTGGTCATGTGATCAAAATGTGGATCCTTGGCAACTGGCTCATACTTATGACGGTGGCAGCGTCCCGGTGTGTGTGTGTGTGTGTGTGTGTGTGTGTGTGTGTCCAGGAATCCCTTTTGTCACTTTCTGACAAGCAAAGCCAATGGGGAAAGCCGGATTCGCTTAAACAACGGTGTGGCTAACTTAACAACGGCTGCATTTTTACTTTATAACTAAGGCAAGAAAGTTCGTAAATTGGGCAAAACTCACTTAACTCGCTCACTTGACAACTGTTGCTTAGCAGCAGAAAATTGGGGCTCAGTTGTGGCCGTACATTGAGGACTACCTGTGTAGCATCTTAGGCTCCGCGCCCATTTGCACTATTCAGGGCACCGATTAACCTCCAAGTGGCCTCAATAACTCTCAGAAAGAATAGTAACGACCAGAGGACTGCAAGGGACCGTCTGCTGCCCCATGAAACCCAGCGACCGGTTAGGGCCCACAGAGTCGGCCTTCTCCAGGTCCCGTCAGCCAGACAGTGTCGCCTGGCGGGGCCTAGGGGAAGAGCCTTCTCTGTTGCGGCCCCGGCCCTCTGGAACCAACTCCCCCCGGAGATCCGTGTCGCCCCCACCCTCTCCGCCTTTCGTAAACTGCTCAAAACATACCTTTACCGGCAGGCCTGGGGCAGCTAACATCTTGCCCCAAGCCAGTGTATGTTTGTGTGCATGTTTGTTGGACGATTGTTTTTTAACTCAGGGGTTCTTTTTATATATGTATTTTATGTTAGATTTCTATTTATGCTGTGAACCGCCCTAAGTTCCAGGAATAGGGCGGCATAGAAATAAAATTAATAATAATAATAATAATAATAATAATAATAATAATAATAAATCCTTCAGTCGGAACTGAAGAAGTTTCTTGGATGAGAAGCGAAACACCTTCAAGGGAAAACAAAGGAAGTCCAGTTGCCTTTTGAAAAAGCACTTTTGGTATAGAGAGTCTTCGGATCGAAAGGGACCCAGATGCGATACTAGGGAGGCAAGAGCTGCATTATCAGCTCTGACATTTTAGCAAAATTGTTCCCTACCTGATACCTTCCAGATACGCTGCTTTTCAATCCCTATAACTGCTAGCTGGCCAGGCGATTAGCATCAAAGTCCTGTTTTGGGAGAATTGCTCCCACACTTCAGATTGTTTTCAGGGAAACTGCCTCTATCTTGTAGCTGAAGAATGGAGATGATAAAGTACCAACTGTTAACTACTCCCCATATCCTGCAGGCCTGTAATGTACTTTTATTTGTTGTTGAACTAGCAGGCACATTAACATCTGCTTCATTAGAGGCCGCCTGATTCCAGCTTACTAGCTTGAACTCGGCCACAATAAATTGTTTTATTGTTTTATTTTTCAGCCTAGACAACTTTTAAGATGGGTGGCCTTCAACTCCCCAAAATTCCCCAGCCAGCATGAGGCATTAGAAGAGAGGTGTCCAACCAGCTCAACTTTAAGACCTGTGGACTTTAAGACCTGTGGAATTCTGGGAGTTGAAGTCCACATGTCAGTTGCCATGGTAGGACAGCCTGGCATGAGAAGATGCCAGGCCTGTTCAAGGTAGTCTCTTGCCTACTTAAACCTCTTCTCTGCCCCATCAAGGGGAAAGAGGCACCCACATTTCTTTCCTTTCCTATACTGAAAATGACACTGCAGGAGAAGCATCTGAGAAGGATGGGAAACCATAAGGTGACCTCTCTCCACATTCCCTAGCACAGTGGTGACGAACCTATGGCACAGGTGCCAGAGGCGGCACTCAGAGCCCTCTCTGTGGGCATGTGTGCCCCGTGTGCAAAAAAAAAAAGGTTCAATCAGTCAGTCAATTTCAACTTCTTACGGAAAAAAAAAAGATCTTGCAAAGTTGGAATTGATTGATTGAACTTTTTAGTCCCACCCAGTCTGCCGTTACCACCGCAGCCACGCCCACCCAATGGGCCACACCTGGGTTTTGGGTTGCAATTTGGGCACTCGGTCTCTAAAAGGTTCGCCATCACTGCCCTAGCAAGTTCCTCAAGCATCTCTTTTTCAGTGCCGACACAAACGTGACTGGGAAGATGTGAGCAGCAGAGGCTGACACTGGGACTCTCCCACTGAAGGTAGATTGCTGCACTGTAAATCCTTGACTTACAACAGTTTGTTCAGTGGCCATTCAAAGTTACAATGAAAAAAGTGACTTCACGTTTACGACCGTTGCAGCATCCCCATGGCCACGTGGTCACAGTCCAGCCGATTGGCAACTGACTCCTATGTATGATGGTCTCAGTGTCCCGGGGGGTTCACGCGATCCCCTTTTGCGGTTCTCTGACCAGCAAAGTCAAGGGGGGGGGAAGCCAGGTTCATTTAATAGCTCCTGTGACTGATTGACTTAACAAGTGTGGCAAGGAAAATCATAAAATGGGGCAAAAGCTACTTCCATCGTGGAGAGAGGAGCTGAAGGACACAAAGCCCTCCACTTACAGTTGCTGTCCCTCTTAGCAACAGAAAATTGTGGCTCCATTGTAAGTTCAGCACTACTTGTACTTCAGCTCCCCTTTCCATTATAGCAGACATCTTGCAGCTTCATTCCCCCCCCCCACATTTTCCTATCATTATCTTGCAAGGCTCTTCTGCTGACCTTGTTTGCTGCAGGTGTTGTCTGCCTGACTTTCGTTTCCAGTTTGGGCCGAGGGAAGGAGTGGAGAAATCAAAGTGTCTGCTGCGCACACACTGACTTTTGGCAGCTGGGCCCAGCCACAAGGAAGCCCTGCCAAAATCTGCATCAGAGCAGTTCCCTCTTGGCTGCTGGAGGGCTGCGAAACAATGGGGACACTTTTATTTTCCTGGGGTTGAAGCCCAAAACAAAACAAAAGGGGAAAAAAAAAATCTTCGGCCCTGGATGGTACCGTGCAAAGGTCTTCAAGCCAGCCTCCCTGACCTTTCTTCCTGAACGGTCAACGGTGACCGCAGGTGAACAAGGAAGTCTTCCATTTTCTTGGTGGAAAACTCACCGGTCGCTGGAACTGCAGGCAGAAGGCTTAGCTTCATGCCAGGCAATCACTGAACCATCAGGTTGGGTTTTAAAAATTAAAATAATAAAAATAAAGAAAAACCAGGGAGGGAGGGAAGGAGAGAGAGGGAGAGAGGAAACGAGTCCTCAGCATTCTGCCTAATGGAGAGAGAGAGAGAGCTTTAGACTTTCACTTCTTTGAAATTTCATTATCACCACCACCCGTGATTAGATCCCCTGGAGGCCCAAGGCAGACCTTTTCCCCAATGCTAATGGGTGAGACGGGAAGACTTAAACCTCAGCACCCAGCAGAGGCCACAGCGCCCTGACATAAAGCTCCCATCCTTCCGCATCTGACATTTCATTTACTGTATTAAAAAACAGTAATCTCGTCATTCGTATCCGATGTAATGCAGCTTTTATGCTAATGTCAGAAAGGCTGAGGGAGTCAGCCAAGCTGCAGTTGGGAAAACATCACCTGAACCTTCACAAATTAACAAAGCCAGCTGGCTGACTTTCGGGCCAGTCTCTCTCTCTTCTCTTTCTCTCTTTCCTCTAACTTTCTCTCTCTCTTTCTCTGTCTCTCTCTCTCTCTTTCCTCTAACCTTCTCTCTCTCTTTCTCTGTCTCTCTCTCTTTCCTCTAACTTTCTCTCTTTCTGTCTCTCTCTCTCTTTCCTCTAACTTTCTCTCTCTCTTTCTCTGTCTCTCTCTCTTTCCTCTAACCTTCTCTCTCTTTCTCTGTCTCTCTCTCTTTCCCCTAACTTTCTCTCTCTCTTTCTGTCTCTCTCTTTCCTCTAACTTTCTCTCTGTCTCTCTCTCTTTCCTCTAACCTTCTCTCTTTCTCTGTCTCTCTCTCTTTCCTCTAACTTTCTTTCTCTCTCTTTCCTCTAACTTTCTCTCTCTTTCTGTCTCTCTCTCTTTTCCTTTCCTTTCCTTTCCTTTCTCTTCCTCTCCCTCCCTCCCTCCCTCCCTCCCTCCCTCCCTCCCTCTCTCTCTCTCTCTCTCTCTCTCTCTCTTTCATCCCACCCACTCCACAGGGTTGTTGTTGTGGGGTACATCGGAGGAGAAAGGTGTGTGGGATGTGTTCGCCACCTTGAGTTATTTGCAAAAATAATCAAGGTGGGATACAAGCAGATAAATAAGGTTCCAAGTCCACTCCAAACTTAACATTTTAATTTCATGGATCCCAATGGTGATTACTGGACTTCTGAACAGACACACCTGCAACTGGACACCCCTGTACTGAATATTCTCTACTGTTTCCTGAATTCTGAAACAGAGGAAAAATAAATCCATCTAAACTCTCGGGGGGGGCTACTATGTGGGTCTCACACTTTCACTAAGCCAGGGGTAGGCAACCTTGGCTCTTTTATGACTCGTGGACTTCAACTCCCAGAATTCCTCAGCCAGCATGGAATTCTGGGAGTTGAAGTCCACAAGTCATAAAAGAGCCAAGGTTGCCTACCCCTGCACTAAGCCATAATTGCGATGCAGTCTGTTCGATTTTAGCTTAGCAACCCAGATATACAGAATAGAGAATCAAAGACTTGGAAGGGACTTCGGAGGTCTTCTAGTCCAACCCCCTGATCAAATGGTTTTAGACAAATGGTTGTCCAGTCTCTTCTTACACACCTCCAGTGATGAGGCACCCACAATTTCTGGCATTGTGTGCACAACTTTGCACATACAGACTCATTAACCGTAGTGGTTATCGTCATTGAACTATGTTTAAAACAAACCACAGCTTAATGTGATGCACCAACTTCAGCCAGAAGGAGTAGTTTTCTGAATATTCAAACAGATATCTTTCCCTATTCTCCCTGGAGGTGCTTCTAATGAAGCTGGGGCTTTCAAGCACTCTATCAAAGAATTCCTACTCATTCTTATTATATTTGTTCTGCCAGGAGCGCTTTCTCATCACTCCGTCGTTACTTTAGTTTCCCACCTACCAAATGCTAAGTAGCCTCATGAAATCAATGCAAAATTGAGTTTATGGATTGTACAAAACAACCAATCAACAATTATGGCCCAACAAGAGGAGAGATAAATTCCTCCCCCCCCACCTGCAGAACAAAGCCCCACAAAAAAATGGATGTTACAACTTCATTGGTGCATTCATGACAGATAAGCTGATTTTAAAGTCTCCATCAGGCTTGTGAAATTCTATTCACGTGTGAAATTGTCTGCTTTTAGAGAATATTCGTGTTCGGGTAAAAAAAACAGAAAAGATTTGATACTGTCCAATATAGACGGAAGGAAAACACCGACTGGCCCATGATGCAAAAACTTTATGTTTTTAAATAAACGCCAGTCATCTTCACTTTCTGACTGTGTTCACATAAAGCTAAGATTTTGTAAGCAGAATTTGATGAACGGGCCATAATGGGCTTCACATTACACGCTAATCCATAATGGGCAATTTTAATGTCAACCTAACCCCAAAAACAAACCACATTATAGCTCACTATTTGTGTGAACCCAGGCATTCTCACGCTTCGCCAATTTTCCCCCCAACAACAGAAGGGCCGATAAATACAACAAATCTTAACCAGAAGCAGGCTGAAAACATGAAAAAGGCTGCCTAGTGAAGGACGGCTTTGCGGTAGATATTTTATCAACACAAATTTAAAAGGCACAGTTCAAGGATAAAATCATAAACAAGGAGAAACTTTCCTTGTTCAGAAGCGTTTGGGATCTATTTTTAAAGCTGAATTCACCAGCAGCCAAGAGTATCCCGTGAAGATATTTCCTTGGACTTTTTCCCTACCTTTCCCAATTTCTGGGCTCAGATCTGTTTTGGTTCACCATGATGGGTGAGTCAAACACTGTGTTTCTGAACCGTGGTTTACTACTTGCCATAACGGACAATCCAAATCATGATAGCTTGTTCCATAAATCATCGCTTATGGCCGATATGTAAATAGGATCAGTGTACTTTAGACAAAGGTTGTTCTGCTGCATGTAACGATTCTGTCTTCATATGACAATCACATGAAGATTCCACCTTGCTAAAGCTGAAAACATCTGGATTTGGTCCACTGATGAAGGGGTAAACTGCTTGGAAACTCAGCAAGCAAACACTGAGCAGGGGGTTGGACTAGAAGACCTCAAGGTCCCTTCCAACTCATTCTATTCTATTCTATTCTATTCTATTCTATTCTATTCTATTCTATTTCTATTCTATTCCTCCATTCCATTCCTTTGACTGCCCAGAAAAATAGTGATATAATTATAGTAAGTCCCTGTGCTTTAATCTATTTACTTGGGAGCAAGGACCAATGAACATTTAAAATAATTAATCAGTGGAACAACCTGCCTCCAGAAGTTTTGGGTGCTCCAACACTGGAAGTTTTTAAGAGGAGACTGGACAACTATTTGTCCGAAATGGTAGAGGGTTTCCTGCTTTTGAGCAGGGGGTTGGACTAGATGACCTTCAAGGTACCTTCCAACTCTGGTATTCTGTTATTCTATTAACAAGGATAGAACTGTACTTTATTATTTATTAGATTTTTATCCCTCTTTTATTACTTTACAAGTAACTCTAGGAGGTGAACATACCTAATACTCCTTTCCTCCTTCTCTTTTCCTCATAACGACAACCCTGTGAGGTGGGTTGGGCTGAGAAAGAAGTTCTGGCCCAAAGTCACCCAGCCGATTTTTTTTTATGCTTAAGGTGGGGACGAGAACTCACCATCTCCTGGTTTCTAGGCCAGCATCTTAACTAGTACAATCAGTTCATGGGTTCCCAATTATAGTTTAGATGCAGACAGTCTTAACAATCTCCAAGAGGTCTTAGCTCAGGGGTCTTCAAACTTGGGCCTTTTATGACTCGTGGACTTCAACTCCCAGAATTCCTCAGCCAGCGTGGCTGAGGAATTCTGAGAGTTGAAGTCCACGAGTCATAAAAGGGCCAGGTTTGAAGACCCCCGTCTTAGCCTCATATACATCCTCACTTAATATTGATATCACATATACTGGCAATATATAATATCATGCAGCTATCTTAACACAGGCTTGCTTGCTTATTTATTTATTTATTTATTTATTTATTTATTTATTTATTTATTTATTTATTTATTTATTTATTTATTTATTTATTTATTTATTTATTTATTTACAGCCCTATACTGTGTTCAAGTGCATTGTATTTATTTATTTACAGCCCTATACTGTGTTCAAGTGCATTGGGTTAAGAAAGCAGGGGCTAATTTCAACAGCTGGAAGGAAAACAAAGGCGAACCCAGTACCATTTAAAAGATCTCATATTCCATAAGATCTAACCGGTCTTTTTGCAGAAGCACAAGAACTTCGGCAGATTTCAGTTGGTGGAGAGGAGGCAAGGTTGGCATCTTCAGGTTATTTTTTCTACCTAGTTAATATGAAAAGCTTTGCTGGAGCCCATTATATAACAAGTTCTCTTTATGGGGGCAGGAAAAAAAAGTCACAATACGAAGGTCTCTGGCTCCTCCGCTAAAGCCCACATAAACATTAAGAGGCTGCCGCTCTAAAAACGCCACGCACTAAATTTGAAGGCACATTCAAGTATATTTACTTTTATGGCAGCCGGAGAGCCGGAAGAGAAACACAGCATGAAAAGAGGATGAGGGTCAAAGAGAAGAAGCAGGGCAACAAGGAGAAACCTCCTATGGACAGCTCCCCTGGGGTTTCCTGCATAGAGCTGGCCTTTTGGGATGGGGCATGCCTCTCCTGGGCCAAACCCACCTTGCCCGGAGCGGTGCCGGGAGTCGGGTGGCCTAGAAAGACCCATCTGGATCAGTGGGTACCATCAGTAACACCTCGGTGGGCGGCAAAAAACGGACCAGCCCCTCTGCAAAAGGATGCCGGCAAAGCGATGCCCAAATCGGGCTGCAGCTGGCCAAGCCGGTGGGATGGGGGATAGGGCAGGAGTGTGGCAAGAGAAGAGGGTGCGATGCACACATGCATGCATACTATACACAAACACACACACACACACACACACACACACACAGAGCGGGGCGGGTGGCAAACGGGTGCCCTGGTAGGAGTGCATTTCAGCCTGGGGGGCTGGTGGTGGTCTTGGGGGGTGGGGGGGAAACACACGTGCCAAGGAATCCGGGGACTCCGTGAAGATGATGAGGATGGCCAGGAGGAGGAGGAGGAGGAGGAGACCAGGAAGAAGGCGCATCGCTGAGCCCGGGAGCTGGCACCAAAGTTGCTGCGGGTCTTGCAGCACCAGCCTGGCACGACGGCCACCCCGGCTGCAGGGCGAAGCTCCTTATACATTGGGGGGGGGGCGGGAGGGCACTGCTTTATACTGCCCAGGAAGGAGGGCCCGCCCACCAGGACCCCCAGCCGGGGCAGAGGCGACCCAGCCCGGCATGGCAGCAGGAGGGAGGCAGGGGAGGCCCGGGCGGGCTTCCTGCCAGGCGCCCCGTGCCCGCCTCCTGCCAGCGGGCGGCGGGGCTGGCGGGGCGGGGGCCCGAAGAGCGACCCCGCGCCGCCCCCGGGGCCCGTCCCACGGCCGCCGCCGCCCCCGCCCCGGCCGCGAGCCCCTCCGAGCCGCCCGCCCCGCACTTACCGACCGGGCCGCTCCGCCGCGGGCTCCGCCGCCGCCCGGGCCCGCACAGGCCTCACCCAGCGCCGGGCAGCGACCGCCTCAACATGGCGGCGGGCGGGCGGCGCGGGAGGGGCCGGGCGGGCGGGGGGCGGGGCCTCCGAGGCGAGGCCGGGACGCTCGCGCCAGACACGCTCCCCCCGCCCGCCCCCCCCCGGCGCCCCGGGCCGCCGCCTCCCCCCGGGGCCCCCGCGGCGCAGCCTCCTCCTCTCCCCCGAGCGGCCCGGGGAAGAAGGGTCGCTGCGACGCCCTCCACCCTCGCCGGGAGGCTCGCCCGCCTGCTCTGGCGGCCTGGGCTCCTCCGTCCGGCCTCGGGAGGGCATGGCCTGGCTGGCATGGCATGTTATTGCGGGCATGGCATGGGATGGCCAGGCTTGGCCTGGCCTTGCAGGCGTGTTATTGCAGGCATGGCATGGGATGGCCTGGCCTGCAGTTGCAGGCATGGCATATTATTGACGACATGGCATGGCCCTGGCTGGCATGTTATGTTACTGCAGGCATGGCATGGGATGGCCTGGCCTGGCATTGCACGCATGTTATGTTACTGCAGGCATGGCATGGGATTGGCTGGCCTGCAGTTTCAGGCATGGCATGGCATGGCCCTGGCTGGCATGGCATGTTATTGCGGGCATGGCATGGGATGGCCTGGCCTGGTTGGCCTGCAGTTTCAGGCATGGCATGGCCCTGGCTGGCATGTTATGTTATTGCAGGCATGGCATGGGATGGCCTGACCAGCCTGCAGTTGCAGGCATGGCATATTATTGCAGGCATGGCATGGCATGGCCCTGGCTGGCATGGCATGTTATTGCGGGCATGGCATGGGATGGCCTGGCCTGGCTGGCCTGCAGTGTCAGGCATGGCATGGCCCTGGCTGGCATGGCATGTTATTGCAGGCATGTCATGGCCCTGGCTGGCAGGCATGGCAGGTAGGGCATGTTATTATGAGCGTGACATGGGATGGCCTGGCCTGGCTGGCCTAGCATTGCAGACATGGCATGTTATTGCGGGTCTGGCATGGCAAGGCATGTTATTGCAGGCATGGCATAGGATGGCATAGCCTGGCATTGCAGGCATGGCATATTATTGCAGGCATGGCAGGCTATTGTAGTCATGGCATGGCATGCACTGCATAGACTCTGGCCATGCATCCAGCGAAACACGGGTGCCCTGCAGAGCAGGTTTGTCCACCCTTTTTGCACCCAGCCCAATTTATTTGCATAAGTTATCTTGGATAATATTTCAGTTATCAGCTTCAAATTGTGCCAAGAAGCAATTCCAGACAGGTGGAAGTTATACAGCTAGCATCTTGCAATTAAAACCTTGGGTCCTCTCATGATTTCTTTTGGGGGATTCTGTTTTAGTAAGATCTTCCGTTATGTCAACAATTCATAGTAAATATCTCCTCTCTCTTTTGCCATCCAATACAGAAAGTTTATTGTAGATATTAATGCTTTATTCACTTACGAACAATACAGTTGCAGAAAGATCTTTTTTGAAACTGATGTTCCTTATTTAAGACATTTTATATGTCCCCCCCCCCCGGCTCATTCTCAGTGACTCCTGGAAGCTTAACTGGAATTTATATTTAGAATGCCTACCGGTATTTATTTTGATTTAAATATCAGAGCTGGGAAGCTTACATTATTTTGTTGTTGTTGTTAGTTCGTAGTATCAGGAGCGTGAATGGTGTTGCACACTTCAAGTTGCTCTGTGTGGTCTTTTACACCCTCAGCGTGTAGCCTCTGGAAGCTAGGCTTTGCACATCATGTCAAAGGGCAGGCTCTCAAGAGTAGCTGGGGCCAGGATCCATTTGGGGGTGGGGTACTAAGGGTATCTTAATCTGCAGGGTGGGGTCACAGGCTTATCAGTTGTGATCTGTGTTTTAAAGGAATGAGGTCAATGGCCTCCTCCATGCTAAGAACTGCCCAAGCAAGGCAGATTAGTCATGCCAAGGATTAGACAGAACAGAACAGGATATTCCCAAAACGTTTCATAGGAAAATGAAATCAGAAATCCGGATCCAAGGTCCAGGATGTAACCCAAGTTCAGAGATAACCAATCCAAAATAAATAGCAAGGAAAGAGCCACATGCTAACAAAACACAGTTGTAACTGAAGAGGATCATTGCAGCTCAGAGTTGAATTGTGGAGTCCTTGGTGCTCTCTGAGCTTGGCTGTTGGCGTACAGATATTTTGTTACCCAACTAGGTAATAATGATAATGATAACAACAACAACAACAATAATAATATAAAGTTGGAAGGGACCTTGGAGGTCATCTAGTCCAACCCCCTGCTCAGGCAGGAAACCCTATACCATTTCAGACAAACGGCCGTCCAGTCTCTTCTTAAAAACTTCCAGTGTTGGAGCATTCACTCCTTCTGGAGGCAGGTTGTTCCACTGATTAATTGTTCTAACTGTCAGGAAGTTTCTCCTTAGTTCTAGGTTGCTTCTCTCCTTGATTAGTTTCTATCCGTTGCTTCTTGTCCTGCCTTCAGGCGCTTTGGAGAATAGCTTGACTGCCTCTTCTTTGGGGCAGCCCCTGAGGTATTGGAACACTTCTATCATGTCCCCACTCGTCCTTCTCTTCATTAAACTAGAGTTACCCAATGCCAGCAACCGTTCCTTGTATGTTTTAGCCTCCAGTCCCCTGATCATCTTTGTTGCTCTTCTCTGTACTCTTTCTACAGTCTCAACATCTTTTTTAGCATCGTGGTGACCAAAACTGGAGGTAACACACAAACCAACTAAAGTCCTCCAAAACATCTCAAGTAAATCACAAGACCCGGTAGCCCAAAAAGAAAAAAAAAACCAAGACATCTACAAGATCTACAACAGGAGCAGAAAATGATTTGATGGCTCATAATCAAAGAATCATTGCATAATAATGGCAATAGTTGTACTAGTTTTACAACATCTTCTCAAACTCCTCCACAGAGTTACCACAGAGTTGAATTGTAACCAAATTCTTTTTAAGTTTCCAGGCAGCTATATCATCTTTAAGGTATGGCAACAGCTTGAAGATGGAGGGGGGTCTTTATCTTCTCCATTATTTTTATTCTAATTAACCTATAATAGTCCTTCACTGCTAAGACCTCCTTCAATATGCTTAGTCTCAATTTGGCTCTATTATTCTGGATGATTCGATGTTTAAACCAAGATTTGGTATTGCTATGGACTTCTGCATAGTTGTGAAGTGTCCTCTTATTTCTCAGTAGCCTGGCATTGCTTCACCATCAGTTTGTAATTAGGTTTGTAATTAGGGAGAACTGTCACCCCTACCTTGCAGAAATCAAATTGAGTTCAGTCTTTCTTACGGTTGCAAACCTGCACACACAAAAAATTAAACCTTAAAGCAAAAGAGAACAGAACGAGGTGTAGTAATATATTACAATCGGTGGTGAAATCTTTAATGGGGTGACCGAGGCATGTCTGATTTTAATGTAACACAACTTAGCTAGGTTTAGAGAAACCGAATCATATCCATCCGACAATAGTTTACATAAAAGAGATCAGAGTATCCCAAGATATTTAATCAGGTAAGCGGTTATAAGATGAGCCCATGAGTCCCTATAGAAGGGGGAAGAGACGGGATATGAGCTATAATTTCAGTGGTCTTTTGTTCATGGGCACACTCAGTTCATATGGAAATTTTTAATAGTCCTTCAGAAAGAGCTCTAAAGCTGATAGATAGATAGATAGATAGATAGATAGATAGATAGATAGATAGATAGATAGATAGATAGATAGATAGATAGATGATAGACAGAATAGATAGACGGACAGAAAATAGATGATGGATGGATAGATGATACGGTAGATAAATAGATGATAGGTAGATAGATGATAGGTAGATGATAGATGATAGGTAGATGATAGAATGGATGGACGGACAGACAGAAAATAGATAAAGGATGGATGGATGGATAGATGATAGGTAGATGATAGGTAGATAGATAATAGGTAGATGATAGAAGGGATGGACGGACAGACAAAATAGATGATGGATGGATGGATAGATGATAGGTAGATGATATAGATGATAGGTAGATAGATGATAGATGATGGATGGACAGACAGAAAATGATGGATAGATGATAATTAGATGATAGGTAGATGATAGATGATAGAGATGATAGATGATAGGTAGATGATAGATGATAGGTAGATGATAGATGATAGGTAGATGATAGAATGGATGGACGGACAGAATATAGTGGATGGATGGATAGATAGATGATAGATGATAGATCATAGATAGATGATAGGTAGAATGGATAGACGGACAGACAGAAAATAGATGATGGATGGATAGATAGATGATAGACAGATAGATGATAGATAGATAGATAGATGAAAGAAAAGGAAAGAAAAAGGAAAAAGAAAGAAAGAAAGGAAAAGACATTTGTCCAGAATGATACAGGGTCTCCTGCTTGTGCAAGGGATTGGACTAGGACACCTCCAAGGTCCCTTCCGACTCTGGTATTCTGATAATACCCTTCGAAATTTAGAAAAATTGAATTATATTACAGTACACCAAGACAGCATACTAAAAAGCAGAGACATCACCCCGCCAACAAAAGTGCGTATAGTCAAGGCCATGGTTTTCCCAGTTGCAATGTATGGCTGTGAAAGTTGGACCATAAGAAGGACTAAGCGACAAAGAATGGAGGCCTTTGAACGACGGTGCTGGAGAAGACTCCTGTGAGTCCCCTGGACTGCAAGGCATTCAAACTGGTCAGTCTTAGAGGAGATCAACCCCGACTGCTCTTTAGAAGGCCAGATCCTGAAGTGGAAACTCAAATACTTTGGCCACCTAATGAGAAGGAAGGACTCACTGGAGAAGAGCCTGATGCTGGGAAAGATGGAGGGCGAGAGAAGAAGGGGACGACAGAGAAGGAAGTGGCTGGATGGAGTCACTGAAGCTAGATACTCTGCAGAAAAAAGAAAAACCCAACCTCTTAGTAGCTCTCTACATTACTGAATATCAATTCTGAGATAGTAAATCAGATAATACTTTTGGCTTTTCTGCCCAGACAGAAAGCGGCATTCTTTTAACTATCTGCTCAAATGCCACCATTTTCCCCTGAAAATGCTAATGGGATTATATAAAAGGTTATTCCATTCATTTCGGAGGAGAGGCACATTGACACAATTGTGATGCCCTTTGTGCCTTGCTAATGACTTCTTTTATCTCCGAAAATGGAGGGTTGGGGGGCTGGAAGCGAAGGCTGGCGTCATTTCAGCTCCAGCCTCCCGCACTTCGAGCCTCTCGCCAACTCATCAAGTTGCTTTCAAGAAGGCGCAATGGAGGTTTGAGAGACTTCTGGTGTCAAATGGTCCCTGCAGAGCAGAAAAGTTTTTGATTTCTAAATTACGGGATCCTTATTATTCCCATTTCCACAGGCAGCAGCGCCAGTCATGATAACAACGAAATGTAGCTTTGCGCCTCTCCTTATGGACTGGAACGCTTGCCTGATCTAGCCTCTTTTGCTTATCAATCTGTTGGTAAGGTTTGCCCAACATTGTAAACCACAATTGGGCCTGGCTTGTTTGTGATTTAGCGTGCTATGTGTAATCTGGGCCATTCTGGTTTCTCAGCTGTAGCTTTAACTTTAACTTTTAGATTTCTATGCCGCCCTTCTCCTAGAACCCAAGGCGGCTTTATAGTTTCACTTGCTGCGTGACCTCATTGATGGGATCCTTGGGTAAAGTTGCTTAAGCAAACTATGCCAGTGTGTGCCTGTGTAAACACAGCCGCCTCAAAAGCTCACGTGTCTCTTCTTTTCTGATCTCTATATCATTAGAGGCAGATCTGGGAGTCAGATCAATGTCTGTCTGTCTGTAGGCAATTTATGAGGTTGCCCTAGGTTCAAAACAAGAGTTTAACAAAAAGAACCACCATTAATAATAATAATAATAAAGTTGGAAGGGACCTTGGAGATCATCTAGTCCAACCCCCTGCTCAGGCAGGAAACCCTATACCATTTTGGATAAATGGCTGTCCAGTCTTTTCTTAAAAACTTCCAGTGTTGGAGCATTCACCGCTTCTGGAGGCAGGTTGTTCCACTGGTTAATTGTTCTAACTGTCAGGATGTTTCTCCTTAGTTCTAGGTTGCTTCTCTCAATTAGTTTCCATCCGTTGCTGCTTGTCCTGCCTTCAGGCGCTTTGGAGAACGGCTTGACTCCCTCTTCTTTGGGGCAGCCATGAACTCAAATCCACAAAGATTAGCCACCGTTAACCCACGGAGCTCACTTAACCACATGGCCCAAATGCTGGGGGAGTAGTCGTAGTGGTGGTGGTGGTAGCTGTGAGTAGTAGATTCTGCACTGCCAAAAAGAATGTGGAGTAGCTTATCTCTTTATCTCAGGCTTTTCAGAGTGAGATTTGCACCATATTCAATCAACCAATCTCTAAGGTTCATTTCAGTCCTGTGATTCTAGGACAGTGGTTCTCAACCTTTTTAATGCCACGATCCCCAACTGGTCGTAAGTCGAGGACTACCCAACCGGTTGTAAGTCGAGGACTTCCCAACCGGTCGTAAGACAAGGACTTCCCAACCGGTCATAAGTAGAGGACTTCCCAACTGGTCGTAAGTCAAGGACTTTCCATGCCTGGGAGCGCCGCGCATGCGTGGTGCCGCCCCCTGCACTGGCCGAGGCGTAGCTGGCAAGGGGCAGCGACGGCGCAGGGCGACCACCAGCTGGGCCACCAGCTGGCCCAGCCCAAGGGAGGTAAAAAAAACCACCGGGCCCCACGCGCGCCAAAAACCTTCCCTGCGCCCGCCGGCATCCCACCTCCCACCCCTGGCCCTCTTTTACTTACATTTTTAGTAGTTGCTCAGCAGGGAGGGGCGGAAACTTCTACACAGCTCACCTTCGCTGCAGACAACTTGCAGCACCGTTTGCAGACTGGGACTTTTGGGGGGCTCAGCAGGGCGGAGACAGCCTGGACAATTCCTATTGGCTTTTGAAAGCTAATAGAATTAGACTCTATTCAAGAGAGTCTATTCTATTGGCTTTCAAAACCCAATAGAATAAGAGGGAGTAGCACAGCTAAGGAAAAGGGGGGGGGGGAAATGGCAGACTGCGTTGTTTGGCGACCCCCGTGAAATGGTCATTCGACCCCAAAGTGGGTCGCGACCCACAGGTTGAGAACCACTGTTCTAGGACATTAGATTATCCAGAAGAAATTTAAAGCATGTAACAGCATTATTTATTTATTTTATTAAATTTATATCTTGCTCCCCACCCCACCCCCAGCAGCTCTAGGCGGCTTACAAACGGTTAAAAGGTAAAGATTGAAACAATGGAAATTACAGTTCTGATGACAACACTACCTCTTTACAACTAGAACCAAGGAGACTTACCTACGCAGGAAGATGTTGCCCGCTCAGCCTGGGAAGTTCTGGGCCTACTGGGTGATTTAACATGGAAATAATTTATTGCTAGTTCTGTTTTCTTAGGTTTTAATAATTTAATGCAAGATTCTGGCACTCGATAGTCTTCCAACTTTACATTCTAAGGCTGGTTTTTATCTTCAACAAGGGGAGATAAGACATTTGTGATTAGCTGTGCACCTCATAACGAGATTAAGAAGAATACAGAGGGATCGAGGTCACGGAAACATGCCTCTCTTGCTGACTGAATTAACCTGTTTGAGGGGTATTGTTGCACAAGATTTTGAGAAACTTAACTAAGCGTGCTGGCTTTGAACAAGATGCCAAGCCACACAGAATTAACTAAGCTTAACTCTCAGAGCTCATCAAGCTCTGCTCAAGCTATCATTAGTTATGCAAACCCAGCCAATAAGGAGATGTACAGTTTAGTTTACACGCACACTGGGTTTATGCAATGCCCTAAGGAAATCTATTTTAACTGGGATGTTTGAATAAGGAATTAAAGCCTGCTACGCACAGTGTGCTGAGCCATACGTGCAAACTTATTATTGTTCACACAGTATGCTTAAAGAAAAAAAACACCTCTGGATAAATCAAGTCACAGCTTACTTATTTATTTCAACTATCTCCAGCCTGGATGGTTTACACAGTAAAATGTAACAACCACATAAAAACTTTTCAACAGTCCTCTGCTTTAAATGCACATCATCCCCAGCTACTAAAACAGGCGAGGCAAAAAAAAAAATAATCCAGAAAAAAGATGAAGACAACATCGCTCCCAATGTTTAAACAAGATCGTTTTTCGGGCTTTCTAGAAGAATAGTGTAGTGCTGATGTGGGCAAACCCACCATAGGCTTTGTGATAGTGGCAAATAATCTGTAGCTCGGATGGAGGAGGAGGGTGGAGGTTCGTCCAAGCTTGTGGGTTGGTTTCCAAACATGTTACCAGGCTAGGTAACAGCTTCAGCGGAGTTTAGAGGACATAAGGGCTTTGTGTGGACAGTGGGTCTTGTGATGGGAAGGTCACGTTAGGTGAGGGTCTTGTGATGGGTTGGGTATGGATTGTGTCAAGTGAGGGTCTTGTGATGGGTCAGCTGTGGGTCACCAGTGAGGGTCTTGCGATGGGTCGGGTGTGGGTTGTGTCAAGTGAGGGTCTTGTGATGAATCTTATGATGGGCCAGCTGTGGGTCACCAGTGAGGGTCTTGCGATGGGTCGGGTGTGGGTTGTGTCAAGTGAGGGTCTTGTGATGGGTCAGGTGTGGGTTGTGTCAAGTGAGGGTCTTGTGATGGGTCTTGCAATGGGTCGGGTGTGGGTTGTGTCAAGTGAGGGTCTTGTGATGAATCTTATGATGAGTCAGCTGTGGGTCACCAGTGAGGGTCTTGCAATGGGTCTTGCAATGGGTCAGGTGTGGGTTGTGTCAAGTGAGGGTCTTGTGATGAATCTTATGATGAGTCAGCTGTGGGTCACCAGTGAGGGTCTTGCAATGGGTCTTGCAATGGGTTGGGTGTGGGTCTTGTGATGGTTCAGGTGTGGGTTGTGTCAAGTGAGGGTCTTGTGATGGTTCAGGTGTGGGTTGTGTTAAGTGAGGGTCTTGTGATGGGGAAGTCACATCAGATGGGGTCACATCAGATGAGGGTCTTGTGAGGGGTCTTGTGATGCGGAGGTCATCCCCTAAATTCTGCTGAAGATGTTACCTAGCCTGGTAGCAAAATGTTCAGAAACCAACCCACAATCTCGGAGAACAAACCTTCAACTTCACACCTTAGGGCAGGGGTAGGCAACCTTGGGTTGCCTACCCCTGCCTTAGGGTATAGGCTATTCTACAAGGCTAGGCTGCTGGAGAAGACTCTGATGCAGGAGTGTCCACTCTTGGAAATAGTTAAGATCTGTGGACTTCAATTCCCAGAATTCCCCGATCAGCTATGCTTTAGTCAAAGACTATACAAAAAAAGACGGAAGAGAAGTTGGTTTAATATTATCACATCAAGACACACAAGAGCTTCTAAGAATCAGAAAAGCAGATGAAATGATGTCCACCGGCTTGTGAAGAATCATGGCTACTTGAACCCTGAACAACAACAAAAGGTACAAAGGTCTGAACCAGTATTTTTAACCTTAACAACTTTAAGATGGGTGGATTCCCCAGCATGGCCGGCTGGGGAATTCTGGGAATTGAAGTCCAGACATCTTAAAGTTGCCGAGGTTGAGAAACACTGCTCTACACAAAACACTGAAGGGAATTTTCCAGCGGCCCTGAATTTGGCAAAAACTCTCCAGCTCCCCCTCTTGTTTTTTTTTCCCCCCTCCAGTTTGAAAGTGCAGTTCATTAGACTGTTTTTCTGCACAAAAGGAGAACATCCTAGCAGTGACCTATCGCAGCACATTCAATCTCCATTTTCTGTAAGATTTAATCGCTTGCCTCTTTCATCAGCTTGACATTGAGGTGTGCGTGCACAGAGACACACAAGAATCCCAGTGCAAGCAGAAAACCAAAGAGATTTTCATTTGTGTGTGTGTGTGTGTGTGTGTGTATTTCTGAAATTGCCATCTGTGCTTGTGTTTGGGTGAAATCTGGTTAACTGTGAAGGTTTTCTTGATGGCTCATGAGGAGGGCAGATTGCCCTTATGTCTTTAGTAATAAATCATATCTGGGTGCCATGACTCTTAGGAGGACATGGAGAGTATGTAGGTGACTCAATTTTATAACCATCACGAGTTACGACCATGATGGGCAGTCTCCATACAGTCGTAGCTGAAGGACTTCCTGTATACATTTGTTTGAGAGTACACTGTTTTCAGTATGGCTTCCTCTGAGTAAACGCGCATAGGTTTCCATTAATATTACATCTATATTGGATTCAAAGCAGTTCTTATTAGATGCAGAACATTCTCAGTTTTGGAGAATTTGCCGTTAAAACATGTTGTAAAAACATGCGCTTCTGCGGTGAGGGTATTAGCATGCACAGTAAAAGAAGCAAAGTTGGTCCAGATCCAGCTTTTTAATGTGCTCTTTTGTAATGTGTCTGCTAATTGCCATGCTCTTTCTTTTGCTAGGGCAAAAGCATCCTGAATAATTGTTACTGACTGGTGGCGTCTGGTGGTAAATGAACCAACTGATGTGACAATATTTCAAGGAACTTTGCTTCAATCTCATAATTAGAGTTTTGTCTACTACTTTTACAATGTCATCCTATTTTCCCTGTTCTGTTACTTTAGCCTCCAGATAAATAATTGGTGGTGGGCTTCTTCAAAAAATGCATTAAATTACACTTAAAAATTAGACCTAAAAGGAAAAAGAAAATTAATTTTTATGAATATGTTAGATTTATTGATTAACCCAGGTAATATGTATAATGATTTTGCTTTATTAAAGGGGATATTGTATTATTAAGTAGATGATTTAATATGGTGGGAAATAGATAACTTTTAGGAAATAGAACAAGATTATGTTCAAATAGATAAAATGTGTGTTTTGGATTTTGTTATGAATTGAGATAAGGGAAATCTTGGTTACCTAAGGCTTGAAAATTATAAATATCAAAGGTTAAATTGGAATATTGATGAGAAACTAAAAAATGGGTAAAAATTGATTGGATTGTTTATGAAGATTGAATGTAATTAAGATATGTATAAGCTAAAAAATATTGATAAATGTAATAATGGTGTTTTTATTGAGTTGATATAATAACTGTACTAGCTTGAATACGGCACAGTAAATAGTAAAGAAAAAGAGAAGAAATATTTGATGTTGCAATTTGAGATTTGTACTAAAGATTTTGTTATCGAACTGTTGATTAACCCAGTCACCACGTTGCTCTTTAAATACCTAAATGTAAAACTGGGAAATTAATAAAATATTATTTAAAAAATGTATAAAATTACATTGGTTCTAACGGGTGGGATGCTTGATTAACCAAATCTTACCAAAGCAGGGGACTGATCAAGTTACCTTTCCAGTCCTTGCCATCTGAGATATCAAGAACCACCAAGAATGTGATATAGTCTTCAACTTATAACAGTTCACTTAGTGTCCATTCGAAGTCACAACAGCACTGAAACAAGTGACTTACAACTGTTTTTCACACGACTGCTGCAGTTGAGAAACTGTTCTAGAGGGAGATTCCTTGTCTTGTTCAACTACAGCAGCGGTTCTCAACCTGTGGGTCGCGACCCCATTTGGGGTCGAATGACCATTTCACGGGGGTCGCCAAACACCGCAGTCCGCCATTTTTTATTTTTTTTTTGGGTCGGCCATTTTTTTTTGGTCTGCCATTTTTCCCCCTTTGCGATGCGGGCCGTCGCGTCGTGCATGCGCGATGCAGGCCCGCCATTTTTTTGGGTCGGCCATTTTTTTTGGTCTGCCATTTTTTTCCCCTTTGCGATGCGGGCCGTCGCGTCGTACATGCGCGATGCGGGCCCGCCATTTTTTTTTGGTCGGCCATTTTTTTTTGTTCCGCCATTTTTTTTCTTTGCAATGCGGGCCGTCGCGCCTCGCATGCACGATGCGCCCGTCGCGCCGTGCATGCGTGATGCAGCCCGGGGTCACGCAGCGCTTGCGTGGCGCGGGCCGGGGTCAAGCCCCGGAAAAGGTTGAGAACCGCTGAACTACAGGTTGTCCTTGACTTACAACAGTTCGTTTAGTGTCCATTTGAACGGTGCTGAAAAAAAGGAGCTTAGGACTGCTTTTCACACTTAATAACTGTTGCGGCAATCCTGCGGTCGCGTGATCAAAATTCAGCCGCTTGGCCACTGACTCATATTTATGACCGTCGCAGCGTCCTGGGGTCATGTAATCCCCTTTTGCAACCTTCTGACAAGCAAAGTCAATGGGGGAAGCCACATTCACTTAACAACCGTGTTAGTTACAATGGCAGTGACTCGCTTAACAACCATGGGAAGAAAATGGATAAAATGGGGCAAAACTACACTTAACAAAAATTTGGGGCTCAATTGTGGTCATCAATTGAGGACTATGTGTACCTGGGTTTTTAAAAGCCAGCACTTGAAAGGGACTCGTTTCTCAAAGGACTGTCCTGGCCAAGTTATAAACTTGATCACTACCCAACATTTCCAAGCCAGCAGGGCCATCGCTGAGAATTCTGGAACCTGAAATCCATTATATATGAAAATGATCAAGATTGGGACACACTGCTAGAATAACGTCTGCCTGGTAGCTGCAGAGTTGCTCTCCGTGGTGCTGAACGCAAGCATCCGGTCAGAGCTGAAGAAGCTTCTAGGACAGTGGTTCTCAACCTTTCTGATGCCGTGACCCCTTAATACGGTTCCTCATGTTGTGGTGACCCCCAACCATAAAATTACTTCTGTTGCTATTTCATAACTGTAATTTTGCTACTGTTATGAATCGCAATGTAAATAACTGATATGCAGGATGTATTTTCATTGTTACAAATTGAACATAATTAAAGCAGCAATTAATCACAAAAACAATATGTAATTATATATTGTTAAATATTTATTTCTAATTACAAATAAATGAAATTTTGTCTTGAAGCATGGTGTAGCATGGGTAACAGTCTTAATATAACAGCAGTGAACTACATTGCTACATTTTTCAACAGTATGTGTAAGAAGCCAATGTCAGTGCTAGGGTTGAGATTGCTTCTTTCGCACCAGATCAGCAATTCTCGGGGCAGTCTTTGCAAGAGCACAACGAAGATCATCTTCCACAACAAGTCTACTTCTGTATTTAGACTTGATAACCAACAAGCTGGAAAACCCTGTTTCACAAAGATATGTTGTTGAAAATGGAAGAAGAAGGCACAACACAGACTCAGACAGAAGAGGATATGACTTGAAACATTTGATCCAGAATTTTGTAACTGGCATTGTAGAGAAATCAGTTCTCACTGCATCACTGTTAATAAGTTCAATGAACTCCTCTTGTGCTATCTCAGGAACATTTTCGACTTTGACTGTGAATGGGCTTCTGGCAAGTGCAAATGGAGTATCAGGTAGATTTGGAAAGTACGATGAAATTTCATCTGCCAGCATGTGCAAGTGTTCTTTCACAGAAATTATCATCGTAATCCTTTTGTCTTGTTCAATGTCGTGCTCCTCAAAGAAAGCAGATAAGGTAGGCAACATGTAAATTTTTTTTCATCCAATTTAACTCATTCAAGATGGCAAAGATGTCAACCAAGTAAGCTATTTTCTGCAGTTCACTGTTATCGCTGAAAAGCGCCTCGAAGTGCGGTCTTGCTTTCTGACTAAAAAATGTTTTGAGTTCATCACGAAGCTCAAAAACACATTTTAAAACTTTTCCTTTCGACAACCATCTCACTTCAGTATGAAATAGCAGAGCATTGTTTGGCGCATCCAACTTGTTGCCCAGTTGTGAAAACCGTCATGTGTTTAAACTGCTTGCCTTTACAAAGTTGACAGAATTTATGACGCTTTTCATTACTTCTCGTAACTCTTATGGCAGCGTCTTTGTTGCTAATATTTGCCGATGAATCATACAGTGAGTTCCGATGACTTTTGGTGACTCATTCAGTACCAAACGTTGAAATCCAGATCTATATCCTAGCATAGCTGGAGCACCATCTGTGCAAACACCACAAACCTTTTCCCAAGATATGTTATGCTCTTTCAGAAATGCACCAACTGTGTCAAATTACGTGCAGTAGTTGTCGTTTCAAGAGGTTTGCAAAACAGAAACTCATCTTTAAAGTCACCATCGTTAATATACCTCACGTAAACCAGTAACTGGGAACAGCTTGCAACGTCTGTAGATTCATCAAGCTCAATACTAAATATTGGAAGTGGAGCAGATTTCATTTCTTTGATTACCTTAGCAAGAATATCAGCAGACATGTCATCTATTCTTCTGCGGACAGTGTCATTGGACAAGGAAACTGCACTCAATTTAGTCACAGATTCGTCTCCGAGCATAAGTCGAACAATGTCCTTGGTCGATGGCGACAGTAACTCCTCAGCAATGGTGTGAGGTTTTATAGCTCTGGCAATTCTGCGTGCAACCAGATATGAAGCTTCAACGGCTGCTTCGTTTTGTTTGTGGTACTTTCCAACAGTGTCAAGTCTGGCCTTCTTGAGTCCATCAGCCTTGCATCTAAAATACTTGGCATCCTTGTCAGCAAAGCTTGGGTGCTTGGTCTCAAAATGCCGTTTTAGTTTGTTCAGCTTCATGGATTCTGCTGACAGGACTTCACAGCAAATGACACATTGTCGTTTCTCTTTTCCAGCTGCAATTATTGACGTAAAACCATACTGTAGAAAAGCCTCACAATATTTTCTTTTCTTAATGTTCCTCTCTACACGATCCATCGTCATGGGATGGATTGCTAATGTAAGTAATGTATAGCAATAGCTTTAATAACACAAAAGTTATACATGGCGTACTTCTGGCAAAACAGTACATCAAAGTTTCCCATGGTTTACCATTCTCTGTGTTGTTTTTTTGTCACATGCATGTTACTGTAACCCAGTGTTTCTCAACCTTGGCAACCTTAAGGCATGTGGACTTCAACTCCCAGAATTCCCCAGCCAGCAATGTATAACCCAAAATGCATGCTTAGGGTGATGTTCGAATCCAGTCATTGCAGAACAACATGTATGGCACAGTGCATGTCCCAAATAAGTCAATTTGGGGCGTACTCAGGAAACTATGGCCTACCACAGGGGTTCTGAACCTTGGCAACTTTAAGGCATGTGGACTTCAACTCCCAGAATTCCCCAGCCAGCAATGTATAACCCAAAATGCATGGTTAAAGTGGTGTTTGAATCCAGTCATTGCAAAGCAACATTTATGGCACAGCGTATGTCCCAAACAAGTCATTTTGGGGCGTACTCAGGAAACTATGGCCTACCACAGGGGTTCTGAACCTTGGCAACTTTAAGACTTGTGGACTTCAAATCCCAGAAGTTGAGAACCCCTGGCCGACTAATATGTGTGAACTTGCATGGAATATCCTCCCCTTCTGCTTTCAAGGAAACCTTATTTTAACTTGTACTGAGGAAAGCCATAGTCTGCTCTGGTCCTGACTCGGAAGCCCCTCAGACCTCCCTAGAGCAGAGAAACGCCCAGCCACCTGCGGGAAGCTTGGCTTGGCCCCACGGGAGCCTTCAGCCTCCCCTCACTCCCTTTGGGGTCTGGGCGGAGCCCTGAAATCCTGGAGGCTTTAGCGAGGGGCTTATTGTTATTTTTAGCCAGTTATTCGCGCCCCAGAACGCGTAGCTTGTCTTGGGCGGGCTCCCGAGAGGGGACCCCTGTCTGGCTTCATCAGCCCGGGAGGGGTGCAGGCGGGGTCCCCTCGAAGCCCCCCCAGCTATGGTCACCCGCCGCTCAGCAGCAGCGCCACCGCCGCTCTTCAGCAGAGCCTTTCCACCCGTAGGGGGCGGACCGCGGCCCGGAACTTGCCTGACTGTCTTCCTCGGGGACTCCCAGGCACCTGCCCAGCACCGTCAGTTCACCAGGACCGCGGCCCCGATGCTGCAGGCATGGATGACACGTAGGCTGGCCGGCAGCTCAGCCATCTGCCGCGCCCCACGTGGACCACTTTCGCACGCAGCACCAGCCGCTGCATCGCCAGAACCACCTCCATCTGTCCCGCGCAGTCCCATGGCTCCCATTGCGCCACCGCACACCACATCGATGACGCAGCGCTTGAATTCACCACCCGAGCCGGACACCAGTGGGGGGCGGTGGGAGGGTGCGGACGGCAGGTAGGCAGGCCCAGACAGCAGCAGGCGATGCGGGCCAGGAGCTCCCGGGAGGCCACGTAAGCTCAGGATGAGGCAGCAGTGGCGCAGGTCCAGCACCGGCCAGGCCAGCCTCCCTTTCGCTCCATTCAGGGGCCTGGGCGGAACCATTAAAGCCCGGAGGCTTTAGTGAGGGGGTCTCTCTCCAGGGTCAGTGGTGTCGCTTGCCCCAGGCTGCCCTTTGAGATGCCCGAGAGAGGCCGGTTATTCTTCGCGCCCCGGGATGCCCAGCTTGCCTCAGCCCGGCACTTGCCTGCCTGCCTTCCTCCCTTGGGGACTCCTGGGCTCCCGCCCTGCACCATCAGCTAACCAGGACAGCGGCTCCGATGCTGCAGGCATGGATGACATTGAACCTGGCTGGCTGCTCGGCCATCTGCCACGCCCCACGTGCCCCACGCACACTGCTTTAGCACGCAGCGCCAGCCACTACCCTGCCAGAACCACCTCCACCGCCTCCTGTCCTGCGCAGCCCCGCTGTGTGAAGCAGGTCCTGCGGCTCCCATGGCACCACCCGCATACCATACTGATGGTGCACGAGGTGAGCACACTTTTTCGCCAGGGCAGAGTTAAACGCCGCTACTCACCTCCCACCCCTGGTCCTCTTTTACTTACAGTTAGTAGAGTAGAAGATGGCATTCCTTAGTTGCTCAGCAGGGATGGGTGGAAAGTTCTGCAAACTTGCCTTTGCTGCAGAGAACTTCCAGCAACGTTTGCCAGCTGGGAATTTTGGCGCGCTCAGCAGCCCAGAAGCAGCTTTTAACGGCCAGGTCTGGACAATTCCTATTGGCTTTCGAAAGTCAGTAGAATAGAGTCTATTCTATTGGCGTTTGAAAGCCAATAGATTAAGAGTCTATTCAAAATGAGTCTATTCTATTGGTGTTCAAAAGCCAATGGAATAGAGGGAGTAGCACAGCTCATGGAAAACTTGAAAAAATCCATCAAAAAAGATGCCGGAAAGCTTTTCTGAGCGTTCCATGAGAAAAAAAGCCCTGGTCTTTGGCAACCCCTGTGAAACGGTCGTTCGACCCCCAAAAGGGTCGCGACCCACAGGTTGAGAACCGCTGTTCTAGGATGAGATGCGAAACGTCTTCAAAGAAAAACCAGAAAGTCCAGTTGCCTCCTGAAAAAAAGCATCTTGGGACAACCATGATCTGGAGGACTGAGAATCTCCATAGACACACTGAACTCAAATGTTTCTTATCTGACAACTGCAGTACTTACGGGAATTCATTCTCCATCACTTTGGCTCTTCACGCGGTTGCCTCTTCCTTTCCATTCTTACCCAGAGAAATAGGCTGCACCGGAGATTTTTGCAGGGCAAACCAAATGATAGAACGATGCACATTGACAGGGCTGTGGTAGATTACAACCACGAATCTATCTGTCATTTCCTAGACTTTTGAGCTTATCTGCTTTGGTATAATGATCTGTGGGAATGATCTTGCGAGCAGGGCAAAGCGATGCAACTCTGGAGTGGTCTGATAAGAGGCAGGTGAGCCCACAGCTGGAATATGGTCATAGCAAGAAGCTCAGAAGAGACCCTCTCAAGTCCCTTGGGCTGTAAAGGGGACAGGAAGCATATATTTTCAGACTTGTAAAATGTTGTTTTACAATAAAGTAGAATTAGCTCATCTGGTTTCCTGTCTGAGGACGCTTACAGCCATCAATCCTGCAAAATCTCTTGCTCTGCTCATAAGCCAAGGGTCGGAAGCTAGTCTCACGAACAAGGGGGGCAAAAAACCTCATAAAATCAGGCACAAGTTGCTTAACAACTGCACTGCAAGTTCTGGTCCCAATTATGGTTAGAAGTCGAGGACTATGCATTTCTTTGGGCATAACATGTTAGGCGAACACAGCTTTGGGGTTTCATTATCCCAGGTTTAGGATTCCATGTGTTGTGTGAGTTGAGCCAAAGAGTTGGAAGGAAGCCATTTAAACCATCACTCTTAACTTCCTGATTCGCTTTGGTTTATAGGAACACTCAACATTTCCCATAAGGTAACTAACTCTGCAGGATCCAATCTGAGTTGGGTCTCCTGGACCAGCTCTCTCTCTCTCTCCCTCCCTCCCTCCTTCCCTCTCTCTCTCTCTCTCTCTCTCTGTTTCTTTCTCTCTCTCTGTTTCTCTGTCTCTCTCTGTCTCTCTCTGTCTCTCTCTCTCTCTCTCTCTCTCTCTCTCTCTCTCTCTCTCTCTCTCTCTCTCTCTCTCTCTCCATGCTCCCGTGCTATCTGAGATACAAAGAGAATTGGGCAGAGGAGACAGAGACAGAGAGAGACTTTCCCTCTCTCTGTGTGTGTCTCTTTCTCTGTTTCTCTCTCTCTCTCTCTCTCTCTCCTCTCTCTCTCTCTCTCTCTCTCTCTCTCTCTCTCTCCTCTCTCTCTCTCTCTCTGTCTGTCTCTTTCTCTGTTTCTTTCTCTCTCTCTCTCTCTCTCTCTCTCTATCTCTCTCTGTCTCTCTCTGTCTCTCTCTGTCTCTCTCTCTCGTTTCTCTCTCTCTCTCTCTCTCTCCCTCCCTCTCTCTCTCCCTCTCTCTCTCTCCCTCTCTCTCTCTCCCTGCTCCCGTGCTATCTGAGATACAAAGAGAATTGGGCAGAGGAGACAGAGACAGAGAGAGACTCTCTCTCTCTCTCTCTCTCTCTCTCTCTCTCTCTCTCTCTCTCTCTCTCTCTCTCTCTCTCTCTCTCTCTCTCTCTCTCTCTCTCTCTCTCTCTCTCTCTCTCTGTCTCCTCTGCCCAATTCTCTTTGTATCTCAGATAGCACGGGAGCATGGATACTTTTCACAGAATCACTGAAAGAAGGAGAGGCGGTTAAGACTTGATAGCCAGGTAGAGGTTGTTCAGTGTTATTTATTGTGTCATGGCTTCTAAACATGGTGTGAGAGTTTGCAGTTCAGGAACCTTCCTCTCCCTCCAACTGAGAAGAACCTTGGCCTTCTGCCTTAAACCTTACTATTGACTGGGCCCCCTCCTCGGGTGAGCCACTTTCCCCGCAGCTGCCACCTGGGGTCAGCATAGGCTAGTTCTTGGTTTGGAAAAATTCTTGACTTGGATTGACTTGTTCCAGGTCTCTTCTTATGCACGTCAGCCCCTTCGGGACCCCAACCCACTTTAACATCCCTATCAATGTGGGAACAATGCAATTGGAGAATCTCTCTAAGATAGAGAAGCACTTAGCTAGTTTTAGGCAGGACACACTCTAGATAACTTCACCCTGGTTTTTTTTTTTAAAAAAAATTATATGGCTGCCTAACTCACACATGGTAATGATTTAGTGCATTAGTTCAGTTCTCTGGATTCGGACAATAGCCTGAATTATAAACACTTACTCAAGCTGGATTCGTATAGCTACATTGGATTAACATGCAGTTACTGATAAAGGTAAACATTTGTAGCTTTGGGTTGAAATGAAGGGTCCTTGGTGCTCTCTGAGCTTGGCTGTTTTCTTTTTTTTTTTTTTTTTTTAATAAAAAATTATTTATTAAAACCATCAACATTAAACATAAGTTCATATTAAAAAGCAATCATCATATATCCTGCAATACAATTCTAAGGATCAGTTTTTGTGAATGTCTGGTTTAGTAAACATTTCTCACTCCTCACATCAAGCCTCAACTATACGCCTGGATCCTGAGGTAGAAATTCAGTATCCTGAGGTAGAAATTCAGTACGCTTTTCCAATATTAAAGCGATCAACATTAAATCTGGGCTCATAGTAATAAGCTGTCCTCATAAGGCCTGAAAATACAGCTCTTGCAGGCATTGCATTACTCAACTAGGAAACATCGTCAGTGCCAAAACTTGGTTACCTACCGTAGTTGGGTAATGCAAAGTCTGCAACAAACAACCAAGCTCAGAGAGCACCAAGGACCCCCTAAAGTTGCTCAGTTTGTGGTTCAAGGCATTGTGTGTTAATAGATTGGGGTAGGGAGGAATAGTAGTATTTGCATTGTGGTTGTAAGAATCCAATTATATTTCATCTCTAGTTATCAACTATGGAAAACCCCATTTCTGCCCTCTCTGGATTCTGTCATACGATGAAGGGGAAAGGGGGGGTGAACAAAGGGGTTTTATGGCCCTCACTTCTTTCGGTACAACTTCAAAAGGGACTGAATGTGGATACCACCAAAAGGACTAACCATAACAATGGGGCCATCAGCTTTCATCTGCTCCTCTCGCCAGCAGTGAGGAAAAAGGGGGTGGAAATGTAATGCCTGGGATTGTCACTGGAAGGATGGTGGGGTGGGGTGGGGCTGCTGGGAACCCCTTAAAACTTTGAACCGTAGGGCTTGGCCCCCAAGTCCTGTCTAGAACGCCTGCAACCATTTTCTCTTAATAAAGATGCCTGTTGGAAGAAATATTCCAAGAGTTCTGTCTTCTTAAGATGCAAAGTGGGGTGGGTCCTTACAGTGGTGTATATTCTTATATTGTAGTGTATGTGAACACTGAAGTATGGATTCACTTCCAGTTATATTATGGAGCCAGCTGTTATTGGCAGTCCTTCCCTTACTTAAAGATACAGTAAGCCAGTCCTGTTCCATTTGGGATGCCCTCCAAATCTCTGCCAAAAAGATGACACCATTGCCCTTCACAAGGTTATGTGTGTGTTTGTGTATGTGTGTGTAGAGGGGGAGGATAGGCTAAGGGTTCCAAAGGAAGATTCCTAAGGGTTAAGAAACTTTTCCAGAGACTGGGGTTCACTACACAAGCTACGCCAAAATGTGATTTGCTTCAGTGTGACTCAACACGCTTTGTAAAACCTATCTGGTGCAATTTATAAAGGATGGTTTTTATTTTGATACGGTGCAGGAAGTCTAGTCCAAACCACAGGAGTTTGTGGGAAGGATTTGCTTTGATTCTGGGGCCAAGAAGAGTTTTATCAGGCCCCAGAGATGAAGGAGATTGAATTTGGAGCAGTATTCCCTTGGAGGAGGGTATCTTTTTAAGAAGGAGAAACAAGACAAGATCAAAGCACATGTCCTGTGAACTGGGTAATTCCTCCCTGATGTCTGAGGGGTTTTGTCATGCCTGCTGCCTGCACGGACACTTTTAAATCACCTCCATCTCTCAACCCCAATTTTAACACCAGGCAGACACGGCTCATAAAAGTGCCACGCACAATTAAGCTGTAGAGAAAGAAAGCCTGTCTTTTGAATCCGCCCGAAAACAACCCGTTGTTGGCATGCCGCTGCATTCGCAGGTCCTAAAATTTACAAGTGTACCAGCCAAAGGCAGGGAACCCAGAGAGGCAGCTCCATGGAGGGCAGCTAGCCAGGGTGGTGACGCAAGAGACCTCCTGCCCAGCCCTCCAGCATACCCCACGGCACATGATGCAGCTTAAAGTGGGTCTTGGTGAATCGGATTGTAATGCAAGAATACAAAAAACAACTGGAGCAGAACGCCTTCCTTCCTTCAGGGCCTTTCTCACCCACTGGCTCCATTCACACAGTGGAGGGTTGAATGGCATTAACCTCACAGCCAAACGCTCATCTGGTCACCTTGCTGGCTGGCTGGATTGCATGGCCTACTGCAGTGGTGGCGAACCTATGGCACGCGTGCCAGAGGCAGCACTCTCAGAGCCCTCTCTGTGGGCACCCGCGCAGTCGCCCCAGCCCTGCCTCCCCCCATGGCCCCCTCCTCACCAGCAGCCCCCCAGGAGGAGATTCGCCCCCCAAGCGCAGCCCGCACAGAGCAGCGCAGCCAAGGATATGGCGGCTGGGCAGCGGGGACAAGACTCCGCCCTCGTGCCCCATCACATACAGAGGATGCTGTGGGGTGCGGATGGAGGGCGTGGCTGCCATGGAGCTGCTGGCTGCCTGGGCGATCTGCTGGGGCCATGGAGATGGTGGGTGGCTGGGTGGGCGGGGCGAGGGCAGGGGCAAAGTGGGGGTGGGCAGGGCAGGGGCGGGGCCAGTTTTGGGGCACTCGGTCTCTAAAAGGTTCGCCATCACTGGCCTACTGGATCCCCAAAGTGGCCAATCCCAGCCAGAAACGTGAGGGTGATAAGAGAGGTGGTTAAGCTAATGGGGAAGGGGCAAAGCGTGGGGTTCTGGAAGCTGGGCCCTCACCACTGGACATGTTGGCTGGGACTTATGGGTTTGGAGGTCCACATATGAAGGATCACAGCTTTGGTCAGGCTAGCTTTAACCCTTTCATCCCCAGGTGGTCCTAGTTCAGAGAACAACTCAAGATTACCCCCAAAAGCTGTTCTGGCATTGGATCTGGGCAGGGCTCACTTTTGAGGGCAAAGGTTAAGCTTCCCCACCTCCCAATATCCTCAAGGCTACTGTTCCATTACAGCAGGTCCTCACCCCCCCCACCTTTCCTTGTACTTTATGTCTCTGTGTGTGTGCGTGTGTGGGTGAAGTTTGTCTCCTAGAGCAGAGGTCCCCAACCTTTTGAGCCCCAGGGACCGGTTCTGTGGAGAGAGTTTTTTCCGTGGACCGCACCTTTTGTGGTTTTGTGTGCTGACTGCATCCCACAGATGGGGCTTTGCTTGTTTGTGTGGCCCAGTTGCTGGCATGCTGCAGCCTGGTGCTGGTCCACAGATCGGGGGGGTTGGGGGACCCCTGTCCTAGAAAACGCTGCCAGCGTTTCTTTTGATAACCCACTAGGTCATTACAGTTGTGTCAGCCAATGCCTAGGTGGGAAATCTGGACGTTTCTCTCCGGGGGAAAAGACCCTAAAGACCAACTACAAGGGCCCCCATCTGCTCCTAAAACAGGCCCTGTTGTCTTTACGGCAGGGGTTCTCAACCTTGGCAACTTTAAGACTTGTGGACTTCAACTCCCAGAATTCCTCAGCCAGCTTTGCTGGCTGAGGAATTCTGGGAGTTGAAGTCCACAAGTCTTAAAGTTGCCAAGGTTGAGAACCCCTGCTTTACGGTTAAGCAAGCAGGTTATGGGAAAGGGAGAGGGGACCATGGGGGGGGGGAAGAGTGAGGCGGGCGGGGCAGTCGGGGTGCTGAGATCCCAACAAGGAAGACTTGACACTTGAAGCTGCGGTTGAATGAGAACCATTCGAACCACTCGCTCCAGTTCAGGGGGGTTGGACTAGACGGCCTCCAAGGTCCCTTCCAGCTCTTGCCATTCCGTTCTCTATTCGACCCGCCGCGATCCCGTTCAGAAGCTGTTCACTTGAACCTGCTTCCGTGGGCACGATCCGTTCTCTTGCCAGGGAACAAGCGCTGGGGAAAGGAAAGTCAGGGCGGCCCCCTCCCCCAGCCCCACCAAAGACCCCTTTGGGCCACCACTCGCCACCTTCCTGCGGCGCAGAGACACCCCCCACCCCCCCATGGTCTCCCTTGCCTCGCGAGGGGCCCGTCGGTAGTTCGGCCGGCGGGCTGGCTGAGCCCCCAGCCCGGCAGCCCCCTCCGCTCCGCCTGAGTGACGGCCCCAAGTGGGCCGACTATAAATAGCCGGGTCGCGGCCAGCCCGGGATGATTGACGGTTGCGGCGCTGGGGCTGCGCGGAGCCGCCCGCGGCTCAGTCAGCCCCCCGACTGGGAGCCGCCGGGGACCCCCCTGCCTGTGCGCGCTCGCCTGCCTGGCCGGCACCCCGCTCGCCGGACGAAGCTCCGCCGTTTCCCCTTTTGCTCAGCCGGGCTGGTGGCCATGGGCTCCCGGCGGAGGCCCCTGGGCCGCTCCTACTCGGGCAACGGGTCCGCCTTGGGCTATTGCCCCGGGCCCGGCAGCGATGGCGAGGACAACGGGCCCCTGGTGGAGTACCGGCCGGATAGGCGCAGCTACCTGCTTAGCGTGCGCCCCGAGAACAGGTAGGGAGCCGCGGAGGGGGAAGGGGGTCCCGGTGGGGACGAGGAAGGGGCCCGCCGCTCGCTACCGCGGGGAATGCAGCTCCGTCCCCCTCCCCTTGAAAGCCAAAGGGCGCTGCCGCCCCCTTGCCAGGCGCTCGTGGGGGTCTTTCTCAGCAGGCGACGCGCCTCCCGGAGGGTCCCAACGTGGCCCGCGGTTGGGAAGCCGCAGGCCCGGCCAACAGAGCAGATGGAAGGCGCCCAGACGGAGTGAGGGCTCCTTTCTGCCAGTGGAAGAGCCGGGGCTTGCGGGATTCGCGGCCACAAGATTCCCGGGTTGGTGTCGCTGCTCTAGCGAGCAGCGGGACCAAGCCGACCCAAGCGGGCGGGAGAGCTCTGGGTGAAAGCCCAGTGGCCGGAATGGAGCCCCACCTTGCAAGGGCAGGTCACCCCTGACTCCCCGGCGTTGGGAGGGCTGGAATCCTAAAAAAAAGAGAAGGGGGGCTATTTCTATGGCTGCTTGTAGGATTTCCCCAGAAACGTGACACTGGGCCGGTTCCTGTGTCCCAAGACTCCCCTTCCTTCCCGCGCCCCCCAGCAAGGTTTTGCTCAACTTTTAAAGAAATAGGGAAGGGGCTGGACTCGATCTTGAAGTTGAAAGAGGAGCGTGTCCCAAGCAAGCCAGAAGGAGACAATCAATCTGAATTTGCAAGGGGAGGGGGAGGAGAGGCAAAGAAACAGATGCTGATGGGTCTTAAGTCACCGAGTTGGATGGCGGTGGGGGGGAGGGAGAGAAAGAAAGAAAGGTGAGGGATGGAGGAGAAATACTGCTGAATGAAGCTGTGAACTTCATTGTCCTGTTTTTTTTCCAGCCTCTTAGAACTCCAGATAGGTAACATAGCTAAACATGTCCATTCATTCCCAGGTCTTAAGGGTCTTCTGAACACCCTGAAAGAGTTTCTGGAATTAGCTGCTTCCCCCCCCAGAAACTTTTGTCTTCTTTTCTCATGTGACAACCATTTGGAAAGGAATTCACAAGTGCACAGCTTGGACCTGGCTCTTTGTACAGTTTTGAAGGCTGATGTTTCTATCCCAGCTGAGCCGGGAACAATAAGTGGCCCTGAACGCCGGTGGGGTTTACTCTGAGAAGACCAAAACAGCTCTTCCGTTTAAAGTTGCCTTCCTGAAGTGGTTTGCTAGGAAATGAATCCCATTGAACCTGGTGGGATAAACTTGGGAATCCGTTTGGCTAGAAGTGGGCAAAGTTCTTGATCAGTTTTTGCAGATTAGCAAATCTTTGCCAAGGACCCTTTTGGTGCTGTGGTTTAATGGCACCAGGCTAGAAACTGGGAGCTGGGAATTCTAGCCCTGCCTTAGACATGAAACCAACTGGGTGACTTATCCTCTTTCCCATATATTGACCTAGGTGCCTTCAGGAAAACCCATTCATTTCTACAGGATAGGATAACATGGGGCCGTCTAGGCGCTTGCATGCCGAAGTAGATCGTATGATCTTGGTACAAAGAATGTCTTTGGTGCAGTGGTTAAAGTCACCAGGCTAGAAACTGGGAGCTGGGAATTCTAGCCCTGCCTTAGACATGAAACCAACTGGGTGACTTATCCTCTTTCCCATATATTGACCTAGGTGCCTTCAGGAAAACCCATTCATTTCTACAGGATAGGATAACATGGGGCCGTCTAGGTGCTTGCATGCCGAAGTAGATCGTATGATCTTGGTACAAAGAATGTCTTTGGTGCAGTGGTTAAAGTCACCAGGCTAGAAACTGGGAGCTGGGAATTCTAGTCCTGCCTTAGACATGAAACCAACTGGGTGACTTATCCCACAAGTTCTAATCCTTCCAGTCTCTCTCAGCCCTAAAAAAATGGCAAGGGCATCCCAGCTTTAAAATGTGGGCCAAAAAACCCTGCATGAATTTGTCTGTATGGATACACACATAAATACACACACCAGCTTTAGTGTCATGTCAGGAGTCTGCAGTTGATAAACGGTATCAAAAAGTGATTTTAATTTAGGCATGGATTAGTATTGTATTTACTTGCTTCAGAATTGAATTTCCTTTTTTTTTTTAAGATGATGTACTTTCTGCTCAGTTACTTTTGGGCAAATATTGTTGGATAGATGGAAGCTATAGGGCTTATTTGAACTAAGAACGGGATCTGGCTCATCCCTTAGACACGCGTTGATCCGTTTGTGGGGCTACTTTGAGCTTGGAAGGGACATTTCACATTAAAGCAGTCTTTAACATATAATGCTTCATTCTGATGCTCTGGTGGATCGTGATATTGTAGTAAGTAAATAAATCTAGTAAGTAAGGTTTGAAAATCTGGATTTAGTTCCTATGAGACTCATTAATGACCTTGGACCAGTTTTTATATCACATCTTAGGCTACCTTAAAAGGCCTTTTGGGAGGATAAAGCAAGGATCAGACAGAAATCCGGGCGTATGCTTTCCTGAATTAAGGAGAGGAAAATCAAGAGAAAAGTATAAAAGTTACACAACTGCTTGATATATTAATCCCATTACAGCATAATTTACCTAGCTGGAGCCTTGCTGAGTATCTGACACTCCTTAGAGATGCAGTGTCCACACACAAACACACAGTCACCATGGGGGAAAATGCAGCAAAAGCTTCTTATATTTCCAAATAGGAAAGCATCCACCGTTTTTACTGCCATCTGTAAAAAGGTTATAATGAGTGGGAAAGTGCAGGGAACTCTATCATGAGTCAGTTCACTGTGAAAATGGATTAGGAATGTATTGGCTGCAAAGCAGGTGGTGCTTTTGAGTTTTGGTTTTTTTTTTTTTTGCTGTATTAGCAGAAGGAGAGAACTAAGCAAAAATATTTACAGACGAATCTCTTCTAAATGGTTTTCCAAGGCTGCATAATTTTCATGAATTTTACACAGTCCAGGATATCTGGTCCTTGCTCTTATAGTCCTCTTCCTACTTCTCCTTCCCTCTTTTTTTCCCTTTTGTTTTTCTCTTTCTCCTCCCTTTCTTTCTTTCTTTCTTTCTTTCTTTCTTTCTTTCTTTCTTTCTTTCTTTCTTTCTTTCTTTCTTTCTTTCTTCTTCTTCTTCTTCTTCTTCTTCTTCTTCTTCTTCTTCTCCTTCTCCTTCTTCTCCTTCTCCTTCTCCTCTTCCTCCTCCTCCTCCTCCTCCTCCTCCTCCTCCTCCTCTTCTCCTCCTCCTCCCCTCCTCCTCCTCCTCCTCCTCCTCCTCTTCTTCTTCTTCTTCTTCTTCTTCTTCTTCTTCTTCTTCTTCTTCTTCTTCTTCTTCTTCTTCTTCTTCTTCTTCTTCTTCTTCTTCTTCTTCTTCTTCTTCTTCTTCTTCTTCTTCTTCTTCTTCTCCTTCTCCTTTGTGAATTCTATAATTCCAGCCTATTCTGTTTCTTCACCATTCACCCCAGCCTCCCGCTTCCACCCTCAAATCCCAGACTTCTAAAAAACATTTTAAAGTGTATGACAAGATGGCATTGCCTCTGTCTCCCCTGGACTGACGCCAGATGAACGGCTGTTGACTCTCTCTAGCCAGGTAGACATGTGGCTTGCTCTTTTAGAAAGATAAGAAATGCCCAAGGAGGTCACACAGAACATAGATTGGAGACCGTTGTCATTCCCCACCTGCAAAAATATGGGACAATCTTCTCCTTCTTCCTAAATGTGGAGCTGTTGTGTGTTAGTGTCACCTGATCTCAACCATAATTTCCACCCCTAGTGATGGCCCTGAGATCCAGTGAGGGTTTTTTGGTTTTGGAGAAGGACTTTGGGATCCATTAGAAGACACAGATTAAGAGCAGGGCATTTCTCGCAATGAAAGGGTCACAGTCTGGCTTTCAAATAGACCAGTTGGAGGAGAGAAGTTGGATAGCTGGCTAAGGCTATTTATATGCCTGCTTTCCGGAATGCTGCACTCTGATGGGGCCTCCACCAGATAGTGTTCAACTCACTCTCTGGTTTCCCGAGAGGGTATGTTGACACCTAGGAACTGATTAAGGCCGAACAGTCGTGTCAAGGCCCATGCGGAATTGCTCCTCGTGTGTCTGTACTTCAGGAATTATGGAGAGAATGGCCGTCACTGCTTAAAGGCCCTTCTCTAAGTGAACCGATCTCTGGATTTACTGGGTGGAGGGGAAGAAGAACGGCTCTCCACTGCAAAGGTCTTCAGCTGCAAAGTTCCAGAATAGGAATAGGAATAGAATAATAGAATAATAGAATAATAGAATAATAGAATAATAGAATAATAGAATAATAGAATAATAGAATAATAGAATAATAGAATAATAGAATAATAGAATAATAGAATAATAGAATAATAGAATAATAGAATAGAATAGAATAAGGAAATAGAATGTAGAATGTAGAATAGAATGTAGAATAGAATAGAATATAAAAATAGAACAGAACAGAATAGAATAGAAAATATGGAATGGAATGGGATGGGATAGGATAGGATAGGATAAAAATAGAATAGAATAGAATAGAATAGAACAGAATAGAATAGGAAATAGAATAGAATATAATAGAAAATAGAATAGAGAACAGAATAGAATGGAGAATAGAATAGAGAATAGAATAGAATAGAATAGAGAATAGAATAGAGAATAGAATAGGAAATAGAACAGAATAGAATAGAGAACAGAATAGAATAGAGAATAGAATAGAATAGTAGAATAGAATAGAGAATAGAGAACAGAATAGAATAGAATAGAGAACAGAGAATAGAGAATAGAGAATAGAATAGAGAATAGAATAGAGAATAGAATAGAGAATAGAATAGGAAATAGAACAGAATAGAATAGAGAATAGAATAGAATAGTAGAATAGAATAGAGAATAGAGAACAGAATAGAATAGAATAGAGAATAGAGAATAGAGAATAGAATAGAGAATAGAATAGAGAATAGAATAGAGAATAGAATAGAATAGAATAGGAAATAGAATTGCAAATAGAATAGAATAGAATAGAATAGAATAGAATAGAATAGAATAGAATAGAATAGAATAGAATAGAATAGAATAGAATAGAGATAATCCTTGACTTACAAAGTTGAGTGACCATTCAATGTTACAACGTCACTCAAAAATGTGATTTAGGACTGTTCTTCACAGTTACGACCTCTGCAGCATCCCCAGGATCACGTGATCAAAATTCAGATGCTTGGTTCATATTTATGACCATTGCAGCATCCCCGGGATCACGCGATCCCCTTTTTGTGACCTTCTGATCAGCCAAATCGGTGGGGTAAGTCAGATTCACTTAACAACCGGGTTTCTAACTTATCAACTGCAGTGATTCGCTTAACAACGGTGTTCAAGAAAGGTCATAAAATGGGGGTGAAGCTCGCTTAAACGTCTCACTTAACAACAGAAATGTTGGGCTCAGTTGTGGTTGCAAGTTGAGGACTACCTAGACAGAATACAGTATCCTAGAGTTGGGAGGGACCTTGGAGGTCTTCTAGTCCATCCCCCTGCTTAAGCAGAAGACCCTATTCCATTCCGGACAAATAATTGTCCAATCTCTTCTTGAAAACCTGCAGCTCTCACAACTTCCAGAGGCAAGTCATTCCACTGATGAATTGTTCTCACTTTCAGGAAATTTCTCCTTCGTTCTAGGTTGGCTCTCTCTTGAAGGTGCTTCCACCTGTTATTTGTCCTGTTCTCAGGTGCTTTGGAGAACAGGTCGACCCCCTCAGATACTGGAGGGCTGCTGTCACCTCGGCCTTGGTCCTTCTCTTGCAGAAGGAGTCAATGCTTCATTGTATTTGTATTTTATTAAACTTATATGCTGCCCTTCTCCCAAGACTCAGGACGGCTCACAACAAGAATACAAGTATAAAAATAACGTAAGATAAAAACAATTAAAATTACTAATTCACCGTATAAAAACTAAGTAGTTAATTTCACTCATACCACACACAATCACAGTCAAAGGCCCAGGGGCAGAGTGCAGCTCACACGCCCCAAACCTGTCTGCATAAATGTGCTTTCAACAGTTTTCGGAAAGCTAGGAGGGAGGGAGCAGTACGAACCTCTGAGGGAAGCTGGTTCCAGAGGGCTGGGGCAGCAACGGAGAAGGCCCTTGCCCTAGGTCCTGCCAGATAACATTGTCTAACAGAGGGGACCCGTAGGAGGCCAACCCTATGTGCCCTAACCGGTCGCTGGGATTCATGAGGCAGGAGACGGTCCCACAAGTATCCTGGTCCATTGCCATAAAGGGCTTTATAGGTCATAACCAACACTTTGAATTGTGTTCGGAGACCAATTGGTAGCCAGTGCAGCTCACGGAGGGCTGGAGTGATATGAGCATGTCTTGGGAGACCCAAGACGTCTCGCGCGGCCGCATTCTGGACTACTTGCAGTATCCGGACATTCTTCAAAGGTTGCCCCATGTAGAGAGCATTACAGTAGTCGAGTCTCGAGGTGACAAGGGCATGGGTGACTGTGAGGAGTGATTTTTAATAGTCTCAGCCAGAGCTTTTAGGGAAGCTGGAGTCCTTACAAGTGTTTCAACTAATCCCCTTGCGAGTGACTGTTTTGCTCCCACTCCTGCTAAACACTTAGTGTTTTGTGGGCGGTTGGGAGGGAGGGAAACACGTGGCCTTGTGATATCTGCCTTACGCTTATTATCTCCACCAAGTTCTTCATTCAGAGCTTCGGGTACCATGTACAACCTTCTTGCCTTCTCCTCCTTGGTCCTCAAAAGTGGCTGAATTATGTTAATATCCTCCCCCTTTGCCAGAGGACTGGTTTCATTGTATGCTAATTGCTCTGAGTTCATCTCTTTGTCTCTGCTTTTCTCTCTCAAACCTAATATATTTTCTTTGCTCTTTCTGCTTAGCTTGCTACCCAGGCGGGTGTCCCCCACCGGCTACGGAAGGTAAATCCCCTCAAACATCTTGCCCAGCTGTAACTCGGTGGTATCAAAAGTTTGGCGTGGCTCCCGGTTTGTCCAGGGGTACTAACAGCTCTGCCCACTTTGCCAGGGAACTGGCACCCTCTCCGCCTGCTTCTATTGAGTGAAGCCTTCCTGGCTGAGAGTTGATTAAATCTGGCAACGGATTATAAGCTTGTTTGGGCTGGAAGAAGGGGATTACTCAAGTTCTCGGTTGAATGGAGATTTGAATCGGGGCCGCCTGTGCCTTTGTCCAACGTCTAAAAAGTAATGCTGAATAGAACATCGGTAGCTTAGACATGAACTGTCAGGTGCCTGGTGCTGTCTGAGCATGGTTGTTTTCTTGCAGACGTTTTATTACCCAACTTGGCAACATCCTCAGTGCTAAGTCTGCTTTCTGTTTGTATCATAGTGCTTCCACGAGAGGGGCGGTTGATGGCTGAAAAGTGACAATCCAAAGAGTCAATCTAAAAAGTAAACAACAAGACCCAAACAATTCCTTGTCAGTGATCAAGACTCAGATAAGCACAGAATAGTGCCAAGATTCACACTAGACCAGGGGTTCTCAACCTTGGCAACTTTAAGACTTGTGGACTTCAACTCCCAGAATTCCTCAGCCAGCTTTGCTGGCTGAGGAATTCTGGGAGTTGAAGTCCACAAGTCTTAAAGTTGCCAAGGTTGAGAACCCCTGCACTAGACCAACCGGTCAAGCAAAAAACAATAATCCAGTCGAGGAGATGCCAACAGAACGACCAAGAACTCTCCCACCAACACAGACAGGGCAAATTACTTATATGTAGACAGAGAGCAAAGCTCACTCCTTTATTTATTTATTTAAACTTATATGCCGCCCTTCTCCTAGGACCCAGGGCGGCTTACAATAACAATACAATAAAATTTATTACATTCATACAGCATACAATCACAGTCAACACACAGTCGCTGATGGAGGGACATTCCTCGGCCCAGGCGGCAGAATGCAGTTCACACGCCCCAAGCCTGTCGGCATAAATGCGTCTTCAACAATTTCCGGAAAGCTAGGAGGGAGGAAGCAGTACGAACCTCTGTGGGAAGCTGGTTCCAGAGGGCTGGGGCAGCAACAGAGAAGGCCCTAGCCCTAGGCCCCGCCAGATGACATTGCCTAACAGACGGGACTCGTAGGAGGCCAACCCTATGCGCCCTAACCGGTCGCTGGGATTCATCCAGCACGGATGCTGTTACCTAGTTGGGTAATGAAACATCTGCAAGGAAACAACCCATATCTCTCAACAATTAGACTACATAGCCAAAGAGCTTAATTTCACGGAGCAGAGAAGCATTTCTCTTTTGCAGGACCTTCCAGTCAACAATCTTTCCCCTTTAGGTGGCATTCCACCTTTAACATTGCTAAGGAAGGAGGAAATGGCAAAGGGAGACCATCATGGATCTATCAGCCAGATCCATGCTTGTCCTTTACAACCACCTTGGGTGGGATTATTGGCAAGGGGACAGAAGCTAGGAGTTGCTGGACTTCCTTGCCAACTTATTCTCCCCCATCTCACTCCTTGTTATGAGATAAACATGACATTGCAAAATCTGAGGGGGCTGGCTTCATGGAGACAGTCAAGGTGGAACTGGGGTACTATGGCAAGGCTTTTCAACCAGTGGTACGTGACCATCCTAGAAAAGTGGTACTGGGGGAATGGAATGAGCTGAACCGGTGGCAGCACCGCACAAGCCTGAGTGAGAGATGGCTGGAGCTGCAGGGCTGTCAGGGCCCAGTGGAAGCACCAGGATCAGCGCCAGGCTCCAGCTGGAGCTCGGTGCTGATCCTGATGCTTCTGCTGAGCCCTGAAGACGCACCAATCAGCTGGAAAGCAGCATGGATCCTGGTGCTTCTGCTGAGCCCAGAAGAAGCGCCGATCAGCTGGAATCTTGCAGCCTCTCCAGGGTCTTGTGATTTACATTCAGATGCTTGGCAACTGATTCATATTTATGACGGAATCAGTGTCCCAGGGTCATGTGAAGTGACCAAAACCTGCTGCAACCACCCAGCAGATGGGGGGAATAAAACCAAACACCCCCCACCCCACCCCCGCTGTCAATCCTCAACAGAAAGGCTCACAACAATGAAAACCTCGGACAGGAGGAAGAGCGCGGCTGGGTGGGGCAGGCAGGCATCTTGCTCGGCTGTGGCTTGGGGGGCACTTTTTTCAGTGCCATTGTAACTTCGAACAGTCACTAAGCGAACTGATGTAAGTTGAGGACTACCTGCACTTCATCACTTTTTTCCTTTTTTGGGGGGGGTCATCAAGTTTTTGACCCCTTGCTAGGCGACTGGTGGTCCTCGGATGTTGCCATATCCTAAAAGTGGTACAGTGGGTGAAAAGGTTGAAAAGCCCTGGACTATGGAACAGTGTTGAATTTCTAGAGGGGAGGACATAAACTTCCCTAAATGAGATCTGGCTGATGGTCTGTTGTTCATCCAAACTGGGCATCAGTTCTTAAAGGTCCTGGGCAGGGTTTTTTTTCTGTCACCTGTTGCCCCATCCTTCAAAGTGGAGATGCCAAGATTTGAGCCCAGGATCTGTGGCAGGCAAGGCATGTGTGTTCCGGGTGGGTGATGGAGTCTTGTCCAAAGGGACTAAAGCTAAGCGATGTAGCCCTGAAAATGTGTTATCACCAAAATCCAAAATATATTTTCATTCTCTTTAGCCAGAGAGGTTTTGCTACAATCTGTTACCCCAAGTGATCTTTGATAGCCTACCACCCATCTCACGACTTGATTTGTCACTGTTTGCGCACGTCGTCTCACTGTGTGTGTAGTGTGTGGACTTGCACAAAACCATAGAGGTTTTTGCACCGTGAATGTAGACCATAGTCTGACGTTGTTGCTTGTCATCCAGCTTTTCCATCTGAGATGAATTTGCACCGTTCTTCCCGTGCACGATCCTCTTTATGTTAGCACAAGCAAAGCCTGGGATTCCGCAATCTCCCCTTCACCCCCTCCTCCCTTTATCCCCCCCTCCCCACAAACTGAGTGGGTGTGCACACAAGCGCATGAAAGCAACTGGACAATGAACTCTGTGTTATGCAAAAACAAAACTTTGGGCTGCAATTCCCAGAGAACACGCTATAACCGTGGAGGAAAAATATGGATTAAAACCAGGGAAAAAGAGAGGACAACGGCAACATAACATGGGAAGCAAGGTTTCCAAGGCTGTGTTATTCATATCTTCCATATTGTGCGTATTGCATTGTGTAGAAACCTGACACAGGATGAAGAATTTGGACTGCTGAGAATTTCAGTGTGTCTTTTTTCCCCCTGAAAACACATGTTTAGTTCTCTAGTTTATGTTTGGGACTAGAGAAATATTTAAGATTCCTGTCTCCTAGCTTCAAGTTACCAGGGCCCATGCAGTTTTCCAAGCACAGTTTTAAAAAGGTTTTGATCGATGAAACCAAGCTCTTGTGGCCCAAAAGAGTTTTGGTTTTTTGGTTTTTTTTAGATAACAACTTGAGTATCCTTCTTTCTATGGTTTTGCCACCTTCTAAATTGCATATATCAATTGGTACCTTCTAAGCAAGGCCATTTCAGTTCTCAACCTTTTTCAGGCCGCGACAGCCTGCATCGCGCATGCGTGGCGCAACGGCCCGCATCGTGCATGCGCGGCACGATGGCCCACATCGCACATGTGTGACGTGCACGCGACAGGCCGCATCGCACATGCGCGGTGCCCTGCATCGCGCATGCACGGTGCGATGGCCCTCATCGTGCATGCACGGCGTGATGGCCCTCATCGCACATGCGCGGCATGCGCGCAACGGCCTGCATCGCGCATGCACGGCGGCCCGCATCGCGCATGCGTAGTGCTACCCCGTGCATGTGCGGTGCTGCCCCCTGCGCCGGCCGAGGGGAAAAGGGGGGGAAAATGGCGGACTGCGTTGTTTGGCGACCCCCGTGAAATGGTCGTTCGATCCCAAATGGGGTCGCGACCCACAGGTTGAGAACCGCTGAGCTAGAGGGATACAGAAGAAAGCATTGCCAGCATCCTATTTATTAAGGCACTCTTGAGTTTGACACGAAATGGAAATGGAGAAGGATGCTTTGAGTATCGTTGCTTCATTTTGATGTCAAGACTTTCACATTAAGTCAGATCTGAGGACTCTTAAGCACAATGGATAATGCCTGTGACATTCTCCACCTCCAGATTTTTGCCTCGCGCTGGAGTTTTCATTTTGAATGATAATAACTTTATTGTCATTGTGTAATAAGCTCAGCCTCATTCAAAATGAGGCTGAGCTAATTTGGGGATAATCATATCTCCACTGCTTTACAGCATAGAACATAAGAACATAAGAAGAGCCATGCTGAATCAGGCCAAAGCCCATCGAGTCCAGCATTCTGTGTCACCCAGTGGCCCACCAATTGTACATGGGGATAATTGTACATGGGGATCTTGAGCAGAAAGAGAAGGCAAAACCCTCCCTTTCCCTTGACCCCCAACAAATGGTACTCAAGGGAATCCTGCCTGCCTCAACCAACATAGAGGCGGCACATGGACATCCGTTTTAATAACCCCAAAGATGTGCTATGATTCAGTCTTGTCAATTGCAGGGAAATCCAATGTGCCTGATGTGAGTGGCATTGCCTACTTGTACATGTGGATAAAACATGACCAGATAGGCAGCTTGGATCTCCACCTACACTCGCCATGAACACCAGGTGTTTGAGATCTTGCTTTTGAGCAGGCCTTTTTCAAAACAGATGTTGATTGGTGTTTTACCTTGACTTCTAGTCTGGGAGAGGAAAAGTTCCCCCCTGTTGGGCCAAGGTCTATAGAGTTATTTATTTACAGAATACAGAATAACAGATTTGGAAGGGACCTTGAAGGTCATCTAGTGCAACCCCCTGCTTGAGCAGGAGTCCCTATACGATTCCAGACAAATGGCTGTCCAGTCTCTTCTTAAAAACCTCCAGTGATGGAGCACCTACAACTTCTGGGGGTAAGCCATTCCACTGATTAATTGTTCTCATTGTCAGGACGTTTCTCCTTAGTTCTAGGGTTTATCTCTCTGTAACAAGCTTCCATCCATTGCTCCTTGTCCTGCCCTCTGGTGCTTTGGAGAATAAGTCAATCCCTCATCTCTGTGTTACAGCCTCTCATGTCCTGGAAGACAGTTATTCTGTTCCCCCTAATCCTTCTCTTCATTAGACTAGACCAGGGGTAGGCAACCTGGGCTCCTTTATGACTCGTGGACTTCAGTTCCCAGCATTCCTGAGCCAGCCATGTCACTAGACATAGCCATGTCCACAACGTTTAATCAGCTTTGCCCCATTAAAACCAATTAGACTTTTCCCCCAAGTAAACCTGCATAAAATAGGATTCCATGCATCGTTTCAAGTAAATATTCCAATGGAGTGTTAAGGTCCTCGTCCTCCGTGTGAACATTTCTCCCAGTCCATTTTGTAGGACCTTCCACATGGGAAGTTTGGTTTTGTCTAATATTTTGCTAGAAAACCAGCCATGTGTTCTTCCTTCCTTCTTTCTTTCTTTCTTTCTTTCTTTCTTTCTTTCTTTCTTTCTTTCTTTCTTTCTTTCTTTCTTTCTTTCTTTCTCTCTCTCTCTCTCTCTCTCTCTCTCTTTCTCTTTCTCTCTCTCTCTCTCTCTCTCTCTCTTTCTTTCTTTCTTTCTTTCTTTCTTTCTTTCTTTCTTTCTTTCTTTCTTTCTTTCTTTCTTTCTTTCTTTCTTTCTTTCTTTCTTTCTGTTTGATTCTCTGACCAAACTAACTGCATCAATTTTAAAGGCAAGAGACTTTAAGTGATGCTGGCCCTAAGTTGCCTCTTTCCAGGTGTGTATCATGTTACAGCTGCTGGGCCCATTGGCAACATCAGTCGGCTGTAATGACCAGGATGAGTTTATGTGTTGCAATATTATGGAGTTGTTCAGCTCTCCACATCTGGAATGATCTCGGAATTGCTTCAATAGCAGTGCTTTGCCTCTTAAGTTCTCCAGAAGGTTTCTAAGAAAGAGGGAAAGGCATTTTCCAGCAGCTAGAAATTTGTGTATGGTCAAGGAAAGCATCTGGAGAGAAGATGACCCTTCATGTTTTCCTTAACCAGCTGGCTCAACTTCTAATTGGGATTCTTTGATTCTTTTAGAAGCGTCTTCTGTGCAATCATTGCTCAGCTGACCGAGGAGACCCAGCCTGTCTTTGAAACAACGCTTAAATCATATGCCGTATCGAAGGACGCCGATGCCAAATTCACATGCATTGTGATAGGTGAGTTCACACAAATTCAACGTTTGCAGGGATGTGATCAAGAGCAAGTGTTGAATTCTTCATTTGGGCTACCACAGGGCTGATACTTGAATTATAGCTACTTACCTTTTCCAACATGCTGCCTCTGAGCCCAGATTTCTGTGGCTTTCAGAAGCTCTCTGACGATATGATGGCTGATTCAATGTTTTGATTCAATTTTACCATGAAATGACTCTGGTCTGCTGCAAGTTGCTTACTTCATGTCCTCAGCACGGCTCTCTCCTTGGCCTTTTACCGGTCCCAGAATTCTTCTGAGGACTGCAAACTCTGTCTTCACCCTTGTTGCTTTGATCAGTGGCTGATATTTTAAGCTCTCCGCTCTGCCCATCCTCATGTAAAAATAACACCTTCTGGATTCATGTCTGACCTCTCCCACTTCTTCCAACAATTTATAGTCTCGGTACCCTGTTCATAAAAAAGGATTTCCTTCCATTTGAATGGGGGGGGGGAGTTCTCCCTTTAAAAATTCAGAATAATAGAGTTGGAAGGGACCGTGGAGGCCTTCTAGAGTCTAGACCAGCGGTTCTCAACCTTTTTCAGACTGCGATGGCCCACATCGTGCATGCTCGACATGCGTGCGGCGGTCCACATTGCGCATGCACGGTCCGCATCGCGCATGCACGGCGCACGTGCTGGTCCGCATCGCGCATGCGCAGTGCTACCCTGTGCATGCACGGTGCTGCCCCCTGCGCCGGCTGAGGGGGAAAGGTGAAAAAAAATGGCAGACTGCGGTGTTTGGCGACCCCGTGAAATGGTCGTTCGACCCCAAATGGGGTCGTGACCCACAGGTTGAGAACCGCTGGTCTAGACCAACCCCCTTACTCAGGCAGGAAATTCTTACTACCATTTAGTAACTACTGATGTCTTTTAGTGAAACAATGACAGAAGATGGGCAAGGGCAGTGATATATTTATGGTGGTTAGAATTACGATAGTTTGACCCTTCGCTCACTCAAAAGCCAGTTCTGATGGTAGAGTTAACTGGGTCACAGAAGGACCTAGGAGATGCATTCACACAACATGTTAAATTTAATTCAATTTAAGCTTGACTGTTTTGTGGATGTGGCTTAGCTGGTTGCATAAAGTCAAGGGCACCTTTTAAATTTATCACTCAATGTAGTATGCAAACACCAATGAATTAATAAAGTAACCAGCATAACTGCATTGTGCAAACCCAGCAAATTGCACAAAAATGCAATTTATTTACTGGACATTCTACATTTGACAGAAGTCAAAGGCTCCTGGCGGTTCACAGCAATAAAAAGCTTAAAATGAGTAAAAAGCACCATACAAGGTCAAACTAAATGGTTGGATGGATTTGGGTGTTCCTAAATCTCCCCCCTCTACCTCCTTTTTGATCTGGTGGGAGTGATCTCAGAAACAAAGTCAGGGCAGTCCTAAATGGTCACATGGTCACTTGGAAGGGATGATTGACTTCTCTCCTTAGACCAGTGTTTCTCAGCCTTGGCTACTTGAAGAGTGTGGACTTCAATTCCCAGAATTCCCCAGGCAGAACTGACCAAGGTTGAGAAACACTGGTCTACGGAAAGTTGTGTATTGTTTGAGCAGATCTCCGTAGATCTGGGATGGATTTCAACCATACATAAGCTGCTTGCTAATGCCCCCTACTCTTAACGGGCACCTGTGCTAATAGTAATGGGCTTAAGGGATGTAACTGGAGCTCCTGATGGGAAAGAGACTAACCAAGTTCTTGGATAGTTTCTCTTGATAACAAATCTGGAACAGAGTGAGAGCAAATCAGATCCTATTTCATTCTCTTGGAGGACCATGTCACTCCCCTGATCTTTGGCCAGCAGAATCGCTGAAGGGGCATGGATGATAAACCAGCTGGCACTTCCCTTCCCTCCAGTTTCAGGACTGCGTTCTGTAGTCTCCTTACCATAGTGGGCCAGCCAATGATTTCTAAGGGATGAGATGGTTGGTGCAGAAAGCGTTGCATCACAAGGACTCAAGCTCCTGTCCCAGGTCTGCGTCTGGAAGTGCCGGTCAATTTAATTCTGCCCCCATTCTTTGCCTTAGGGGATGAGGGCAAAAGTCAGGGGGGAGCTTGGTGTCTTGTGTATAAGACATTCTGGGTTTGATCTGCCCTGAGTGAAGAACTATTGATAGGACACTCTTCACCTCCACCTCCACTTCCACTTCCATCTCCATCTCCACCTCCACCTCCACCTTCATCTCCATTTCTATCTCCACCTTCACCTCCATTTCCATCTTCACCTCCATTTCTATCTCCACCTTCACCTCCATCTCCATCTCCGCCTCCATTTCTATCTCCACCTTCACCTCCATCTCCACCTCCACCTCCATTTCTATCTCCACCTCCATCTCCACCTCCATCTCTACCTCCACCTCCATGTCTATCTCCACCTTCACCTCCATCTCCACCTCTACCTCCATTTCTACCCTGTTTCCCCGATAGTAAGACACCCCCGATTGTAAGACGTATCGGGGTTTTCAGGGGGTCGGCTAATATAAGCCGTACCACGAAAGTAAGACATATTACTCCTGCCCACTTCCGCCTCCTGCTTAAAATACTTAAATACTTAAAATACTTAAAATAAAACTGACAATTGTTTTCCAATCAATATAAGCCGTACCCCGAAAGTAGACATAGTGGGGCTTTTGGGGATAAAAAGAAAGTGTGACCCTGTCTTGCTTTAGGGGAAACACGGGTATCTCCACCTTCACCTTCACCTCCAAGAGGTCTTCAAGCCCCAAATATTGTTTCCCAACCACCAGTTCACTCCCCTCGATGCATCCTTTCTCTCCATCCTTTTTGCTGGAGCACTACCATCATCCAGGAAGGTCCCATAGGAGCAGACTGGACATTTTATGGGGAATATTAAGATGATCTCTTTTTTTTTTGCTCAGGAGGACTGAGAATTCTCACAAACGTCTCCATGCCTCTCGGGGCCAGCCCCCTCCCCCTCCCAGCCTTTAAAGGGCTCTTATATGGCCCTCAGAGACCTCCAAAAGTGTTCACCAAATTGAGATTTTTTTCATAAGATAGGAGCATAAAATGATTTCGTGATGGGAAAGTAAGTGCATTAATTGCATTTAATTTTAATGATGTGTCTATGTACATGAGGTCAGTGGTATCTCATGATTTGGCCCCACCCACTGCTTTGTGCCACAACTCTCTCCTTGCAAAAGTCCTGGTTGTAGGCTCCTGCTTTTCAGAGGTTGACATCTCTGAAGGTAGAGGTGGATCCTTTTAATTTGCTTGGAGAGGACAGTTCTTGAGTTAGAACATTCCTCCCTCTACGCCTAAAGCACAGGATCCCTTTTGGCTCAGAAGCAAGTAGTCATGCAGATTGTATGAAATCATTGTCCTGAAAAGGCATCTGTTGACCAAAGGCACCCAGAGGACACAAGAGGGCTGTGATGCAACCCTTGTTGCTTTGGCCCAATGGAAACTTTGGGTTCAGTTTACAGGCTGTGACGTATGGCTCTTCGTGGAGAGACTGGCCCTCCACCAAGCGTCTGTTTTTTAACCTCAGGCTTAAATCCACCAAAGCGGTCTCACTTCCTAGAATGGTGGAGATGTTCTCATCTCCTGTCTATGTTGAGGGTAACAAGGAGAGATCACCTGATTCCGCTGCGCTACAAGTTCTGTTTGGAAACAAGTGTGTTTTTTCCCCTAAGGGATGCAAAATTAGCAACTTGTCTTCCTGATTTGAGTTAAGGAGACTACCTTTCATAGGTTATTGTAGCATCAAGCAGTGCATTTTTTGGCTGTGTTCACCTAAAGGGCTTAATTGTGGGGCTGACTGAACATGCACCAAGAATAACGTAATCCAAGTGCATTACACAGATTCCCTACGTTGGCAATCATTTTGCCCAAAACTCAAAACGTAAGTGTTCAAACTTTCCCTTCAACTTCTTGTCCACTTTATTAACAGTTGCCCTAACTGTTGATATTGATTAATTAATTAATTGCAATTTTGTGATTTTTGCTCTTTCTAAAAGTTAATTTTCTGTTTTATTGAAATAAGGTTTGCGTAAACCACTTTGATCTTTCATTTTAACGAAAAGAGATATAGAAGTATTGGAAGTAAATAAAAATAACAAGAAGGTCATTTTAGCGAAACCCTGGTTTGGGAGATTTCCTTCTTTCCTTCCTTCCTTCCTTCCTTCCTTCCTTCCTTCCTTCCTTCCTTCCTTCCTTCCTTCCTTCCTTCCTTCCTTCTTTCCTTCCTTCCTTCCTTCCTTCTTTTGTTTTGTTCTCTCGATCATGCTCACCATTTCTACATTTCACTTAATCACTCAAGTGATTAAGTTGTACTCTGGACACCAGAGTACAAGTATTCTTCTCTAAGGCTAAGTCCAGGTACTTCCAGATGGAATATATTTCTCTCTATTCTTGAGTTTGCTTCTGTCCTCTTCTGGTTTAAATTGAAAGCAGTGAAGTCAACAAAGATATAGATGTTTGGCATCCACCCATGGGATTTCTCCATATGGTTTCAGAGCAGCCTATCTTATGTATAAAGGCAGCGTGACAGCTCAGTGCAGTGGTGGGACTCAAATACGTGAACAACTGGTTCTCTGTGGATGCTGCTTCCGGAAGTCCAATCTGGGCCTGGGCAACCAAAAATTAGCTACTGGTTCTGCCGAAGTGGTGCGAACAAGCTGAATCCCACCACTGGCTCAGTGGTTAAAAATTAGGTTTGTTGGCTGCAAAGCTGGCAACCCAAGTTCAAGACCCGAGCACCCCACAACGGGGTGAGTACCTGTCCTCATCCCAGCTCCTGCCAAACTAACAGTTCGAAAGCATACAAATGCAAGTAGATAAATAGGTACCACTTCGGTGGAAAGGTGACAGTGCTCCCTTATGTCATGCTAGCCACATGGCCGCAGAAATGTCTTTGGACAGTGGTTCAATGGCCTTGAAACAGAGATGAACACCACTCCCTATAATCAGTGACGACTAGCAGAGTAAAATCCACAGGGACTCCTTTCCTTTCCTTTCCTTTCCTTTCCTTTCCTTTCCTTTCCTTTCCTTTCCTTTCCTTTCCTTTCCTTTCCTTTCCTTTCCTTTCCTTTCCTTTCCTTTCCTTTCCTTTCCTTTCCTTTCCTTTCCTTTCCTTTCCTTTCCTTTCTTTCTTTTTTTTAAATCTTTGTGTCTATCTAATGTGTTGAAACTGCAACTCCCAGAATTCCTAGCTAGCAATTCTGGGAATAGGCATTCTCAGTATGTATGGAAGCCTACATAGAGAAGGCATCACACTGGAGAAAGTTGCTCAACAGTTTCTTGCTAATATTCTCAGCACTTTTAGATTTGCACCTCCCTTTTGGTGGCTGGACCGGAAGTATCGGTTTTCCATATTCCTTGTTTTCCCCCAGCCCAAAGTGGCCTTCCTGTTGTGTCCAACAGAGAACAGGGCAACTTGTTTAAGCTGGTATCACAGGCAAAAGACTGTTGCTTCCATGTTTGTTTTGGGATGAGGTCTGTTTCTCAGGCACAAATGCTGATTCTGCTCATGTGTAATGTCCCAATCAGGGTACCCACTGCCAGAAGTGACATGGTACAAAGACAATGAAGAAATGGATCGATACTGCGGATTGCCGAAATATGAAATTTCGCGACACGGGAACCGACACACTCTGCAGTTATACAAGTAAGGAAGAAGGGGAGTGCCTATCTCAGTGGTGGTGAACCTATGGCACGCGTGCCAGAGGCGGCACTCAGAGCCCTCTCTGTGGGCACACACACACTGCTACTGCCAGCAGCTTGCGCAGGTCCATTAGGCCACTGCCGCCACCCGGAGCGGCAGCCCCACCCAGTACAAAGGAGGCAAAGTAGCCAGCTAGCAAGCTTGAGTAGAGATGGTAGAGCATGCCCACGCCCAGCAAGCCAAAGGCCACCCTGAGCAAGGAAAGCCAGATCCCCATCAGTGCCATGCCCTCTGTGTCCCAGCTAGGATTATGTGCCTTCCCCCATCTATGCTGGGCTTCCTGCCTACCACCGCACCCACCAGAGACCCCCTGGATCTCCTCCAACCCTGCTCGGCCCCCACAGGCATGCCCCCCCTGAGCAACATCGAGTTGGCCATGCCCACCCCAGTGACGCCCACCCAGTCTGCCGTGACAACCGCAGCTATGCCCACCCAGTGGACCACACCCACCCAGTGGGCCAAGCCTCCATGCCCCCCCCTTGAGGGCACCCCAATGCTGATGCAGTCCTGGCACTTTGCAATAAATAAGTGGGTTTTGGGGTGTGGTTTGGGCACTCAGTCTCTAAAAGGTTCACCATCCCGGGCCTATCTCTTGGTTGACACCTATTCAGCAGCTGTCTGTGGTGAGAGGAGAGGAAAAGCCCATGTATTGTTCAGTTAAGCTCAGAATGGCATTGTGCGTAGACCATCTGTCCAGACGTCTACCGTTTCCTAAGCACAAGGTCAAACGCCCTGCTAGAAACAAGCAGATGATTTCAGTTATTCTAAGAAGGGCGACCTTGCAATCCATGGGGATTTAGCAGCCTAATTTCTTGTCTCCTGGCCAGGTTGGATGGGTGCCCTGGAAAGCCCAAATCATCTTTGCCCTCTTTGCGTACAAAGCAGGGGAGGACATTTTACTGATACTTTTGTAAGGAATAAGGGTGAGAAAGAAGAGACCTTGCTTCGGGTGGCAGTGAAGACAGTTCTGGCAACAGAGTGATTGATAAGTCAAACAATGTGACAACACTGCTGGATTTGGCCCAAAGGTCCATATCTCCAAGAGATCCCATGAGCAGGTTTGAGAACAATCAGATTTCTCTCCCCAGTTCCCATGAAATTGATACAGCCTCTCTAAGTTTGACGTGGCATTCCTGGCTAATTGACATTGATAGATTCTCCCTGTGTGATGGCATTTAAATTGTTCTTTCAGACCATCAACATCGGTCTTCTCCTACCTGTACACCTTCCAAATATGTGATATTTACAGGGAATTTATCTGTTTAGATTGATAAAGAGCCTTTGGAATGCCCAGTGCCTCATCATCTATAAGAGAAGACCAGACATAACTGGGAGGTAAATGAGTCATTAGCTCAGAGTCATTATGTTCCCACAAATGTACTAAGTCCAATCCCGCCTTGAATTCCATTGACCCTTACCTGGTGCCAATTTAGGTTGAACTTAAGCTTCAGAGATGAATATTCTGAACTGCAACTGATTCTTTGCACCTGACATCATCACGTCTACCCAAGACAAAATGAGCTTGGAGGGAAGTTGCCAGCAGTTGTTGGGGTTTGGTGTGCCAACAGTAGCTGATAGCAGCCAGTGTAGCTGGGGAAGTTCCCAACCTCAGTTGAATTATTTTTACAGTCACTGCTCACGCATTGCAAATAGTGCTGACAGCAAAGTTTAGGTCAGGAGAAGATGGAGAACATGGCTTGAACATCTGATTAGATAACCAGGAAATTTGATGGCTTCAGCTAGGACTGAGGAGGAGAGGAAGACTGTTTAATACAAAAGTCTTCCTCAGAAAATGATTAATGTCAAGTCTTGTGACTGTACTTTGGTGGATGGTCCCTTAGAAAGCACACTAACCTATCCTGGGATCTTATACGATCCAGCTTTTACCATTGTAATTGGAGAAAATATGAGAATGGTTGAGCTATGTGCAGTTGTCCTCCATGTTCTGGACTTCATTCAGTTCTACTATGGTACTCAGTTGACAGTAGTAGTCCAGTATATGTTAAGATTACCTACTTTGTGGAACCCAGTGTAGTAATTCAGGACCCTGGACAAGCTACTGTTGTTCCACCTGAGACCACCCACTTGAAATTCAAGAGATAACACAACTTCCCGTGTGACAACTTTTCACAAGCTAGTGCTCTAGAAATAGGTGGAGCTTTGCTGTTCCCTTTCAAATTCCAGACTCCTTCAGTTATGGCCATTCTAATTGGGAGGTTCTGGGAACTGAACCCCAATATTGCTGGAGAGCATCAAGAAAAAGAAGTCCTGTTCATTACGTATAGCAAATTCAACTCTCTCTGTCCAGAGTTCCCTCAGGGTGGTGTTTCTGTTTGCTCGCAGGTGTCAAGAGGAAGATGCAGCTATTTACCAGGCTTCAGCAAGAAACAACAAGGGCATTGTGTCCTGTTCTGGGGTTCTGGAGGTCGGAACCATGACGGAGTACAAAATTCATCAAGGGTGGTTTGCCAAGCTCAAGAGGAACGCCGAAGCCAAGCTGTATGAGATTGAGCAGAGCAGGAAGCAAGGGAAGGAGAAGGTGGAGATGGAACAGATGAGACGAGTGAGCCCAGACAGGTTCCAGAGGAAGCGACGGTTGACGGGGGATGTGGGGATGCGCTCGGGCACCTCTCTCTGGGACCAGGAGGAAGTGACCAAGATGCGGATTCCAGATGGGAAGGCTTGTTTTGGTGAAGATGAGAATGCCAAGAACAGAGAGGTCTCTCTGACTGCCCCCACCCTATTCCCCAATGACTTCATAGCAGGACATCTGGAAACAGAAGTGGCCACCACCAACGGGGACTCTTCTCTTGACAGTGGGGAGGAAAATGGAGAAAGGAACGACAGCGGCTTTCTTCAATATCTCTACAAGACAGTGGGAATCGTGACCAAGGAATTTTCCTTGAAGAAGAAAAAGAAAGAGGAAGATAAGGCAGCTCCATCAAATGCAAGCCAGGATGTTTCCCAACTAGAGGATGGCACGCAACCAAGGAGAAATATCTCCCTGCAGAAGGATGCTGTGCCTGTTGTGTCATCCCAGAAAGTTGCATCTCCTACAGTCAACGGAAGGCCAGGGGAAAGCAAACGCCAAGAAAAGCCCAAGTCCCAGCTTCATTCCTCCCCTCCCAAACCAGAGATACATTTTTCATTGAAAGAGATGTATTATGACGCTGGAGCAAAGCCTAAAGAAGGTGAAAAGAAAGTGCCAGAAAGTAAGGCAAGAGCTATGGAGAAGGCACTTCCCAATAGAGACCTTTCCGGTGCAGAGGACACTCTTCCGGCAACTGTTCAACTTTTGAAAAGGGCCAAGCCAGAAGAAGAAAGCAATGAAACCCAAGCCAGGCAGAAGTCTAAGGGTGTGGAGATAAAGCATGGCAAAACGGCAGCCCCCGGGACAGACAGGGAATTGAACCCCCAGCAATTCCAGCATCCCAGCCGGGCAGTGGAGCCCACCACAGAGGTCCAGATGGGACATAAGGTGGAATGTCCAAGCAGCAGTGCCCTGGAAAGCAATTTTCTGCAGCCAGACCAAGCTGGTCCAAAACAAGTTGGAAGCCCACCTCTCTTTGCAGAGGAGGGGGACGCGGAAGTCCTTCTCATCCGTGAAACAGACTTGCTGGACTCTGTGCTTCCTGAAGCTGAGCCGGACTTGCAGCTGCCAGAGGCTGGACCTGCGGATTTGCCCCTGCCTTTGCAGGGAGCGAGGCAAGCCTGTCTCCCAGTAGCCTTGGAAAAGGAATCATTGCCTGACCCAGGGCCTTCTGAGGTACTGTAAGTTCTATTTTTCTCCTTGGGCGAGGCTGACCTCATGCAAAATGTTTCCTAACCAGCTCTACAGCAACTGCCCAAGTCCTGCCAGCTATTTATAGCAGGGACATACAGGAGCTGGCAGGCCAGGAAAGGGTGAGGGTGGTCTTCTGGGGGGGGGAGGCAGGACTGATCCCTAGCTTTGAAACACCAGAACAGGTAGCTGGCTTCCTTTATTCTTTGGTAGGTGGCAACCAGATAGGGACAGCCATAAAGAGAGGGTCAAGCCCAGCTTTGGTTTGCATATGGGCCAGTATGGAGTCAGTATTCAAAGCTGTACTCTTGACTCCAGGGTTCCTTCTCAACCAGCCTGTTCACCGTGCCTACCAGCCCGGCCCCAGCTGTCTCTGACACTCACCAGCCTGCTTCACCCGGCATCTATTTCCATCACTTTGATGCACGTTTTTCTGTACGATTCTGCAGTAGGGAAGAAGGGTGGGTGGGTGTGCATGCATTAGTCACTCTGGAGTTTCCTAACGCAGGGTCTTATAGTGCAGGGGTCATGCTCCTGAGTGTCTAGATATCCAAAGAGCCGGGTCAAGGCACGGGAATGTGTGTAGGAGGGCTTCACGGTGTGTCACGCAACCCAGCCAGAGCTGGGAGGCGTGTAGGTGGGACGCTTCTGGACATAGAAGGCTGTCTCGTGTTTCTACAAGATGCAGGGGAATTCCAGATCTCCACAGGGGGGTTGCCAGACCTCTGGAATGTGAACGGAGGATGTCGTTTGTCCTGTGTTAGATAATTGGCCCATCTATTCCAGGGCTGGGCAGGTGTATGGCTTTGGGAAGTCCTTTGTGTTTGGTTCCAGAACTAGGTGCCCAAACTTCTTTAAATCAAGAAAAGGAGAAGAGGCAAGTAAATAAAACTGTTCTCCACTGAGAAGTGAGTAATTAAAGATGGCTTCCCTAAGGTCACATCCCCAACTAAAGAAGAAGCAATCCTAGTGTGAGTAGTAACCAAGGGGAAGCTTCTAATTAACATTGTAAAGGATCTTTGCTTTGACTCAATGTTGTAGAATGATTTGGGCCATGAGGCTAGTTGGTGCTGAATAAAGTGCTTTTACAGAATACCATTAATAGAGTATCATCACCATTGTTACATTTTTAATTTTTCTTCTGTGTACGGTCCCAATAACTTGAAAGAGCCTTACTTTGGAGAAAACTGTTTGCTTACTGCTAATTTGATTATTGCTAAAGAAATATACAAACACCTCTCCCCCCCCCCCCGCTACATTATTTAGGAGTCTTATGGAAACAAACAAACAAACAAACAAATGCACGTGTTTTGCTCTCCAAGGATTTTAGAAATACAAAACTAAGGTTCAAGAGTTGCATATAACCCCTGAAAGCTTTAGGCGCATAACTCCCTACCATTGGTTGACACATTGTACTGTTGCAGGTGGATGAAATTTGGGAATACGTGTTAAGTAAGCATACTATTAACAGGGAAGATTAATTAATTGTAATGCTAATAATAATGAAATGGAGTCAAATTATCATGTTTGCTAGTCCCACTCATGGTTTATTATATAGTCCTCACCATGTCACTCAAAAGCTAAAAGTGGCCCCTGATCTCCAACTATGAGAAAGCTTTTCTTTCCTTTCCTCCCTTCCTTCCCCTCCCCTCCCCTTCCCTTTCCTTTCCCTCCCACTCTTCCTTTCCTTTCCTCCCCTCCTCTCCCCTCCCCTTCCCCTTCCACTCTTCCTTTCCTTTCCTCTCCTCTCCTCTTCTCCCTTCCCCTCCCCTCTCCTCCCTTCCCTTCCTTTCCCTTCCCTTCCCCTCCCACTCTTCCTTTCCTTTCCTTGGTCCTTTCCTTTCCTTTCCTTTCCTTTCCTTTCCTTTCCTTTCCTTTCCTTTCCTTTCCTTTCCTTTCCTTTCCTTTCCTTTCCTTTCCTTTCCTTTCCTTTCCTTCTTTCCTTTCCTTTCCTTTCCTTTCCTTTCTTTTCCTTTCCTTTCCTTTCCTTCCCTTCCCTTCCCTTCCTTTCCCTTCCCTTCCCTTCCCTTCCCTTCCCTCCCCTCCCCTCCCCTCCCCTCCCCTCCCCTCCCCTCCCCTCTCCTCTCCTCTCCTCCCCTCCCCTCCCCTCCCCTCCCTTCCCTTCCTCTTCCTCTTCCTTTCCTTTCCTTTCCTTTCCTTTCCTCCCCTCCCCTTCCTTTCCCTTCCCTTCCCTTCCTCTTCCTTTCCTTTCCTTCCCCTTCCCCTTCCCCATCGCCTTCTCTTCCTTTCTTATTATATTTCTCTTTTTATTTTCCTTTAATTTGTTAATCCTTTTATTGAATAGAAAAACCTCTAATTAAAATTGATAATTAATCTAATAAGCATGTGGCCCTCCTCTTATCTAGGAACAATTGGTTTTGGTATATTGGTATGTGAGCAGACTCAACAGAGCTTCTGTCCCTGTTGAGGGACTATTCAGTTGACTTCCTCCTTCTTATCGCCCTCTTAAAGCAGCTTTCGGCACCTGGGTGTGTTCTGGTGATTGGACCGCAGTCTCTTTGGAATTTGTCTGGCCTGTCACCATTTTAGGAGATGCAGGAGAGCATCAGCCTTTGATGAAGATCTGGAGCTAAGAATGGAAACAGGCATAACCCTGGAAGGCTTGGGGGGGGGAGCTAATTCCAGGCTTTGAACGTTTTTGTCAGTTTCCAGCAAAAAGTCCATAAAGGGTTTCCAGTCTTTTATCAAAGTAATTGTTCCTTTTCTAATCCAACTAGCCAGTTTAGCCCATTTTTAACCACCTAGTCTTAAAACATAAAACAAAGATCTGCTATTAAAAAGGTTAGCCCTAGTCACGTTAGACTTTGTAATGCTCATTCCTGAGTAGATGCACAAAGAATTGAGCAAGCAACATTGGTGTACAGAAATATACTTCAGCCAAAGATGCCCAAATGTTATTGGATGCCTTTCACTGGAAGAGAGAAATTTTGTATTAATAGAGAAATTGCAGAGGAGGTGGAATGCTGCACAATTTGGCAAGTTTCCAACCGATTCAGTTGTCGAATAATATTGTTGATTTGTAAAAATGTTCTAACCTAGCACAGTAGCTCCCAGCATCTAAAGGGCAATTGACAAGTTCCTTAGATTGCAATGGTCCCGTACTTTTACATGAGATTTGCATAACCCCAATTAACAGCTTGGTGGCCTTGTTCATGCCTTTATTCATACTACCGGGCTTAGTTTTAACCTGGGTTAGTTCTTCGTGGGCATAGCTGGTTGGTCAAACCCAGCTGGTCAATTTACCATTAAATATATTGTGCAAACCAGAAAAAAGGATGAATTCAGTGCCCTGTATGTGAGTGAGCTGCGTGTAAGCCAAGTCTTCTTGTGTGCTTCTAAGCCATGTGCTCAGTGGGGGCTTAGATGACATGGCTTGCTTGTTCTTGATCTGCCCATCAGCTTAAGAGTTGTCAGCAAGGTTAATTTGGGTTCTTGGAACCAAATGTTAAAGGGAAAAAGGTTATTAAAGGGCTTTGGGCAGGGGTTCTCAACCTTGGCAACTTTAAGACTTGTGGACTTCAACTTCCAGAATTCCTCAGCCAGCAAAGCTGGCTGAGGAATTCTGGGAGTTGAAGTCCACAAGTCTTAAAGTTGCTAAGGTTGAGAATCCCTGGCTTTGGGGAAAGCGGACTGTTCCCCACTGAACTTGTGGAAGGAAAACATACTTTCCTGTTTCTGATGTAGAATGTAGTTTCCTCTGCTCCTAATAACTGAATGCACCAAAATCCAAATTATTTCTGAGGCTGGCTTTCTCCCAAACGCAAGTGACGTCTAAGAATTAAATACAAAATGCATAGTGCTTCAAAGAATAGTTGGAGAGAAGGAAAAGACACGTTGAGATAATGATACAAGCAAAACTAAAAAAAGTCTGCCATGATTCTCAATCCAGAGGGGTGTCAAAAGAGAGGAGTGGTTTGGAGGGGTGTGTGTGTGTGGAAAAGGCTGCACATGAATTTTTTTTCAAATGCAGAATAGAGAGAGGAAGATTGTCTTGCTGTCCTTCCTAGTTTTGAAATAATGACCATCTATTCTTTGCAGAAAACTTCAGAAAACTCCCAGCCAAGCTTGTCTGTTGCCTCCGATTTGCAGTCTCCAAATTCCAAGTTTGGGGAAGAAGGGAAAGTGGAAACCACTTGTTTTTCAGTAAGGAAAGATATCCCGGAAGATTTAGGAATAAAATGGTCAGAGAAGAAATCTGGTTCCAGCCCAGAGATCCAGGACTCAAGTATGGGAATGCTACATCTGGAAGATCACCAGCCAGCAATTTTCCAGAACCGTCCAGTGACTTCCCAGAATATCCCAGATATTTCTTCTGGTATCCCATTGCCAAATGGGATGGACAGTCGGGTTCAGAAGGAAGATGTGGAGGTGTATTCTCCAGAAGGGGGCCAGGATGAAATCCAGTGCGGACTACCTCTTACTCCTGAGAGTAAACAGCCAATTACTCCTACAATAACAGCCCAAGGAACCCATTTTAAGGGTAGACCCACGGACGAGTTGGACCAAGTTGCTCCTTGTACCGAAGGCATGAGAGAAGAAGAACAAGAAGAAGCCCCTAAGTTATTGAGAGACAATATACCCACCCCCCAAATGTATTTAGTTCCTGAGAGGAAGAGATCATCTGAAGCAATAGAAAGGTCACTACTGATCTCAGAAGTTGCCACAACAACTCCAGCTCTTTCTCAAATTGCTTTGGAGGGTCCTCCTCCAGCTTCAACAGTGACGATCCCTCCTGAGCTTCCTGGTTCCCAAGAACCAGCTCTGCTTTCTCCAGTTAAAGAAGACCTTGTTGAGAAGAACCAATCTGTAGCCCACTTGCTGAAAGATATTAAGAGAGAAGCAGAAACTCGGCAACCTGGTAAGATGGCGACTTCAGAAACAAACCAGCAAGACACCAGGACTGAAATCAAGGAGGTCTGTGTGCAGAAAGAGTTCCTGGTTTCTCCAAGGAGTAAAAAAAATAAGCAAGAGTCTAAAACGTACACCAAGAAGACAGAGGTTAGAGAGAAGGATAGGGAAAAAGTAGGCTCTGATGTTCTTTTGAGAGAGAATTCTCGTCCTCCTGAGGCTGTGCTGGAGGAAAATCGAACCCCGGCGAAAGACCAGCAGAACAACGACCTTGTTTCTTCTTTGAAAAATTATTTGCTTTTGCTCTTAAAGATCACCTCTGAGTCAGAGAAAAGCAAAGCAAGAAGCCCAAAGCAAGAAGCCAAGATGGTGGAGGAGAAGACTCCGCTAAGTGCGATTCCAAAACATCTGCCAGATGTGGGCATTGCAGGATTAACTCCCAGAACTTCCAGGAAGATCTTTGAACAGGTGGAGACGGACCAACTTTTCCAAAGTGCTGAGAACTTGCAGTTGACTCCCAAAACTTCTCGGAAACTTACAGGCATGATCAACGAAGAACTGCTTGCTTGTCAGAAGAACCTCAACATTGAACCAGAGATACCTCCTTTGCCTTGTGTCCCCTCAATTGTGGTAGGGGGCATTGGAGATGAGCCAGGAGGTCTCTCCCATCTCCCCTCTTCTGAGATGGTTAGTGAGCACTCAGCAGCTCTGCCCAGTGCAACTCCTGAGGAACTGGCATCTGGAGCCCGCCGGAAGATCTTTCTACCCAAAACCAAGCCGGCGGATGAGATGGAAGGAGGAGCCCTTGAGGGCCAGCTGTTGTCCAAAAGGGACAGTCCCAGTGTGTCTCCACAACAGGGCCGTAGGAGCCAGGCTCTCTTGCAGACCTCGGCCCCGGGTTCTCCTCCTGTGGAGAAGTGCTCCCCAACCTTTGCCAGGAAGATGGCGACTCTGGAAGTACCCAAGATGTATCAGGAGGTGGTAGAAGAAAGCAAAAAGGAGGATGACAGCTCCCCGCTGGTTCCAGAGAGTGTAGAAGAAAGCAAGCCCGAAGTGGGAGAATCTAGAAAAACCAATGATCCATTTAAAGGTAGGTGTGCATGCCTCTTTCTAGATGAGTCAGGACACCTCAATGATGAAGGTTTTGAGAATATCTTGTCTTCGGGAGATGTAGGGTAATTTCTTCCTTCCAAGGCTGGAAGAACTCCTGGGACCTTCACGACTGTGGCTTGAACAAACCCACGGAAACCTCTCTGCTGTACACTTCCTGCCTTCTAGAATCCAAAATGTTCTTTTCAAAGCCAAGCGAGTTGAAAACTTGCAGCTTGTTTCATCCCAACGTCACCTTTGGGGATTGAGAATTGATTCCTCTAAATTTGTCCTCTTTTCTTAGCTCCACAAGTAGTCCGCAAGATCCGAGCAGAACAGTTCTCTGATGCCTCGGGGAACTTGAAGCTATGGTGTCAGTTCTTCAATATCTTGAGTGACTCCAAGCTCATCTGGTACAGGGATGAGGTGCCCGTAGCAGATGTCAAAAGAAGGTTAGTTTTGTGGAAAGTTTCCGGTGGGCAGCAGTAGAAATGTGATGGTATGGGCAGTGTCTCTCGCATAATTTTTGCCCTTTCTTATTTGATTTTGATTTGATTAGACTTATATGCCGCCCTTCTCCCAAGACTCAGGGCGGCTCACAACAAGAATACAACAACAACAACAATAACAATAACAATAATAATGATGATGATGGTGGTGGTGGTGAAGTTGGAAGGGATCTTGGAGGTCATCTAGTCTAACCCCCTGATCAAGCAGGAAGCCCTACACCATTTCAGACAAATGGCTGTCCAGTCACTTCTTAAAAATTTCCAGTATTGGAGAAGGGAGGGAGGGAGGGAGGGAGGGAAGAAGGAAGGAAGGAAGGAAGGAAGGAAGGAAGGAAGGAAGGAAGGAAGGAAGGAAAATAAGAGACTCGGAAGGGACCTTGGAGGTCATCTAGTCCAACCCCCTGCTCAGGCAGGAAACTCTATACCATTTCAGACAAATGGCTGTCCAGTTTCTTCTTAAAAATCTCCAGTGTTGGAGCATGGTTCCTATCTTGCCCCAAACTCTTATCTTCAATCTTTCTCCAACCAGCTACATTCTAGATAGACTGGATTTCATCCCCCATAATTCCCAGCCATCATCAGGTCATGCTTGTTAAGAATTCTGGGAGTTAAGTCCCACACCTCTGGCAGGTAGCCAGTTGGGAGGACTGTTAGCTTATTGAATTCAACCAAAATGGTGGAGAAGAGGAAACAGCAATTGCAGCTAGGAGCTCCCACCAATGTCACGGTTACTCTCTCTGTCAAGGTAGCTTATGCCAATTCTCACCCCTTGCCTACTCAGCCTGATGAGAAGCTACTCGCAACCTGCTGAGGGGTGTGTTCCATCAAGTGGTCTCTCACCATGGCCCCTGTAAATTGGATTAGGCCCAGCTTAATTTCTTTATTTTTTTATGACGATAATTTGGAAGCATCCGGTTAAGTCATTCCTGCAGTGTGTGCTCTAGATTTCATCTCTTCCAGCTCTGGAGATGAAGGACAGGCAGCTCTGGCCATTGTGCAGATGTCCTCGAAGGATTGTGGAGTGTATCAGTGTACTATCCAGAATGAATATGGGACTGACAGTACTGACTTTCTGCTGAGCCCTGAAGGTAAGATTTAATCGCTCAGTAGATAGACTTCCTCTGCTAGGTCTGGGCAGTAGAAGAGATAATACTTTTCATAGACAGAATGCTAGACTTCCATCTATATCTGACCTAGTCTTAGTAGGCATGATAATGGCCTTAATGAGTCCAGTTTTGTGGACTTCACCTTCAACAATCCCCCAACCAATATGGGCATTATTGAAAATTCGGGAAACTGAAACTCCACAATTTCTGAAGGATGCCCCACGGGCAAGAACCATACCGATCCATTGTCCTCGCATGCTGTTTGTGCCCAGTAATGTCCAAGTATTTCATCGGAAAACTGTTGGCCCACAGAAGTTATGAAATTAAAATGTCCGGAGGGAAGTTGTGTGTGCACAACTGGGAGGTCTGCGCAAGGCAAGGCACTGCAATAAAAATAGAGACAACTGTTGTTGAATGTAGGGGTAGCCAGGAGTTACAATCAGTAGAAAATCAGCTCCTGTTTTAGCTTGTTTGTGATGGAATGTCGTTCAGATTCCCAGGAGGGAAGGGTTTGCATTGCAGAGGGGCAAGAGTTCGTGTGAGAGAAAGAGGGTGAGGACGGCCCCTCCTTAATATTTCCCAAAGTATCTGCTTTATGGGGGTGGTAGCTTGCTTTAGTTTGGCAAGATTTTGTCTATGGGTGGGGAACAATAAAGAAATCTGCTCGGATATATCACAACATATCTCTTTTAGTTTCTGGAGCCTGACATTGTAACAGGTATAGAGAGGGGTGGAGAAGAAACTTTCTAGAGAAATGGGTCAAAGGAAAAGGTGGTGTCAATCGCAAGAAATCAGGGAATCCAGGCAAATAAATATAAAGGTTTATTGTAAGCTTAAGCTCTCTACAAAAAATCTGAACCACTAACAGTCAAACAGTAGATAAGAGTTAGCGGAAGTCAAGGTGGGCTGGACTTAGATCTCTGGTGGGCACAAAGGGACTCGAGACTTATGATGTGTTTTACCCCTCCTTCAAGCTCCGTCTGGTCATTTCCTACAGGTGGGCTTGTATTTTCCAAAAGAGCAAGTCCAGGAGTACAGTTTGGTTCCAACTCTATAGAAATCTCTTTATCCTTTTCCAATTTCCTTCTAAGTAAAGGAATCATCTTGGCATAATGTTGTACATCTCTTTATCCATCTTGCTCTTTTCCCTAGTGCTCTCCGGATTTATCACCAAAGAAGAAATAGAAGGTAAAGTACACCAGTAAAAGGTAGGGTGAGTCAATGTCCTTGGAAGTAACATGACCCCCATCATGAACCCTCCCAAGCTCCTCACCTTGGATGCCATTCCAGCTGAAGGGAAGAGAGATGGTTGAGATGACCTTATTTCATACTGGGGCCAAAAATCCAAGAAAGAAAGATATTTCACTCATGGAAGTTTGGAACAAAATTATTTGCCTTTCTCCTAATTTCATACATGGGCCAAGATTGCTATTTTTTCTAGCTCTCTGTGATATGTGAATCCACCTGCTGTGTTCGCAGACAATGTTGTTTATGGAGTCAGACCAGCAAATCTTGGTGGAATCAATCCATACATGATTTCTTGCTTCAGCTACTGCTGCAGCAGTAGATATGGCCCCAGATGACAACCTGGTTGCTTCTCCTCTTCTCGTTCTCCACTGCTAGGAATTCCACTCTTAAAATTAAGGCACTTTTTCTATTCTTTTCAGCTGGAGAGGAGATTGAGATGACCCCTATGGTGTTTGCCAAAGGTCTAGCCGACTCTGGTTTCTGGGGGATAAGCTTTTTGGTCGCATCATGGTGGAGGACCTAGAGGTTGGACAAGGATTTCTACGCAAGGCTTGCCGGGCCCGTGCCATTTATGGCCTTGAGCCAGTGTTTGAGTCTGGGCATACTGGCATCATTAAGGTCTACAACCTCATTGCATTTGGTGGACGCAGTGAGAACACCCTGGTGGAGAGGAACTATGATATCACCATTCAGGTGGGTAGAAAGAGACATGCCACCCCTTGCTTGGCCCCAGTTGTGTAGTCAAGCAAATCTTCAAGTTCCATCATCAAGAATTAGATCAATTCCTTATCTGGCAGCAGGAAATGGTTCCCCAAACAAGAATGTGCATGTGGTCCTCGACTTATGACCGCAATTGAGCTTGGAATTACAGTCATAAATTGTGGCAGTGACAAAGTGGGACTGTCATGGTTCCGACAGATGAAACCCTTCAAAGAACTTCGAGGCATTGTTTACCTTAAAGAATCTTTATTAGAGAAGCATCAGCACTAACACAGTTGAAGCCAAAAATTGAATTCCCCTCCCCTGAGCACATAGTATCAAAGCACAATTCCCTCCTCCAATTAACAGTCATAAATCACATTCTTCAATTAGTTTGAAATGCAGGCTTTCCCTCAGTTCTCCAACCCGCCAATTCTTATCATCTCTTATTTCAATAACCTTGGTTCACACACTAGGTCCAGTATTGTTATGTCTAGCTAAACTCTCATGCACATTCCTCCCGCCAGCATCATCTAACTCTAACTCTAAAAATAAAACATAAGAAGAAAATGGTTGCATCTTCAACTGTTGTCAAAGCAAAACATCCAATGTTAGCAGTGTTGACAGGGACACCACATGATCACACCCGATTTTAGGACCTTTTTTGTGGCAGTTATTAAGCAAACGCAGTGGTGATTAAACAAGTCTCCAATGGGCACTTTTTGCTGGAAACCAGAAGTCAGGGTTGTGTGGGGGGGAAGCAAAAGAAAAGCCAAATTTTGTAGTCATATGACCGTGGGGGACACCGCAGATGGCCATAATTGTGAGCCAGTTACCAAACACTATCAATTTCCAAGCACCCGGGGTGGGGGGGGGGAGGTTGTTGGCTGTTGGAACTTCAATTATGGGTTATAAGTAGCCTTATGGAGGTTTGGTGTAAACTTCTACGGTCACTCCCTGTACACCATCCTATTTTCCAATTTGTACATTGCATTGAATCCCTAGCTAACCTCAAACATGAGCTGCCAAAACCAAATCAAGATTAAAACAAGCCAAGCTCCTCACAACATTGCCTGGGTGGGGAGGGGAGAGACTAACTTTGAAGTCTGGTTAGAAGATGTCAAGAACTGTCTGTTTCCTTGCAGGAGTGTAAAATCCAGAATTCAAGTCGGGAATACTGTAAGATCTTTGCTGCAGAGGCCCGGGCCATTGCGGACTTTGGGTCAATACCTGAGTAAGTTGTTTCTTTCCAGGCTGGGAATTGCCTGCTTAAATCTGTGGGGTCCATGGTGCTCTCTAAGCTTTCTTGTTTTCTTGCAGAAATTTATGACCAAACTAGGTAACATCATCCATGCTAGGCTGATGGTGATGATCAACTAGTACTGATGATGTTCCCTAGTTGGGTTATGAAACATTTGCAAGGAAACAATCAAGCTCAGAGAGCACCAAGGACCTCACAGTCAGCCTCCTACTCCCCCCGCACACATCAGTCTCTTCTGGCCCTGATGATGTTACCTAGATTGGTCATGAAATGTCTGCAAAAAAACAACCAAGCTCAGAGAGCACCAAGGACCCCACAGTCAGCCTCCTCCTCCTCCTCCTCCTCCTCCTCCTCCTCCTCCTCCTCCTCCTCCTCCTCCTCCTCCTCCCTGCACACACCATTCTCTTCTGGCCCTGATGATGTTACCTATCTTGGTCATGAAATGTCTGCAAGAAAACAACCAAGCTCAGAGAGCACCAAGGACCCCACAGTCAGCCTCCTCCTCCTCCTCCTCCTCCTCCTCCTCCTCCTCCTCCTCCCTGCACACACTATTCTCTTCTGGCCCTGATGATGTTACCTAGATTGGTCATGAAATGTCTGCAAAAAAACAACCAAGCTCAGAGAGCACCAAGGACCCCACAGTCAGCCTCCTCCTCCTCCTCCTCCTCCTCCTCCTCCTCCTCCCTGCACAAACCATTCTCTTCTGGCCCTGATGATGTTACCTATCTTGGTCATGAAATGTCTGGAAGAAAACAACCAAGCTCAGAGAGCACCAAGGACTCCATGGTCCAACCCAGAGCTACAAATATTCTCTTCTCTCTGTTTAAATCTTCATAGGTTTGCAAGTAGTCCTAGGCATCTGGCCATAACTGAGCCAGGAATTATGGCAGTCATTAAGCTGGTCACCACATCTGATATTATGACCTTTTTCGTGGTGGTTGTTCTGCAAATGCTGCGGTTGTTAAATTAACTCATTTTCTACAATGGGCGGTTTTGTTTTGTTTTGTTTTTTTGCTGAAAACCAGCAGTACATTTTGGTCTGAAAATCATTGTCACATGATGGTCACAGAACGCTGCAAATATCCGTAAATGAGAGGCAGTTGACAAGAGTCCAAAATGTGTTCATGTGACTAGAGGAATTGGGGGTTGCGGTGGTTGAAACTCCAAAAACGGGTCATACGTAGCTCTGAGGTCTGTCATAACTGACCAGTCGAGGGAGAGATTGCATGAATGACCCCATTTTGGCATTGTAGAAGAGAAGAACATCACGATTGTGGTCAAAGATCAGTGTAGTTTGCATTACAGACCTCAGCTTGGTCCAGCACGACTAATTCTTCCATGTTCAAGAACTCTTGACTGGAGCCACAACTTCTGTCTTAATTGGGAGACAACGGTCACATCTGAAGTGTCTCCTAGTAACTGAAGATGCCTAATAGGAGCACTCTTTTTCTTTGACCCAGGATAATCCCACTTTACCTAATCTATCGCCCAGCCAACAATATTCCTTATGCAACCATGGAGGAAGATTTGCCTGGGTCGTTTCAGGGCTACTGTGGGCGAGAAGGAGATGGCAACAGGTTGGCTCCACCCAACCCTTCTGAGATTGGGCAGAAATGCTCTGCTTTCCAGCACTGGCTTTACCAGTGGACAAATGGCAACATCTTGGTGACTGACTTGGAAGGTGAGGCTCTTGTGTGGGCAACGAGATGCGCCCTCTGACTTTTAGGGGAAGACCTTGTAGGAAGCTTCTCTAGGTCAGATTGCCGTGGTCTGTTGTCGCTGATGTGCTGAGGCATGCTGGGAGTTGTAGGTCAGCAACACTGGGAGGAATGTAGATTTTTGCACCTCTGCTGTGGATGAGCGGATTGAGGCTGGCTTCAGTATGATGTTCTAAGGGTCAGCACGATGTTGTTGCTGAACAAAAATGAGGAGTGGTGGACCTACCTTATGATTTCATCAGAACTTTTCCTGCAGGTGTTGGATGGAAAGTCACCAATGTGAAGATTGCCACCAAAACCAAGGGGTAAGTAGTCGCCATGTCACGCAGCTTTCAATCCAAGCTGGATGACTGGGTTCAACCAGAATGAGACAAGACTAGAGCTTCAGCAAGGGGTTGGGCTAGAAGACCTCCCAGATCCCTTCCAGCCCCATATTTTTGGCACCATAAAGGAAGGAGTCTGCCAATGTCACTAACTAGCCATTTTTATCTTCCTGCCAAATAATAAACAGCTTCGGCACCTTTTTACTCAACTCTCAGTGTATCTCAGGGCGTAACCCTTCCCTAGCTTCTTTCTAAGCAGATACCATGACAGTATTATCTCTTGCTGTGCCAGATTCCTGTGCAGCTCATATTCCAGAATTGGAAATTCATGAGATCTTTGTGCATTGTTGTTTAGCAAAAGACAAAGATTGTATAATCCAGACCAAGGAATCTGATGAGATGTAGGCATTGAAACCTTGATTAGCCACCCAGAGGTCACATGTGACTGACCTGAGATCTTTCCCCAGATGTATCCTTTGCAATTTTCTATGGTGCCTGCTAACACAGAGGCTCTCTCAGATGGATTACATTAGGAGGTATAAGACCAGGGGGAAGCATCAGTGAATTCCATAATTTACAAGCATATCAAAGATGGAAGGGGAATTTATCCTGGGGAGTAACCTTCTTTTTCTGCCAGGTACCAAGGCCTGAAGGAGAGCTGTTGCTCCAACCTTCTCAATCACTTTGTTACCTCCCATCAATGCAACCGTTACTGTGAGCTCCTTGCTCTGAAGAGCCTTGAGGTTCCTCAACCTCCGCCGAGAAGCAAAGGTTCTCGGAGCCCCAACACGGGCAGAAAAGCCTCATCAGCTCAGTCCAGCCCTCAGCTCCAGAAGAAAAGCATCTCTAGTCCTCAGGCTTCCAGGAAAGGGTCTGTGAGCCCCAAGAATGCCCGGAAATGTCCAGAACATGTGGCAGAATCACAATCGACGGCATGGCCCAAAGGAAGAGATGGCGACAAGACAGGACAGCTGCAGTGATGGGCAGTGGGGGCCATCAGCCATACACGTTGTGTGTGCCTGAGGAAGGGGACAGGATTGCCTTGTCCTCCCTTGGCTCCCCCACCTTTCCGTGTGTGAGGTCTGTGTGGTGTAGTGTTTGAGGGAAAGAGCCGTGCTGATCATGGCTCTCTGGGCAGGTTTGGAACGATGTGTGAATGCAACAGTGTGGTCACTACTGGCCCTGCAGAGAGTGGCATCTGTTTTCACAGTCCCATCACATGAGGCAGGAGCCTGGCACCCTACTTAAGTGCCTGTGTGGTGTTGGTTCTCCTTGGTGCTTGGGCCAGGCTTTGAATATTGAGCCTGTCCTATGGCTCTCAACAGGTTGAAGTCCAAGGTGGGAGCTGGACACCAGGTGGACCTCTGCTGGGCTGTAATACAGGTCTCATGCCCTTGACTGCAATACGTCCCCTACCAAAGGCCCCATGCTCTCTGCTTTTCCCATGATGGTGTGGGCCACCACAACCCCAGTGAGACTCTTGAGAATTAACTTTGGCCCGATCCTCTCTTCCCATCCACACCCAACAGAGTGCCTAGGAGAAGGGAGTTGACTTCTCCCTTCTCCTTTGGAGGAGATGCTGCTTCCTTGATGGGACTCCATGTGACGTGGCTGGGTTGGTATCTTCCTGCATCTGTGTTTGGGGACAATTAAAGTGTCAGATATGTCCTGGCTAAGACTAGGGGACATTTGGTCAATCAAGTGGAGCTGATGAGAATAACGGAAGATTAACCCCTTCTTGCTTGACTACCCTTCCTGTTCCGTACACTCATGCCATGTACTAGATGGTGCAGATGGAGCACATATTTTGCACACAGAAAGCTCTGATTTCAGTTGATGTTTTGACCTCGACTTAAGAGATCAGAGAGGAAGAGCTGGGAAACATTTCTATCAGAGACTCTGGGACATGCTGCCGAGTATTCAAAGCAGATTTGTTATATTTCTTACCTGTTAATGACCACACTCCTGTTCACATAATAAGCTTCACTTGGTTACTGGATGATTTTTTTTTTCTGGATTCACATCATACATCGACCCATAAGTTAACCAAAGAAGCTGGATTCACACATCCAATTCCCCCCCAGAAGAGAAAACTAGACCTGGGTTAACGGTAATCAAGTCCAGCCTGTATGAATGCAGTTGTTAAGTTTGCAGCTGACAAGGATATTTTATGAAAGTAGCTAGAGTGTATTGCCTCGGTTGCAGTCTTCCTCAACCTAACTTCTTCTAGATGTGTTGGGACTAGCCAGGATTCAAAGCCCTAGGAATTCTGGAAGTGCAGGTCTGCCACATCTTTAGGATGTAGAGTTAGGGAAGACCTTTTAGATAGAAATCTCTCTCTCTTGAGCAACATCTTCTTGACTCACTTTAAATAAATGCAGGCTGTGTAGCTGTTGCCTGCAACCAGAAAGATTTTAACCACTGCCTACTGTCAGATAACATTGTCCCAGAGCTGTCCTTTCCTCCAGAGCTCAATGGAATTACATGTAAGATGGAGAAGTCACTGAGCAAGAAGACCCTGGAACAGCCTATGGAAGATAGGTGCCCCATCAGCCATTCCTTCACCAAAGACTACTGTATAATCTGCCACAACGTGGAGCCCTATCACTTGTGAATACATCTCATTGTCCTCCATCATAATCTTAGAGAATAGCTTAGGAACCCCAAAGGAATCCCAATGAGATGCAAACAGCAGGGCAGGATGAGCAACACCAAGGCGGAGTGGGTGGTCCTGCTAAAATGTTTTCTTTGTGTGCAATTCTAATTTGAAAACAATTTGATATAAATATTGCTGCTTGATATTAGGGCTTGAGTTGCCAAAGAAGGGAGCCGAGTTCCCCTTGTGGACTCTCCCCATGGTGTCTCATCCAACAAACCATGTAGAACCTCATTTGATGTACGGAACTTCTGCTGAAGCTGTGATGTTGATGTAGCAGGGCCAAATCTTGTCTTCAAAGCTCCTCCAGGTGCAGGAATCATTTTGCAGCCCTCCTGTATGAGAATGGTTTAGAAGAATACAGGCTTCTTGGGAGAAATTGGGACTGATTGGGTTGTGTAATGCTGGACTCAAAAAAATAAAAATAAATAAACAACCTGGGGTTCAAGAGTTGCTGAATAAAGTGAAGCAGGACGTAACCTGTCTGTGGAAGCAGCTGAGAC
>JARGCV010000113.1:2320000-2445000 GCA_034064705.1 Bothrops alternatus
CCAATCTTCCTTCCTTCCTTTTCCCCCTCATCTTCCTTGCTTCTCTTTCCACCTTCCTTCCTTCCTTCCTTCCTTCCTTCCTTCCTTCCTTCCTTCCTTCCTTCCTTCCTACCTACCTACCTACCTACTTTCTTTCTCCATCTTCCTTTCTTCCTCCTTCCCTCCCTTCTCTCTCCATCTTTGTTGCTTTTTTCCCCCTTCCTATCTTCCTTCCCTCTCTCTGTTTCCTCCCTCGCTCCTTCCCTCCCTCCTTAAATTTGTTTGCTGCCCATATCTTATTTATTTATTTATTTATTTATTTAATTTCTATGCCGCCCTATTCCGGAGAACTCAGGGCGGCTCACAGCATGATAGAAATTACATTATATACATATAAAAAACCCTTAAGTTAAAAAAAAAAAAGAAACCAATCATTCCACGAACATACACTGGCTAGGGGCAAGATGTTAGCTGCCCCAGGCCTGCCGGCAAAAGTGTGTTTTAAGCAATTTACGAAAGGCGGAGAGGGTGGGGGCGACACAGATCTCCGGGGGAAGTTGGTTCCAGAGGGCTGGGGCCGCAACAGAGAAGGCTCTTCCCCTAGGCCCCGCCAGGCGACACTGTCTGGCTGACGGGACCTGGAGAAGGCCGACTCTGTGGGCCCTAACCGGCCGCTGGGATTCATGAGGCAGCAGACGGTCCCGTAAATAACCTGGTCCGATGCCATGTAGGGCTTTATAGGTCATAACCAACACTTTGAATTGGGTTCGGAGACCAATTGGCAGCCAATGCAGCTCGCGGAGTGATGCCAAAATGTGGGCATTTCTAGGCAAGCCCAACACTGCTCGCGCGGCTGCATTCTGCATTACCTGAAGTCTCTGAACATTTTTCAAAGGTAGCCCCATGTAGAGAGCATTGCAGTAATCGAACCTTGAGGTGATAAGAGCATGAGTGACTGTGAGAAGAGACTCCCGGTCCAAATAGGGCCGCAACTGGTGCACCAGGCGAACCTGGGCAAACTGAGATACATGCTGAGAAAAACATGCTGAACAGGGTTAGGGCCAATCTAATCCCACTCAGAGGCTATGGAGTTTCAAAAGGCAGGCACTGTGACAGAGAGATCCTGCTAGATGACATTCTTTAATTGATGGGACCTGGACCATGGCCCTCCTGCCTGTCCAGATAAAAACAGTTGGGAATCCAGGGCCACATCTTCTTCACTTTGTATATCTCCAATCTTCCCAGCTATTCTTGCCACATTGGTCTTCTCCTCTATTCACTCCACTTTCTCCTTGAAACCTGCTTCCCAGATCCTTCTGCAAGCCATGGGAGTTGCATGGATTTTAGCTGCTCTCACCCGCAGGCAATTTTGATCCCTTCGCAGCTTTGGAATTTGGACGTTTCCACTTCTGGGTAGACAAGTTTGGCCATAGCTAAAGCACATGGTGCCGCCATAACTGAAGCTGCGATCAAAGAGGAGGCATCAATCTGCAAGAAGAATTGCAAATTGCCATGGAAGAGTTGGCAGATATGGTGTTCTTTAACCCACCAGTATTAACTCTACGATTTTGTGGATTCTTTCTCTTTCCCAACAGTAATTTAAACATTTTCCATGCAGTTAAAAAAAAAGTATGATGTAAATGTTCTTTGCTGTGGAATAATTATATGCTCCCTCTTCCAATCAGTTCTAATCAAAAGGCGATTAGATTATTGGGAAATACAGAACATTTTTCCCAGGCTTCTACAGTTTATTGGAGCATGATACTGATAATACCAAGTCACACATCACAAGATGGCCTTTATTACAATATTCCCCTCCTCTGATAAAACAACTCAGACCAAAGGCCAGATTATAATTAAAATAAAATAAGATTCAGCTTTAAACTGAGTTACAGCAATAGTCCAAGTAGATTGGCTTTGTCAAAAAATGGTTTACTCCAATCCATGTCTTTTAGATGGTCCTCCAGTTCCCATATGGCCTGATCAAATCCCTTTTCTAGACAACCTTCATCTGATTAAATGAAATTTACCCCAAGGCCTACACTTAGGAAAGACCTAAGGAATGTCCCAATACTATACTCATAGGCCATTAAATATCCTGGTTCAGGAATCATGACCGTGTGTATAATCTGCCATGGATGATTCCATATCATCTGTGCAACAGAAAATGATGCTGTGCAGATTCAGCTGTTGATATTTATTTTCTTGTACAGTAAACTCACCCCCACCATCAAAGCTGGCATCGGCCAGAAGATAAAACAAAGAAGTAGTGCAAGATCAGAAGACATGGAGAGACTTGGTCCATAGAATCACCAAGAGTCAGACACAACTGAATGGATAACATCATCACCAGACTCACCCCAAATGAAATGTATGCGCCCATCACACTACCAGCAATGGTAGCAAAGCCACCTGTCATTACAGCATGGACTTCTGATCTTGTCATGTCCCCCAGGTACGGGCGGATGAGCAGTGGTGCTTCGGTCTGGAGGACAAAAGATAAAATCCAATAGCAGAGTTTTACCAAGAAGCCTGTAGACCCCAGAAATATATCTCAGAATTCTGTTCTCAGAAACAACCAGTACATAACATGATTTGATGTTCTGCTTAAACAACATACTTAGTTCTGGGATATACAACGAGAAAGAGAGAGTGTCCAGATTTGTGATTGTTTCACATTAAAAAAAGAAAGAGTAATTCATCTGAAAGCACGCTTACCTAGTTTTGCACTTCAGACTCAAAACATAATCCAAAGGTTAGCTAGGTCTGAAGTCTGCATTTCTTTAAATGTTGCAATGCAGAATAAACTGAAGAAATGTTATATTGAAGAAGAAGAAAAAAAGGAAAGATGCACGTGTTCAGAGAAATGCACTCAAAAGTATGTTTCCCCTTTCCCAGCAGTTTTTTCCAAATTGTACGGGGGGAGAAAGAAGGCTATTCTCAAACGCAGAAACACTATTGCTTTGGGAAATGAAAAGCAGACAGAAATCAGAATGGAAGCCTGTTTCCTCTCTTGTTCGGAGAAGGGAAAGTCGAATTGACCAAGTCAAGAACACTTACCACTTACCATCCCCACAAATATATTCCCCACCACGCTCAGGGATTCGGTGGCTGCTGTGCCCATTGTGATTTGCAGGAGCCAGGACAACTGTTAGAAGAAAAGGTTGGAGAGTGTGAGTTGGAGGACACTGGTAGCCTATGGGTCATTGCCCAGAGTATCCTAGATTTAATCTCTTGTTGATTCATTTTGGCAATCTTGCAGTAATGACACATCCTTAGCTATGGGGCCATAGCTCAGCGGCAGGCATATGCTTTGCCTTCCAGCAAGGCCTTAAATCCAAAGTCTGATCCATCTCGGTAGGATTGAAGGATTTGAAATCCTGAAGAGCTCCTTCCAGAAGGTCAGTCTAGACCAGGGGTTTTCAACCTTGGCAACTTTAAGACTTGTGGACTTCAACTCCCAGAATTCCTCAGCCACCCTCCATTTTGTTTGTTAGATTTAAGACAGGGGTCTTCAAACTTGGCCCTTTTATGACTGGTGGACTTCAACTCCCAGAATTCCTCAGCCAGCGTGCTGAGGAAGAGTTGAAGTCCACCAGTCATAAAAGGGCCAAGTTTGAAGGCCCCTGGAGCAGAGAGAGGCTGAGGAATTCTGGGAGTTGAAGTCCACAAGTCTTAAAGTTGCCAAGGTTGAGAACCCTGGTCTAGACAATGACCTAGATGGAGCAGTGGGGTCTGACTTGGAATGAAGTCCACAGACAGCACAGATGTCACAGTCAATAGAATTAACCCTTCTGCCTGTGTTGCCCCCATCTCATGGTGCTCTCTTCTCATCAACAAAGATTCCTTGATGCATTTTGAGATAGCATCTTCCATGTTTTTCTCCTTTCTTCAATCTCTGGTACCCCCATTGACTCAGCAAAGTAACCCTTTTGTTTAGCACTGCCTACTTCATCATAACAGCATCACACCCCCTTCCTTGTAAACTATCATGTTGTGTCCCTTGTTTTAGCACTTCTCAGTAGTGGAAGAAGTAATATTACTCTCTTTGGATACCTTATAATGTATCTTGACCTGTCCAGGTGCCTTATGACCAGATGTATGTAATGATCAATATGCTGTTTAGCTCCATTAGGGAAATTATAAGATTACTTCTGAAATCCTAAAAGCTTTACCTTCAGGATCATAAACTGCATGACTCCCAAGTAGTAGAGGATGGACATCACACAGCTGAAGAAGATAACAATGGGCAAAGCCTGGAGACAGAACAGAACAGTGTGCATTTTTATTACAGGGCATCTGCAGCTCTCCAGATGTTGCTAAATGACAGCTCCCATCAACCCTAGCCAATAAGATTAATAATGGCTAATTGGAAGTAAGGATCACAGCCCTCTGTTGTAGAGCTTGTATACAGAAGTCATATGGTTCTTACGGAGCTTGGAGAGGGAGAATATGTTTATCTGAATTCACCTGAAAGGCAAAACTTTCTTGGATCAGTTTCTCCCCAAAGACAAAGCTGGATCCAGCAGTGGTATAGTTAAGGAATATCTGAAAGGGAAACAATATTAGAAGGAACATTTGGAAATAGAGTCATGTTCACTTTTTAAAAAATTATGGCACACCTATGCAGCTTTTTGATATACAGAAGCTTAAAGTCAAATTCAATGATAATTATGATAATCACCCAAAGTCATTATCCCTGTTGCTCAAGAACCTATCTACGTCTTCTCCTTCCTCACTAGATCTTGTCATCATAAGCTGGACATTGTCTTGTTCCAGTTGATTTGGCTAATGGTTCAAATGGGATCTTTCTGAACTGAAGCCAGTGGACATGTGACTTGAAAGGTGGGATTTTGTCCCTGAGGAACATGGGATATAACATCTTCAAACATTACTGTCAAGGTTGAATTGCTAAGATGTTTGCTAACCTCTGTTGCTACTCAACTTGCCATTCAAATGGAAGTTTCAAGAAGCCCTCCATGGACTGTGAGACCCAAGGTCACAAAAGCAGATGTCTGATAGAGAAATGGACTGTTCCCATAACAAACCAAAGGGATGTAATTGGACAGCTTGAACACCTGGTGGACGGGGGGGGGGGTTGTTATGAAAAGCTGTTGTTAACTAACCAGATTTTTGCATGGGAAAACTAGAGTTGATTTTGCTTCTTCAGTGCCAGAATGTGTATTCAATAAAGATGATCTCTTATGGCACCTCAAGACCATAGAGTTTCTTCAATATTGAATAAGCCAGCCAGACATTGACAATTACTATACCATACCTGAATCTGATTGCCCAGCCATTGGAAAGCTTGAAATCCTGGTTCAGTTCGGATAATGAAGATTCCAAGGACAAACTGTAGACCGAGGCCCCAGAAAACAGCCCTCCAGGATACCTGCAATCCAGGACATGTTGTGAACATCTAGACCCATGAGAGACAGCAGATTTCCACACTGGAGAGATGGAGGCCTTGAGGTTCAGCCACGTTGATCTTTACAACTCAGTAGCCAAATTCCCAATGGTGCTTTTCCAAAAGGCAATTGGGCTTTGTTTTTCCTTGAAGACGTTTCTTGGACTCGTGTCAGAACTGAAGAAGCTTTTTGCCTTTTGGAAAAGCACCCTTGGGACAACCATGACCTGGATGACTGAGGATCTCCATGGACATTCAGTAGCCAAAGAGTCTAAAATAGACAAATATATGATTGGAAAAATCAAGCAGTGCTCAGTGTCACCTTAACTCAGACTCTCCTAATGCTGCAGATCAAACCAAGTTCCAGAGGAACGGTTGGCTGTCTTCAATGCAGAAATGACTTCTACCTAAGCCAGGAGTAGGGAACCTTGGCTCTTTTATGACTTGTGGACTTCAACTCCCAGAATTCCTGAGTCAGCATTGCTGGTCAAGTCATAAAAGAGCCAAGGTTCCCTACCCCTGACCTAAGCCAACATCGTTTATAGACTGCTATGAGAATTGGGAGTAGAGGTATAGTGGGGGGAAAAGCAGCAGCAAAAGACAGCCTGTTGTACTGAATCTTGGTTAGATTTAAGATTCTAAGCTAAAGAAAATGATGGTCCTTACAGCCATGGGATGCTTGGAGAAGAGAAATAACAAGAACACCAGAACGCAGAAACCTCCCAATGAGACCAGCTGCTCTTTCCTTTGGGACACGTCCAGAACCAGCCATGTGATCAAAGCAATCAGAAGAATGGCACACAAAACCCTAGACAATTACAGAGGAGGCACATTAATAGGTACTTGATTAAACATTCGTCCATGATAAGCCATTTATTAAATATACATTCAAGATAAACCTGTGAGAAAAAAAGAGGCGGGGGGGGAGGACAAAAGATAATAGTTTGGGATATAAGAAAACTCCTTTTCTACTGGGGCATCAGGCTTGCAATACTTGATTTATCCCATCTTATTTTCCAGAATATTGATATTTATATTCTGGGCTAAATTATTTATATTTTACTTATCTGGCTGAGATTCCTAGGGCACAATCCATTTTTTAGCCTTTTTTGGTCCACTGTATTCTGTTTACGTTCCATCACTTCTGTTATTTCTTTCACTGTATTGCATTGCATCATTTTGTATTGTATTTATTACCATAGATTCATAGACTGAAAAATCATGTTTAAGATCACCTAATCCAACCACCAACTCAACACTCTAAAAAATGACAATCTAATATTTAAAAGAGCAGAATGGAGACTGATTCTCCATGGCTTCTTGCAAAAAAAACCCTGATCTTAAAACTGATCTGTTCAGCAGATCAGCCCCTTACCATTTCAGCCACGGCCAGGCCTTCTGACAGCATTTCCTGCAAGGGCTGAACATCTGGATAATCTTGGCTCCCAAACATTTTTTGACTATACTATAAACCAGGAAAGCAAGGACCAGGCTTGTTAGAATGATCAGCACCAAGGCCCGATGGTAGTCCAGATAACAAGCAGCAATGAAGTAGGCCAGGTAGCCTAAAATGAGAATAGCAATAGCAGTTAGCACTTAGACTTATATACCGCTTCACCCTGTTTTACAGCCCTCTCTAGGTGGTTCACAGGGTCAGCATATTTGCCCCCAACAATCCGGGTCCTCATTTTACTGAAGGAAAGGATGGAAGGCTGAGTTAACCTCGAGCCAGTCAGGACCGAACTCCTGACAGTGGGCAGAGTTTGCCTACAATGCTGCATTCTAACCACTGTGCCACCAGATAGATAGATAGATAGATAGATAGATAGATAGATAGATAGATAGAGCAATAGCAATAGCAATAGCCCTTAGACTTATATACCACTTCACACTGATTTACAGCCCTCTCTTGGCAGTTTACAGAGTCAGCATCTTGCCCCCAACAATCTGGGTCCTCATTTTACCAACCTCAGAAGGATGGAAGAATGGGTCAACCTTAAGCCAGTCAGGATCGAACTCCTGGCAGTGGGCAGAGTTTGCCTACAATGCTGCATTCTAACCATTGTGCCACTAGATAGAGATAGATAGATAGATAGATAGATAGAGAGAGAGAGAGAGAGAGAGAGAGAGAGAGGGAGGGAGGGAGGGAGGGAGGGAGGGAGGGAGAGAGAGAGAGAGAGAGGGAGAGCAATAGCAATAGCCCTTAGATTTATATACCACTCCACACTGCTTTACAGCCCTCTCTAGGTGGTTTACAGAGTCAGCCTCTTGCCCCCAACGATCTGGGTCCTCATTTTACCGACCTCGGAAGGATGGAAGGCTGAGTCAAGGATGGAAAGCTGTCAGGATCAAACTCCTACGGTAGCTGTGGGCCGAGTTAGCCTGCAATACTGCACTTTAACCACTGTGCCACCAAGGCTGAAGGCATTGAACCTCAAGACATCAAAGTATTGAACAGCCCAGGGTGTCAAATCATCAGAAATCACCACAAATAGGGGTCAGCTGGTCCATACCGTTCCTTTAGACCGGTGCCATTCTCAAAGGTCTGGGGCAGAAGTTCCAGCACCAGCTGGAATACAGGTAGTCCTCTATTTATAACATTTATTTAGTGACCATTCAAAATTACAATGCCGCTGGAAAAAAGTGACTTACAAATGATCCTGGCACTTGCATCTCCACGGTCATGTCATCAAAATTCAGGCGCCTGGCAACTGACATGTATTTATAACAGTTGCAGCTTACTGGGGTCATGTGATCACCATGTGCAACCTGAGAGTGAAAGACGTACCTACACATAAGATGCCCAAGAAGACCTTGTGGAATAATTCACGATGAGCCTTGTAAAAACTCTTTGCTTTAGAGAAAGGCCGAGTCACATTCTTGAACCTGCTGAAAGGCCAATCAAGAAAACCAACATTACAGAACATCTAGAAGGGATCTTATACATAATTTTGTTGAGCCCCATTTTAGATATTTATGATTAGATTAGATTAGATTGCTTGTATGTCTCAGTGACTGTGTTGTGCAAGCTGAATCTGTTTGACTTGCTTAGATCTTGATGAGATTGATAGCTAAAGATCCCATCACCAGTGAATGCCATCTTTAGAGACTCTATATCAGCCCTTACCAGCAATGTCCCTACTGTCTAATTACAAGGGTCTCCAAACTTGGCAACTTTAAGACTTGTGGACTTCAACTCCAGAATTCCCCGGCCAGGAATTCTGGGAGTTGAAGTCCACAAGTCTTAAAGTTGCCAAGTTTGAAGACCCCTGGTGTAATAGCTTAACCTCCAAAGATCTGGTTCAACCCATCATTGTAACATATTTGGAGAGCCATTAAGCAAGGTTTTCCCAAAAGACCTTTAAGGATGAGTAAAGTCAGGGTCTTTCCGTATGGAACCACATCAGCTGATTAATTCCATTACTTCATTCTTCTTTTTTATATCTCACTACATTAATACAATAAACTGCTCAGAGTTTCTGGAAAGGGAGCAGCGTGTAAACGATAGTAATAATAACAGACAATATCCAATTGTTCTTTCCTCCTTGCCAGAGTTGGGATGAAAAGACAAACTAGGACCTCAGATTAAGGCTGCCCTCAAGTGTTTACAGGGGATTACACAAAACAGCAGTTCTAAGAAGGGGAAAATCTGGGGATCTTATACCGGTAGTATTAAACAACAGTTGACTGTCCAGCTGAAACAACATCCCCACATTTCCTTGGTTATCCATATTTAGTACCTCCCAATATGACTCTTCTGCACAGGGTTTTCTTCCAAAATCTCAATATATGGTGCTTCATTTCCATCTGTCTCTGATTCCTGACAAAAACACAGACACAATTACCATCTTTGAGGAAAACACAATTACCATCTTTGATAAAAGTGCAAAGGACAAAGCTAAGGAGAGAAAGAAAAACTTACTATATCCTGAAATCCTAGGTTTGCCAAGCCCTTATCACCATTTTTAGCTGAAATCTTGACTTCGTTCATTGTCTTGTAGTTCTGAAGCTGCTACCTCCACCTTGGTGTGTTCTGGAAGAAAAAGGTCCACTGTCAGCTTGGCAAATAGCACCTCAGAGCATCTTCCTGTTGTCAGAGCAGCCACGGTCACACCCCGGTTCTTCCCAACCTTCCTCCCCCAAGTACTTCAATCCTATAATCCTAATTCCAGGTAGAGTGTGTCTGTCAATGAGCCACAAAGATCTGCAGGGGATACAAACCTGATGAGTTAATCAATTACTTGACACTCGCTATTTCAACTGAGTGTACCGGATGGCAAATTGGTTGGGCCTTTGCTACCGGTATCACCAAAGTGCAGGTCTTATGCTCAACCAACAAGACACACTGCGATTCCTTCTTCTGGATTTCCTTTCACATCTGCAGATAGCAGCAGATCACAAACCAACCAACCACCACTGTTTTGCTCTCTGGATCCTTCCTCTAGGAGAACCTGTTGTTTCTCTTCAGTGGGTCTAATTCTCTTCCCAATGTTGACAGTAACCCTACCCACATCCATGTCACGACCATGTCACAGCAAAATCCATCTCTGCCCTGCTTACCCTCAGAACCAAGAAGAAAGCCCTTTTCTTACCACTTCAATCTTCAAGACCAGATCATAAATCAGTAATCAATTAACTGCATAGTCCAAAGACCAGGAGATAGATTTATTAGGCCATAAAAGTCCTACTCCACCTGGGAGTTTCATTATGTTGCAGCATTCCAGATATTTCTACCTATCTATTTCCAGGAAAAACTTCATTTTTTCTTCTGGGAACTAAGAAGAAAGATCCCAATCCAGTCAAAGTCAAAATCCATTCTCCAACAACTACAAGGAAGGGGCGGTGAGGATTTAGTAGATTGCACAAAAAAGATCTCCAGGAGGACTTGCTGGAGACTTGTTAGTTCTCCTGAGGACCACAGGTTTTTGATGTCCTTCAGATATGAAACATAGCTGGTCTAAGACAGCAAAGGGACCCTACTCCTTAAATAAAGAGCAGGTAGAAACGGAAAAGACCATCTAGGTTTCAACATTTTAGCTCTCTCTAGCTTCTTCAAGTCCTATTTTAGGCAGAGCCTTCAGTGTAATGCAAAAATCATCTCGATTTTTTCCTTTCAAGATCTCCTCCGTATGCAGGAGTAGTATGCAGGAGTAGTTAAGGGAAAGAAAGGCTCATTCAGTGCTGGAAAAATGGAAAGCATGAAAAAAATGCAAAATAACCCTGCCTTGATTTTATTTGGTAGAAGTAGACTTTGACAGGCTTTCAAGATTCTGTTATTATAACCTACAACAATAAAGTGGAATTCCAGTAGCTCTTGCAATGCCTGGATCCCCTTAAAAAAAACACCTGAATACCCTATAGCCCACCACAATCCCATAATTTTAGACCATGTGCTTAGCAGGACAGCTGCGTGCCCTATTGTACTCCGGGCAGTGTAAAACATGCTGATGGTTCAGCAACAACCTTGGTGTTGCTCAGATGATCGTTACACATTAAGTAGTGCAACTCTCGAGATAGCTTGAAAACAATCAGAAGGGCAAATAAACTCGCCTGCGGTGGAATAAAGTCCAGGAAAACTCAGGATGAATCTTCAACAAGGGGCAATTCATTCACAAACTTTGAGGGGGGGGGCTCTTGTGAGATTAAGTTGAAATTGCCATACCTCAAGATGAAGCAGGCATGTACAATAAGCCGGGAGGACAAAAGGCAGGAATCTAGTCTACAAGATCCCTTCAAGAGACAGATAAGAAAGGGGGGTAGATAAGAAGGAACTAAGTCATTAGGGAAACAAAAATGTCACCGGAACAGAAGTGAACAGAATAACTGAGTTGGAAAGGATTTTGGAGGTCTTCTAGTCCAACCCCCCACCATACCCTTTCAGACAAATGACTGTCCAATCTCTTCTTTAAAACTTCCAATGTTGGAGCACCCACAAGTGGATTATATTAAGTGGATTTAATATAAATAAAGTTTCTGTTTCTATTCTATTCTTTCTATTCTGTAATTCTGTTCTATTCTATTCTATTCTATTCTATTCTATTCTATTCTATTCTATTCTATTCTATTCTATTCTGTAATTCTATTCTATTCTGTAATTCTATTCTATTCTATTCTATTCTATTCTATTCTATTCTATTCTATTCTATTCTATTCTATTCTATTCTATTCTATTCTATTCTGTAATTCTGTTCTATTCTGTAATTCTATTCTATTCTATTCTATTCTATTCTATTCTATTCTATTCTATTCTATTCTATTCTATTCTATTCTATTCTATGATGAGTCATACTTTTATTAGTATTCATACCTAATATTTGTCATGCTTGTTCTGGGAGCCTGTGGCATGACAAATGAACCCCAAATCCTATGAATGAACAAAAATTGCACATTGGCTTGCAAAAATATTACTTGGTTCTAGCTATTAGCATCAATGGGCATTCGAGAAAATAATAAGAACCAACACGAACAACTAATCAGAAGAAGAATGACCTTTACACTTTGCTATATTCACTCAAGGACAATGCAATGCAGCAAAACTTCCTTGGATAATTTTATTTGCACGTTGTAGGTGCCAACTGTATAACTATCAACTTTGGACAGTGGAGATAAGAACCCTGAAGTATAAACCCAGCAGTTCCATTAGGGTTGATTTTATGTTGCCACGATGTCTGGTAGACTTTACGCTTGGGTGCCACCCAGTTACAAGATTTCTTAGTCAATCTCACAACTCAACCTCATACAGGACACATGTAGTCATTTCTTTCACATCAGTACAGGTAGTTCTCAACTTACGACCCCTTCAAATCCAATCCCATGCCCAAGCAGCGGACCCTACCAGTATATCATTCCGGACAAATGTTTGTCCAATCTCTTCCTAAAAGCCTCCAGTGATGGAGCATCCACAACATCTAGAGGCAAGCCTTTCCACTGGTTAATTGTTCTCACTGTCTGGAAATCTCTCCTTAGTTCTAGGTTGCTTCTCTCCTTGATTAGTTTCCATCCGTTGCTTCTTGTCCTGCCTTCAGGTGCTTTGGAGGATAGTTGACCCCCTCTTCTTTGGGGCAACCAAATGCAAAGCTAGGCAGGCAAAATTCTTAAGGATGCAGAGGGGAAAAAAATCATTACAGGGATGGAAAGGTGGAAAGCGTCTAAAAACCATTGTCAGCCTCTGCAAGTCATCTAAAGGCTATTATCCCAAAAATTAGTTCCTTCCATCCTGTTCTTCAGCCTATTCACCAAAGGTGGCGCTGTGCGAGACAGGCATGAATCCCCATTGGAAGACACAATGACGTCAGGGAATGTAGAAATGAAGAAGGTGGCTGCCGAGTTGTTTCCCCAGCGCCTGGGTGGCTCGCCGTGATCGTATAGTGGTTAGTACTCTGCGTTGTGGCCGCAGCAACCTCGGTTCGAATCCGAGTCACGGCAGGGGTGCGTTCTTTTTTTTCCTTCTTTTTCTTTTTCGGCTTTCTAAATTCGCATTTCCGACATTTAACGACAAAGACGCTCCCCTGCGCTTTTAAGAATTGTTCGGAAATAAAGGAAAAGCGAAGGGCTCCTGCAAAATTCAAGTCACCAATGAAGCCCAGGGTCCAGATGGAAAGCGGGCTCGGGGCCCAGCAGGAATCCGGTTCTAGATTCGGAGGGAATTGCTTCTGAATGTGCATTTTGGGTGCATTTGCAGGAGGTGTCGTTGTAAGCTTGCTGGAACACCCCCAGGCTGCATTTGCGTGTTTGTTGCCAGGAGGCGTGCATTTGGCTGCTTTTAAGATTATTTTAAACCATTTAAGGTCAATGAGCTCTCAGAATGGCTATAATTAAAAAGATGTTGGTTTAATTGTGTAGTATCCCCTAGCGAGATGACCGGGGGGGGGGTAAGAATCACGCGAATTCATTTTGCCCCACTTTGGGGAACCTGCTTCCGGAGACAGGCTGCGTTCACACGTTGCAACCAAACCCTGAGCCGACTGCGTGTTCCTACAACACGCCAAACAGTTATCCATGAAAATTAAGCAACTGGAAGGACCGAGTTCTCCAGTTCCCCGGCCTAACGTCACCCATGACAAAGGCGCGCAGGGTTTACTCAAACCACGTTTGGAGTGAACACGCGTGTCTTTTCTCATCAGTGACGTCTGCTCAGGGCTCCCAGGTCGGATGACAGTGCCCAAATTGGAGTAGGACACGTGACCAACAGGCCTGTTGCAACAAAGGGTTCCAGGGGTTCTCAACCTTGGCAACTTTAAGACTTGTGGACTTCAACTCCCAGAATTCCTCAGCCAGCAAAGCTGGCTGAGGAATTCTGGGAGTTGAAGTCCACAAGTCTTAAAGTTGCCAAGGTTAAGAACCCCTGGATCCGATCACGACTTGGCGAGCCTAAAACATTTTTTCGGAATGCAGAATAAACAAAGAGGCGATCTTAGAGGTCTTCTAGTCCACCCCCCCTCCCAAGCAGAGGACCCTATTATATACCATTCCGGATAAATCTAGTCGAGCTTCACTCCAGGTAGAGTCTATCTGCCTGTGGCTTTGGCATAAACGTGCCTCCGGGGGCCATAAAGGAGCCCAAACACGTTACTCTCTGGCTCGCTCACACGTTACTCCAACGCCCCCTTTAAAGAGAACGAAGTGCCCTGAGTTCATGACTGTATTCTCTTTAGGGCTCGCCTTGCCCTATAGCTCAGACCGTCCAGTCCAGCCGGATGGGACCTCCTGCTTGGGACTCCAACCTCCATCAGCCACGGCCGATGGCCGGGCACCGCGGCACGGCACGCCTGCAACCTCTGGGCACCGCCAGGCGCGCTTTCTTCTTCCGCGCGCCCTGCCCTGAGCAGAGGAGGCTGAGCGCGGGGATGGGGGGGGGTGGAGAGAGAGGGGGGGGACCCCGAAGTTGCGAACTACATCTCCCATCATCCCTCCCCGAGAGCCGCCCGCCCGGGGCTGCCGGCCCTTGTAGTCCCGCCGCAGCATCTGGCAGGGCCGCCGGCGCCAGGTAAAACGCGGAAGATGCGGCTTTAAAGACAGACGGCGCCGGGCGCTTCGGCCAGACCAGCCGGGCCGGGAGGGGTCCGCGGGGTGGGGGCGACCCAGGACGCGTCGGGAGGGAAGGCGAGCCCGGAGCAGCAGCGCGCACCGACCGAGCCGGGGATGAGGAGGAGGGGGGCGCCGGCCGGCTAGACCCGCGTCGCTCGGGCCGGGCCGGGGCTGGAGGTCGGCGGGCGGGGGGGGGGGGCGCATGATGGCGCGCTGGCTCCGCGACCGCCTTCTCTTCCGCAGCGCCAAGCCGGCGCCCCCGCAGCCGGACTACGCGGCGGCTCCGGAGGAGCGGCCGGACCTGCTGGCCGCCTACCGCCTGCAGCGCCAGCGCGACTTCGAGGATCCCTACCGCGGCGGGGGCTCCGCGCCGCCCCCCGCCGCCGCCCCCCGCCGCTGCCGGTCGCCCCGCCGGCGGCTCGTCCGGGTGGAAGGCGCCCCCGGGCTGGGGGAGCCGCCGGACCAGAAGGAGAACCAGGTCTTGCGGCGGGGGGGGAGGAGGGGGGGAAGGAGGGAGGGGATCGTGGGGGGGGGCTGGGGAGGAAGAAGGACTGGAGATCCCCCGCCTTGCGCTTCCCCCGCCCGGGGCGGGGTGGGGGGGCGGGAAACCGGGGGCGGGTCGTGGGGAAGGGGCTTTTTCTCCCGCCTTTGGTTCTTTCGGGTGGGCTGACCCGGGGCGCCCCAGCTTTTGTTTTGGGGGGGTTGCGTGACTCAAACCTCCATGGGCCACTGCTAAAGGCGAGGGTCTATGGAGTGGGTCGTCGGGAAGCATCTGGGTGGCCTCTCTGCCGTGTATTTGTAAGCCTCCGTGGGGCGGAAAACCGGGGGGGGGGTCGTGGGGAAGGGGCTTTTTCTCCCGCGGAGGCGACAGAACCGCCTTTGGTTCTTTGGGGTGGGCTGACCCGGGGCGCCCCAGCTTTTGTTTTGGGGGGGGGTTGCGTGACTCAAACCTCCATGGGCCACTGCTAAAGGCGAGGGTCTATGGAGTGGGTCGTCGGGAAGCACCTGGGCGGGCTCTCTGCCGTGTATTTTTAATCTGGGGTTGAAAGGATGGCCGTGGGCAAGGGGGTTGGGTGTATCAGAGGTTGTGTTCGTTTGTCGTGTGTAGGCTGGAATCCCTGCTTGGGTGGTATCTTTTAGGGTGGCTCAGGAAAGCCAAATAAAGGGAGGGGTTGCTAAAAGAAACAAGTTAGGCAGAAAGAAGCTGGGGAAAAAAACCACCCCCCCATTCATGATTTGGTTTGCATTTTAGAAAAGCCAAAGGCTCCCTCTGCAACCCATTGTGGGCGCTGCGTTTATGTGCTTTAAAGGTGGGCCTTTTCTCTAAAAACAATAAAACCCCTGGCCGGGTGCTAAATCTTTCTTTTTTTTATTTATAACATTTTTTATTATTAGATATATATTTGTACATGTAAACAAAGAAAAAATTCAAGTTAAATGCTATTCAGCTTAGTACAATCATTTTAAATTTGTAAACATTCTTCACTCCGTATATCAAGATTTAACTATAAGCCAGATACATTTTCTTTGATTGGTGTTTCTCACCAGTGCTGGGTTCACACCCCCTGCTTGCAGTAGCTCGAAGTGATGAACTGGCTCTTCTTGTTCACACAAGGTGCACAGACAACCTGGAGTTGCAAACGCTCTTTTAGTTGTCTTGTAGGTCTTTTTGGTTTAGTGGATTTTAAGGATCCTTTCTTTTGAATGTACAAGCAGAAAACAGGTGCTCCGTTACTGTAGATTCTGCTTCCATTTTTAGCAAAAAATGAAAATATCTCTCCTTGCATGACTTTGCTTCTCACTTAACCCTCAAAATCCTCCAGCACGGCTGGGGCGAAATAAGTCGAATTGGACCTTCGGAGTTAAGGACATGGACGCATCTTGGCTTGGAGGGTCCTTCTTCCTTGTCTCCTATATACAATTTATTTATTTATTTTGTTTGGACTTATATGCCGCTCCTCTCCGAAGACTCGGAGCGGCTTACAACATATATAAAACAATATTCACGATCTAAGTCCAAATTAAAAAAGAACATTAAAAATAAAAACCAACACACATTCATCAATCACACAACAATCCACAATTATCCCCATGCTATTCTCCTACTATTGCTGGATTTATTAAAGCAGGGGTCCCCAACCTCCCGGGCCGTGAACCGGTACCGGGCCGTGGCATGCCAGCAACCGGTCCGCACAAACAAGCAAAGCCCCATCCGTGGGATACAGGCAGCACACAAAACCACGCACTCTCCGGTCCGTGGAAAAAAACCTCTATTCCATGGAAGCGGTCCTTGGTGCCCCAAAGTTTGAAGGCCTCTGCATTAAAGGGTCCTTTCCTTTTGTAGATGACCATTCTGCAAGATTATTCAGATCCATTCGACACGAGGGAAGAAACTGACGGTCAGGTGCAGGAGCAGCAGAGGGATAAAAATGAAGGCTACATGGAACCGTTCGAAGCACAGAAACCCCTGGCTGGTAAGGGGGGGGTGTACAACTGATAGGAGAGGATATTGGTAGCTCAGGGTTGAACTGTGGAGGGAGCTTGGTGGCTTCCTTGCTTGCTTGCAGGCATTTCATGACCCTGCTAGGAGGACCTTCCTGGGGTCCTTGATGTTTTCTTGCAGAAGTTTCATGACCCAGGTAGGCAATATCACCAGTGCACAGATGCTGTTATCTAGCTGAGTAATGAAAAACCTGTAAGAAAACAATCAAGCCCAGAGACCACCAAGGACCCCCACAGTCCTAGTCCTCCTCCTCCTCTTCCTCCTTTTTTCCCTCCTCCTGTTCTTCCTCCTTTTTTTCCTCCTCCTTCTCTTCGTCATCCTTTTTTTTTCCTCCTCTCCTCCTCCTCCCCCTTCTTTTTTCCTCCTCCTCTTTGTCTTTTTTTTTCCTCCTCCTCTTTGTCTTCCTTTTTTCCTCCTCCTCCTCCTCCTTTTTTCTTCCTCTTCGTCGTCCTTCTTTTTTCTTCCTCCTCCTTTCTTCCTCCTCCTGTTCCTTTTTTCCTCCTCCTCCTCCTCCTTTTTTCCTCCACCTCTTCTTCCACCTTTTTTCCTCCTCCATCTCTTCGTCATCCTTTTTTCTTCCTCCTCCTCCTCCCCCTTCTTTTTTCCTCCTCCTCTTTGTCCTCCTTTTTTCCTCCTCTTCCTCCTCCTCCTTTTTTCCTCCTCCTCCTCCTCCTTTTTTCTTCCTCTTCCTCCTCCTTTTTTCCTCCTTCTCCTTTTTTCTTCCTCTTCGTCATCCTTCTTTTTTCTTCCTCCTCCTCTTTGTCCTTTTTTCCTCCTTTTTTTCCTCCTCCTCCTTCTTTTTACCTCCTCCTCCTCCTCAGAATGTCCTTCCAAGGTGAGAGTTGGTGTTGTGCTGCATGTAGAAGAAGGAGGGGGAAGTCTTCAAGTGGACCCTCTTTTCGTCTTTGCGACCTAGAGATTCAGAAGGAGGGCTCCAAGGAGGGGCTTGCCCCTCAGAAGCCTCTGCATCTGTACGACACTCCCTACGAAGGCCCTGAGAACGAAGCGGGTCCAGAGGTCCAGACTTCTTCTCAGCCTGCTGTCTCCTGCCGCTACTCGTGGTTGCCAGAAGAGGATGAGAGGCCTCCAGAGGAGTATGACCAGCCCTGGGAGTGGAAGAAGGAGCGGATCTCCAGAGTCTTTGCTGGTGAGGCAGGATAAGAGGCTCCACCATCAGTTTGTGCCATAAAGACCAGTAGAAGGACCAGTAGATGCCAAGTCCTTTCTCCTGTTCTTTCCTCCTCCTCCTCATCTCCTCCTCCTCCCCCTTCTTTTCCTGTTCCTCTTTCTCTTTTCCTCCTCATCTCCTTCTCCTCCTCATCTTCCTCCTCTTCCCCCTCCCCCTCCTCCTCCTCCCCCTCTGTTCCTCTTTCTCTTCCTCCTCCTCATCTCCTCCTCCTCCCCCTTTGTTCTGCTTTCTCTTCCTCCTCCTCCTTTTCCTCTGTTCCTCTTTCTCTTCCTCCTCCTCCTCCTCATCTCCTTCTCCTCCTCATCTTCCTCCTCCTCCCCCTCCCCTTCCTCCCCCTCTGTTCCGCTTTCTCTTCCTCCTTCTCCTCCTCATCTCCTCCTCCCCCTTCTTTTCCTCTGTTCCTCTTTCTCTTCCTCCTCCTTCTCCTCATCTCCTCATCTCCTCTTCTTCCTCATCTCTCTACTCCTCCTCCTCCCCTTCTTTTCCTCTGTTCCTCTTTTTCTTCCTCCTCCTCATCTCCTCCTCCTCCCCCTCCTCCCCCTCCCCCTCTGTTCCGCTTTCTCTTCCTCCTCCTCCTCCTCATCTCCTCCTCCTCCCCCCTCTTCCTCATTGTCCCCCTCGTCCCCTTCGTCCGTCCCTCTCATGAGGCAGCTTGGGTTAGGTGTAGATCAGAGCAGGAATAAAATGGAGGCCAAACCCCGTCCATCAATTTGTTCATTCCCTTCTTGAGCCCTCCCCCCCACCCCCTTTGCAAGATGCATTGCCCGTAGTCTACAGAACCCCCAGCTGATTCTCTCCACCTTTCTTTCCCATCATCTGAGTGGGAGAGGCCCCGAGAATTGGACTTAACCTGGTCTTCTCCCACTCATCGTCACTACTAGGCTACCCATCCCGGGTGAACTCCTCCTGCTCTCTGAACCTCTTCAGCCAGCCAGCCCCCCCCTCCTCAAATTGTTCTCTTCTCTCCTGATGGCTCACCCAGTGGAGATGGAAGGGATCAAGGACTTGCCGTGGCCTCCACCAGTTGGACAGCTGGATGGTTCAACTCACCCATCAGAGCCCGAGAAACACCTTCTTCTCCAAAGTACCAGCTCCAGAGATGCTCCCCCGGGCCTCCAGAATGCCAGCCCCAGCACTCCGGACTCTTCTGCTTCGTCCTGTCCCTTGGAAGTCAATAGTGAGTAAGCTGGTTGCAGTGAACAACGGTGTTTGTGTGTTACAGCCCTTGAAATAGTATCACCGAGCACATAGGTGTTTGGCGTAATGGCAACTGCACCATCAACTGTTCGTTTAATGAACAGTTATTTAACAATCATTCAGAGTTAACTTACAATGGACCTCCCCAGCTTTATTTATGACCTGGTTCTGGGCTTCTGACAGCTGTGCCTCTCTCCCTGCAAACGATTGCATTTTAGATCCTTGGAAACAACTCATATTTATGACCGTTTCCAGTGTCCTTGAGACACGTGAGCCTCCATGCTTTTTGTTCCCTCACTGTTTCCAGGATGGCTTCGTGGGCCACATGAAACCACTTTGCGGGTCACATCCGGACCCTGGGCCTTGTGTTTGACATGTCTGCTCTACAGTATACTCTGGGAACTATTGAGGAGAAGCTGTCTTCACCCACTTTCTCTCCCACAAAATATCTGGGCTGAGTTGCCTCTCGCTCCTTTGGCATGCAGCCCCTCCCTCATGGGAAAGTCACCTCCTCACTCCATTCTATCGCAACCCAGGATGTGTCCAAAAGGGGCGGGGCCTCAATTGTAACAATCCTCTTGATCCCACTGCAGATACCCCCCCCCGTCTTTGCCACATCCTCAGCTATATTTTTATCTCCGTCTCATTCCCCCCCTCTCATAATTCCCCCTCCCCGGGGCCTGATCCTGCCTTTCACTCTGGTCCTGCAGCCGCGTACCACAACTCCTGCTCCTCCGTTCACATTCCATTATGTGCTTCTGCTCCGAGGTGCAGCAACTGTGAAAAACCCTGCGCCGACGTGCCTAGAGGGAAAGAGCGCCCCCTGCTGGCTGAGCCCGGAGGCTGGGGTGGCTTTTGGCGAATATGTCAATCCTGCACTGCCACTAGAGAGCCAAGCGTAAGTAGGCTGATTTAGAGACCGCCCACCTGATCCCCCAGAGAGACCCCGGCCCGTGTACAGGAATTTCTTCTTTGCATATACATATATATGCATATGTGTTTGGGGGTTGTTTTGTTTCTTTTTAATGGCCATTTGTTTTGAACATTTTATCCATTTTGTTTGGGGGGGGTTGCTTGTATTTTTATTTTTTATTTTTGGAGATTTGTATTTTAAATTTTTGAATACATTTTTGTTAAAAAAAAAAAAGAAAGGAAAAAAAAGGAATCTCTTCTGTGCAGGTGGTATCATGGGACCTTGAGTCGGGTGGATGCCGAGAGTCTTCTCCGACTTTGCCGGGAAGCGAGTTACCTGGTTCGGAACAGTGAAAGTAGCCACGATGCCTTTTCCCTCTCTCTCAAGTGAGTGTGTGATTGCGAAAGATTCCCCCTGTCTGTAAGGGGAGGTATCACAATCTTAAAAGCTGTGGTGGCGCAGGGGTTAGAATGCAGCATTGCAAGCTGACTCTGCCCATTGCCAGCAGTTCGATTCTCACCGGCTCAAGGTTGACTCAGCCTTCCGTCCTTCCGAGGTCAGTAAAATGGGGACCCAGATTGTTGGGGGCAATATGCTGATGCTATAAACCGCTTAGAGAGGGCTGTAAAGCAAAGTGAAGGGGTATATAAGTCTAAGTTCTACTGCTCTTAAACAGTGTTTCTCAACCTTGACAATTTTAAGGCATGTGGACTTCAACTCCCAGAATTGAGAATTCTGGGAGTTGAAGTCCACATGTCTTAAAATTGTCAAGGATGAGAAACACTGTGTTAAGAGCTGTGGTGGTGGTGGTTAGAATGCAGCATTGGAAGCTGACTCTGCCCATTGTCAGCAGTTCGATTCTCACCAGCTCAAGGTTGACTCAGCCTTCCGTCCTTCCGAGGGCGGTAAAATGGGGACCCAGATTGTTGGGGGCAATAGGCTGACTCTGTAAACCACTTAGAGAGGGCTGTAAAGCAAAGTGAAGGGGTATTTAAGTCCAAGTTCTACTGCTGTTAAGAGCTGTGGTGACGGTGGTTAGAATGCAGCATTGCAAGCTGACTCTGCCCATTGCCAGCAGTTTGATTCTCACCGGCTCAAGGTCGACTTAGCCTTCTGTCCTTCCGAGGTCGGTAAAATGGGGACCCAGATTGTTGGGGGCAATAGGCTGACTCTGTAAACCACTTAGAGAGGGCTGTAAAGCAAAGTGAAGGGGTATTTAAGTCCAAGTTCTACTGCTGTTAAGAGCTGTGGTGACGGTGGTTAGAATGCAGCATTGCAAGCTGACTCTGCCCATTGCCAGCAGTTTGATTCTCACCGGCTCAAGGTCGACTTAGCCTTCTGTCCTTCCGAGGTCGGTAAAATGGGGACCCAGATTGTTGGGGGCAACAGGCTGACTCTGTGAACCGCTTAGAGAGGTCTGTAAAAGCACTGTGAAGTGCTATTGCTATTGCTAAAAGGGAATGGCTGGCATCCTTCTCACAGGATCTTCTTCTTTCTCCCTAGGAGCAGCCAAGGGTTCCTTCACATGAAACTCTTGCAGACTGAGGACAACAAATTTGTCTTGGGTCAGCACAGCCCTCCCTTCAACAACATCCCAGAGGTCATCCACCACTACACCAGCCACAAGCTGCCCATCCAGGGGGCTGAACACATGTCCTTGCTCTACCCAGTCTCTACTCAGCCCTCCAATTGCCTGGCTGCAGAACCGTGACTTGCACTGAAGGACCCAAAAGCCACGGTTGGGTGGACCATTTGTGGTCTACATGCCCTTGTTGCATGGAGCAGGCAGGATCTACCTAAGGTTGCAGGCAGAGGTCTGCGGATCCAAGAACGGTTGTATCATAGGCTCCATATTTGCCAACTCAACCACATCTTGCATGTTGGACTCTAAAGCATTCTTCAAGGGTGCCAGATCACCCTTCTCCATGTAGGGAGTGGTCAGTTCTGAGATTGACCACGTGAGTGTCATCAAATCCAGTCTTGTGCCAATGTCCCTGCATCCACACCTTCACCTCAAATTTGGAATTCTGCTCCGTGCTCATCCATTCCTACCTCTTGGGTACATCTATTTTAGTTCTTCATGGCTGCCTAAGCAATGGAGGCTTTGCAGATCAAGAGTCTGCACAATCCAATATTGTGTCCATCAACGTTTCTTGGGCGGCAGCTTGAAAGTTTGGCAACAACAAGAAAAGGAATACATCAGCTAATGCCGGAAATGCCACTTTATTTCATCCCTGACTTTCAAAATGCCATTCCTCAACTAAGTTATTTATACATCTGTGTCACTCTTTAGATCATGGTGGATTGTAACTTGATAACCAGCCAAGAAGCCCTGATCAACGTAACTAGTTTTAATGAGATTAATTTTGGTGGGTTCCATCCCACAATCGAATAAGGGCCTTTATTTTTACAGACAGAGAAGGCTGTTTTGATTTTTCAGCTAAAAGAATAGAGTTCTCTTAGATGTTTTTTTTACCTGACTCGGGATTGACGGATTTCTGCTGTTGCTGATTGGAGAGCAGATCCATTGAGAAGATTGCTATCTAGGCTGTGATGGCTAATAGACTGGAAAACACAAAGGATTTAGAAAACGGAGCCCATCTCTCGGTGGTAAAACAGATGTTTGATGTGCAAAGGTTGCAAATCTAATTCCCAGGATCTTCCACTAGAAAAGAATCAAGTTGTACCGTAATGTGGAAAACGTCTGCTGGATTGCTGGAAGGCTACTACTACCGACTACTACATCAAGCGTGTGGGCTAGAAGGACGAAGAAGCAGATGGCTTGTTATGGAGAGTCTTTGCATGTGGCTAGAAGCAGTTCAGTATTATGAATTTATCCGGGATGCATTGTGAAGCTCTTGACTTGGTAAGAGTTGAGTTGTCTTTTGTTGGTTCCTTCAAACAAATAATAAAAACACAAAATGGCATACCTGGATTGCTGTCTTCTGTGACTAGTTAACTTTCAAGTGTTGGAGAACTCAATACAGGTAGTCTCTGACTTAACAATGATTCATTTAGTGACCATTTGAAATTATAATGGCACTTAACGACCATTTTTCACACGACTCTTGCAGCATCCCCACAGCCACATGGACAAAATTCGGATGTTTGGCCACTGACTCATATTTATGATGGTTGCAGTATCCCAGGGTCGTGCGATGGTAAATGGTCTACAAACCATGTCCTATGAGGAACGGTTAAAGGAATTGGGAATGTTTAGTCTACAGAAAAGAAGATTGAGAGGAGACATGATGGCTGTCTACAGATACCTGAAGGGCTGTCACAGTGCAGAGGGATCAGCCCTGTTCTCACTTGCCCAAGGAAGGACTAGAAATAATGGGATGAAACTGCAGGGGAAAAGAGTCAGATTAGATGTTAGAAAAAAAATTTCTAACAGTAAGGCTGATCAACCAGTGGAACAGGTTGCCACAGGAGGTGGTGAGCTCCCCTTCGATGGAGGTCTTCAAGCAGAGACTGGACGGCCATCTGTCTGGGATGGTTTAGGGAATCCTGCCTCGAGCAGGGGGTTGGACTCGATGACCCGGGAGGTCCCTTCCAACTCTACGATTCTATGATTCTATGATCCCCTTTTACGACCTTTTGCAAGCTAAATCGATGGGGAAGCCAGATTCACTTAACAACTGTGGTGAGAAAGGTCGTAAAATGGGGGCAAAACTCACTTAAAAAATGTCTCGCTTAGCAACAGACTTTGGGGGCTCAATTTTGATCGTAAGTCGAGGACTACCTGGAGTGTTATTTTTTTTGCATTCTGTAAACACAAGAACACTGTAGAAGTTTTAAACTGCCAAAGAAAGAACAAGCAGTGGCCAGTTCTGTGTAAAAAATCTCAGGGATACAAGAAATAGACAGGCAACAAAATTACAGCCTTAAGGCTGTGGTGCCAAACACCTGAGATTAAAATGAAGATCGTGCATCCAAGGGAGCTTTTTCCCCCAGGATGAATGAAGGGAGGAGAGGCAACCCATGACCCCAGCTTCACAGGTAGCCCTGAGTAATCTTGGAACGAACGTGGTTCCCAAATGCAAGCTTTTTGATATCGGTCAGGATAAGAAACAGGCAACATAAGAACATAAGAAGAGCCATGCTGAATCAGGCCAAAGCCCATCGAGTCCAGCATTCTGTGTCACACAGTGGCCCACCAATTGTACATGGGGATCTTGAGCAGAAAGAGAAGGCAAAACCCTCCCTTTCCCTTGACCCCCAACAAATGGTACTCAAGGGAATCCTGCCTGCCTCAACCAACATAGAGGCGGCACATGGACATCCGTTTTAATAACCACCGATACACTTGGCATCCATGAATCTGTCTGACCCTGCCTTGAAGCTGTCAAGGCTGACAGCTGTCACGACCTCTTCTGGAAGTGAATTCCATAAATCAACGACCCTCTGGGTGAAGAAATATTTCCCTTTATTTGTCCTCACTTTCTTACCTATGAGCTTTAGGGAGTGCCCCCTTGTCCTGGTATTGTGTGATAGAGAAAAGAATTTTTCTCTATCCACCTTTTCTATCCCATGCATGATTTTATACACTTCGATCAAGTCACCCCTTAAACGCCGTCTTTCAAGGCTGAAGAGACCAAGGCGTTGCAATCTGGTTTCATAAGGGAGGCGCTCCATTTCCTTGATCATTCTTGTTGCCCTTCTTTGCACCTTTTCCAGTTCCATTATATCCTTCTTGAGGTGCGGTGACCAGAACTGTACACAGTACTCCAAGTGTGGATGTCATGAATCCCTTTTAGGTCGAATAACAGAATCCTGAAAGCCCATTCAAATTCTCTCTCCTCTCGTATCAAACAAAACCAAGAACATTCTTTCAAGGTTCTTATGTGTCTCGCCAAGCCTTCAAAATCGTTCCCGAAGCTTCCAACGGCATGAGTAGCTGTCTCTGCTCTTGAGCTTCAAATTCTGGAAAGAAGGTTTCGGGAAGGACTAAAAATGTCCTGTCCTTAGTTGCTGCAAGTTTGGGAGCTAAAAAAAAAAAAAAAAAAAAGCTCTCGCCTCCAGCCACAGCAGAAGAGAGCAACATAATTAATCTACACCATCCCTGGATGTGAAAGTGTATGTGTCCCAACGGCATGAAAAAAAAAAGCTACAATATTAAGCCATCTTAATAGCCGAAGTGATAGCATATTTTATTTGAGGTAACACCTGCTGCAAACATTCAAGCAGAGCAATACAAAAAGATTCAGTTGTTCAGGTATTAATGGTGGTAGAAAAAAAAACCCTAATGTATTTGTTTGTTTCATACATTTATAAGACTGCAAAACTCAGGTAATGAGTTTCTGAGTTGTGTGCAATGAAAGTAACCATTAATAATATACAGCATAATATACTCCTCCTCCTCCTCCCACCCTACTCTCTTCTAGCACTGATGATATTACCTAGTTGGGTAATGACACATCTACAAGAAAACCACCACCTCCTCCTCCTCCTACTCTTCCTCCTCCTCTACTCTCTTCTAGCACTGATGTTACCTATAACATAAGGAAGTGTCTGCAAGAAAACAACCAAACTCAAGAGAGCACCAAGGACCCTACAGTCCTCCTCCTCCTCCTCCTCCTCCTCAACTCTTTTCTAGCACTGATGATATTACCTAGTTGGGTAATGACACATCTGCAAGTAAACCACTAAGCGCAGAGAGCACCAAGGACCCCATAGTCTTCTGCCCCCCTCCCTTCTAGCACTGATGATGTTACCTAGTTGGGTAATGAAACATCTCCAAGAAAACAACCAAGCTCAAAAACCACCAACACCTCCCCCTCCTCCTCCTCCCACTCTACTCTCTTCTAGCACTGATGATGTTACCTAGCTGGGTAATGAAGCGCCTGCAAGACAACAAGTGAGCTCAGAGAGCACCACAGACCCTACAGTCCTCCTCCTCCTCCCCTACTCTCTTCTAGCACTGATGATGTTACCTAGCTGGGTAATGAAGCGCCTGCAAGACAACAAGTGAGCTCAGAGAGCACCACAGACCTTACAGTCCTCCTCCTCCTCCTCTACTCTCTTCTAGCACTGATGATGTTACCTAGTTGGGTAATGAAGTGTTTGCAAGACAACAACCAAACTCAGAGAGCACCAAGGACCCTACAGTCCTCCTCCTCCTCCTCCTCCTCCTCCTCCTCCTCCCACTCTGCTGTCTTCTAGCACTGATGATGTTACCTAGTTCGGTAATGAAACGTCTGCAAGAAAACCACCAAGTGCAGAGAGCACCAAGGACCCCTCCCCTCAACCCTGAGTTGCAAATATTTTCCTTCTGTGATTGCCCCCCCCCGGCATTTGTTCAAAGAAAGCGCATCCATGTGCCAGCTCAAAGCCTTGACATCTGTCCTCCTCCTTTGGTGGCACACCTGTGCCAGTCCCACCAGGGGACCTGGGAGCCAGCAGGCGAAAAGGGCTGCATTCTGATCAGACTGAGGCCGGCTGGCGCTTTCTTGCGCCACCCACCGTGTGTGCACAGATCCCGGTGTATGGCTGGCTCCTTCGCCAGCAGACCTCTCCGAAGCACCATTCTGCTGACAGGGAACAATCACGTGATATCCCTCCCACCCCCCCCCCCAGCTCAGAGTTGCACCGAGCATGGGCACAACCATCTGGGCCACCAGGCTGGTGCTTGTGGAGAACAACAAAGAAAGCTGCAGCTGCTGGAAGGCAAGCCTTTTGTTTCTGCCAAAACAGATAGGGCAGCTTGGGGGTTCTCGTGACCCATTTTCTCCTGCAGGGAAGGCTGATCCCAAGGTCTCCGTCTGGCGCTCAGCATCTCCTGGCTGGTCCCCCCTGGAGCATTCCCTCGCAGAGGTCCCCCCATCAGGGTGGCAATAGCTGTGAGTAGGGTGGAAGGGGAGGGTGGTTAGTTTGGATATGGGGGCTCTGGAGAGAGCAGGCTCATGGATCAGTCTGGAAGAAGAGTTGCTGGGAGAGGGGGGGGGGAAATGGCAGGATCCTTAACTACTCCCCACCCTCCAACCTGTATATACCGGTAGCAACTCTTTCCCACAACCGTTGCCTCTGCTTTGCTTGTAAAGGTTTGCCTGGGGAGAGGGGAGCCACGATCTGTTATTGTTAATCTCGCACAAAGGATGGAGGTCGATTTAATTCATGCACATTCATGCAGACATGTACAGCTTCTTGGGGTTTTAGGAAAGGATGGGGGGGGGGCTCCGGTTCTTGTGTGTCATAATAAGAGGATTGGGTCCTGCCAGATAGTGACACTCCAGGGATTTGGAAGGCGTGTTAGACGCATCACAATTTCTTCCTGATCGCCCACTAAGGAAGAAACCAGGGCTTTTGAAGAACAGAAGGTGACATCTGATCATAAGCAGCCCTTGGAGGGCTTTTAAATCCAGATCCTTTCTCTACAATTGGGGTGGGTGAAGGGCTGTGTTGGAAGGAAGGAGTGTCACATCAGGGTTTTGCTGATTTCTAATAATATTAACGGAAAGCGACTGGTCCTCCCACATAGGAGGAGAAGAGCATCCACCTGAAGGTTGCTGAAGCAGGATACCAAGAGAAAGAAGTGATTTGATTGGGCTATTGAATTATGACATTCTTATGGCCAAGGAATCATATACCAACGTGTTTGGATTTTATGACAAGGGAAATAAATTCAGTTGTTCTAAACCAGGGGTCTTCAAACTTGGCCCTTTTTATGACTTGTAGACTTCAACTCCCAGAATTCCTCAGCCAGCGTGCCTGGCTGAGGAATTCTGGGAGTTGAAGTCCACAAGTCATAAAAGGGCCAAGTTTGAAGACCCTTGTTCTAAACTGAGCCATAAAATGCATTGGTTTTGGTTTAATCCACAGTTTCTCAAACTTGCTGACTGCAAGATCTGTGGAGTTCAATTCCCAGAATTCTCCAGCCAGCATGCTGGCTAGGGAATTCTGGGAAATGAAGTTCCTTTGTCTTCAAATTGCAAAGTTTGAGAAACACTGGTTTAATTCATTCTCGAACATTGTGCCTCAGATTTTCTTTCCGCTTTTGATTCTGTGTCCATTTTACTTTGTTTTTTTATATTACCCTTGCTCTAAAAATGGATGCAAGATATAAATTATAAATCTAAAAGATAAAAATAAATGGAAAAAAAGGTTTGGACATTATGGAAGAAAGAGTCATACACAACTCAAGTCAGTTGATATGGGGGAAAGGACTAAGAATGGACCAGAAATATCCTGCAAAACCCTTGAATAGCAACTGATTTCTCTGCATTTTCAAATGAGTGCCCATATTGTAACACTTTTCTTTCCCTAGCCTGGTGAGGTTGCTCCCACAAGGAACCTTTGGAGTCTAGGAAGACAAGAACCAATATGTGGCTTCCTTTTCTGAAAAAAAAAAAAAATGTAACAACACCAGCGAAGCCATTTCATAGTGTGAGACTTGCTTTGTGGGGAAAAAAAGGAAGAAATAGAAATAAATGGATAGAAATATATGTATAGACATGTATATACATAACTCACTTCTCTCTCTCTTTCTTTCCTCTCTTTCTAGCTTCTATATCTATGTATCTTATGGCTACTTAGAAGATCAATCTTTTATCTCTCTCTCTTCTGTCTAGCTACATCTCTATTCTATTGTTTTTCTATCATCTATCTTCTGTTTAATCCACCCTTTCTATCATTTATCTTCTCATTTATCTCTCTCTGATCTATCTATCTATCTATCTATCTATCTATCTATCTATCTATCTATCTATCTACCTACCTACCTACCTACCTACCTACCTACCTACCTGTTCTGTCTGGCCTCTCTCAGCTCATTCTGACACTTCCCAAGCTGGTCTAGGGACACTCACAACACTACCTATCCATCCATCCAGTGCTTTTTTTCTTAAAAAACAAAACAAAACGGTGCCGGAACTCACACATATCATACAACCCGCCTTGCCTACCCTACAAGGTTCCATCCAAAAGAGGTGCCAGAACTCCGTTCTGGGCGTTCTATGAGAAAAAAAGCCCTGCATCTATCCATGCATTCATTTTCTCTCTCTCTTCTTTGTCTATTTATCTCTTTATCTATCTATTGTTTGCTTATCTCTATTGAGTATCTATCTGTCTATCTACGTTAGTTGCATCTATCTATCTATCTATCTATCTATCTATCTATCTACCTACCTACCTACCTACCTACCTACCTACCTATCTACTGTATCTATCCATCCATCTATCGTTTGTGGCATCCATGCATTCATCTCTCTCTCCCCCCCCTTTTCTTTGTCTATTTATCTCTTTATTGAGTGTCTATATCTTTATCTATTGTTTGCTTATCTCTATTGAGTATCTGTCTATTTATCTATTGTTTGTTGCATCTATCTATCTATCTATCTATCTATCTATCTATCTATCTATCTATCTATCTATCTATCTATCTATCTATCTATCTATCTATCTATCTATCTATCTATCTATCTATCTATCTATCTATCCACCTACCTACCTATCTACGTATCCACCTACCTACCTACCCACCCAGCCGTCCGTCCATCTGTCTGTCTGTCTGTCTATCTATCTATCTATCTATTTTTTGTTACATCCATCCATCCATCCATCCATCCATCCATCCATCCATCCATCCATCCATCCATCCATCCATCCATCCATCCATCCTTTACAACAAGAAAGCCCAAGATTAATCCTGAAAGGCCAACTCTGGAAAAGGAATGAATTCAGGGCAAGGCAGCTTCTCCCAGCTCCAGATGAGATGGGACTACAGCTCCCATGCGCCCCGGCAGCAAGCCACCCAACCCTCCTGGGTTTCCCCTTATCTCTCTCTCTCTCTTTTTTCCCCAGGAGGCGGAGTTTCCCCGGACCAATGAGGAGGCGCTGACGTCACCGCCGCGCCGCCGCCGCCGCCGCTTCCTCGCGGACGGAGCCTTGGTTGCCGGGGCGACGGAGGAATCGGCCGCCCGGCCTGACCCCGAGGCCTCCTGTCCCCGCGCCCGGCCCGGATGCCCGTCTGGCAGCTCGCAGGCTGGCGGCTGGTGGCATGGAGGGGCGAGGCCCGGCCCTGAGCGGAAAGCAGCGCCTCTGAACCCGCCAGGCAAATGGTGAGCGGCGGAAGAGGGCTGGCGGGGGCGGAGGGGCAGGGGCGGCGCCGGGGCGGAGGGCGCTCGCTCTGCCCTCCCTACCCCCCATCTGGGCCGAGTCTGGGCCCCGGGGAGGAGGAGGAGGAGAGGCGCCCCTCTGGAAGGGCGGCTCTGGGCTGCAGAACCGCGAGGCTCCGCTAGAGGGCCGGGGCTGGGGTCTCTTTGCTGCCCTCTAGTGCCCTTCCCGAGCATTGCAGCCCAGGCGGGTTGCGCCTTGCCCTGGCATGCTTTTCCCAGGCTGCTTCTGTTTGGGCAGCAGCGCTGACTGGGACCCCCGTGGCAGACCCTCGGCGGCAGCCCCGGTCTCTGGAGAGGGTCTTCTGCCACCATCCTAGGTTCAAACCCAACCAGAAGTTCTCTGTGTGTGTGTGTGTGTGTGTATGGGGGGGGGGGAAAGGCATCCCTGCAAAAGGATGCCCTTTGTGCTCCTGGAGGGTGGAACTTAAAGGAAGAAGCCTTTGAACGGCCCCCTCCAGGGATGGCATCTTGGCATTGTTGTTATTATGGTTAATCTTCAGTTCGATTCACCGTCTGGGTTGGTAAAAACTGAGTATTTATTATTATTATGTATGTATTTATTTATTTATTTGTTCGGACTTATATGCCACTCCTCTCCAAAGACTCGGAGCGGCTCACAACATATATATAAAAATAACAATTTCAAACTAAGTCCAAGCAAAACATTAAAAATATAACCCCACACATATTCATCAGTCACACCACAGTCAACAATCATCCCCGTTATTATTATTATTGTTGTTGTTGTTGTTGATTTAATCTTCCATTCAGTTCACAGTCTGGGGCTGGTAAAACGTAACAGTTCAAGGACCTAAGAGCTGTTAAGGCTGCATCTGAGTACATTGTTATTATTATTATTGTTATTGATCTAATCTTCAATTCACAATCTGGGCCTATAAACACTTAACAGTTCAAGTCCTAACTAAGGGCCTAAGAGTTGTTAAGGTAGCATCTGAGTATATAGGCAGTTCGGGAGTAAATTGTTTTTTTTTTGTGTGTTGTTTTTTTTCAAAGTCAGAATATTCAGGCCTAATTTAAAGTTCAAAATTTCCACCATCTAGGCAGCCCTTTGGGTATTGTTCCAAGGATCCCTATTACTATTGATAACAACCATTGATTTCTTCCTCTCTGGTCACTCAAATTTGAAAAGTGCAAATCGTGATAGTTGGGTTTTTCCCCCCAATCTCTTTCCCTTCCATTTGTACAGCATCTGGTATTGCAATATTAATGAACCAGACTTTTTTTTCTTTTCCATGGTAGTGATGTCAGGCATGTTGTGGGCCAAATGTCTGTCTGTTTGGATCCGAAAGTCCCACAGGATTATTATTATTATTATTATTATTATTATCACCATTATTATTATTATTATTATTATTATTAGTTCCAGCCCTTTTTGTTTAAGTGTGTGTGTATAAATTATACATTTTATTTATAAATCAAATATTTATTATAAATATGTTATTTATAAATTAATATATAAATAAAATTATATATTTGTGTGTGTGTGTGTGTGTGTATGAGATAGCTCATGACATAGTGGTTAGTGATGCTGATTCCTGGTTAACTGTTTGTGTGTAACCAGAAGAAGAATCCATCATTGAGGAATATGAAATTTCTGATTCCACAGATGGAAGAACAAGCGGGAAGGAAAGTAGAAGAGAGATGGGGAAATATGCCGATTTATATATATATACGTGCAGATTTAAGATAATTTAACACGTTGCTGAGTTCATTGCTGAGGATTAACAATATTTTTTGTAGTTGTTGAAAAACCTAAAAAAAAAAAGCCCAAATATGAAGGGCTTCTGTGATTCAGGATATGCAATATTAGCTGGGGTGAATATGTCGATTTTCCAGCTATAAATCTAGGTACCTTTCTTGTCTTTTAGGACATCAAAGGCCAGTACTGGACTGATGATGATTCTGATGGAGAAAATGAGTCCGAGGAATTTTTATATGGAGTACAGGTCAGGCCCTTGTGACCTCTGAAAGGTCAAGATGATGAGTTGTGGTGACTTACTTAAGGTGGGAGTACGTAGGATTTCCTAGAAACCTTGGGACAGCATAAAACCACTCTCCCGCAAATAAAATAACATCCATTCTATAGCCTACCTTGATTATTGGATCCCCAACGCAGAACCCTCTTTTTCAAAGGCTGGCCTTCTCTGACTTGGAATAACTAGAAATAATGTTAATCACGTTACAATGAAACCTCGCCATGAATCCTGATTAAATGTCTAAGGACTTGGCATCTCACTGCCTTTGCTCTTGTCAGTTTATGCTAAGCCACCATGTCTTTAGATCAACTTTGGGCTTAGCCCTCTGTGTGAACCAAGCATTGTGTGTTCGCCCACCCAACTACGCCTAACGTCATGTACGAACCTGCCAGTGTTTCTGGATATGACTCCGTAACGGTTTCCTTTGTCGTCCTGCAGGGAACCTGTGCCGCAGACCTGTATCGCCACCCTCAGCTGGATGTGGACATTGAAGCCGTGAAAGAACTCTACAGCGAGAATTCTGTATCTGTCCGGTAAAGCCCTGCCCTGCAGACTGCCCTTTCAAACAAGGCAAGAAAAACAAACTTGCTTTGAGGGTCGAGCATTCGTGAACATGCGTGTGCAGATTAACGCAAAGCTAAGTTTAAATACATGCATTTCCAGTCTAAATGCAGGTCCTTGAGAAGCAAAAAAATCTATCGGGTGATTTGCAGGACAAATGTTCTCAATCTCTCGTCTCTCGCTCTCTTCTCTCTCCTCTCTCTCTCTCTCTCTCTCTCTCTCTCTCTCTCTCTCTCCTCTCTCTCTCTCTCTCTCTCTCTCTCCTCTCTCTCTCTCTCTCTCCTCTCTCTCTCTCTCTCTCTCTCTCAATGTTCTCTCTCTCTCTCAAAGTTCTCTCTCTCTCTCAATGTTCTCTCTCTCTCTCTCTCCTCTCTCTCTCCTCTCTCTCTCTCTCTCTCTCCTCTTCTCTCTCTCTCTCTCTCCTCTCTGATGTGTGTGTGTGTGTGTGTGTGTTTGTGAGCTGTTTGTGCCCGGGGGACAAGTTGCTTCTCTTTTTGTTGCCTTCTGAAAGCAGAAGCAGCAATTATTAGATAGCAGCAGCAGAAATGTTAAGGTCAGAGAAATAAACCAGGGAGGGTTTTTAGTGAAGCGTATCAAAGCCAGGAGGGGTGTGTGTGGGGGAGAGGGATGAGGGCAGCTAAGCTGCAGAGCTGGGAAGGAGCAGAAACCATCCTGAAAGGAGTAGCTTTGTGCAGAAGGCCGGGTGGGTGGACTGGAGCTTTCAGTCGAAGCTGGAGTCTGTAGGGGAAAAATCTTCCTAAAAGGGATATTAGCCTTGCCTTTTCCCCTTCTCTTTTCCCTTTTCTTCCCTTTCCCCCCTTGCCTTCCCTATTTATTTATTTATTTATTTATTTATTTATTTATTTATTTATTTATATTATTTATTTATTTATTTATTTATTTATTTATTTATTTATTTATTTATTTATTTATTTATTTATTATTATTGAATTTCTGTGTCGCCCTTCTCCTGAGGACCCAGGGCGGCTTACAACAATAATGCAATAACAGATAAGAAATTTAACAATAACAATTAGCCATTTAATCTAAAACACATTTCATTTAATCTAAAACACATTTCATTTAATCTAAAACACAGTCATACAACATACAATCAGGATCAAGATACAATCAATGATGGAGAAACATTCCTAGGCCCAGGGGGAGAGTACAGTTCATACGCCCCCAAACCTGTCGGCATAAATGAGTCTTCCCTTCCCTTTTCCCTCCCCTTCCCATTTTCCCATTCCTTTTCCCTCCCCCTTCCCATTTCCCCTCCCCTCCCTTTTGCATCCCCTCCCTATTTTCCCTTTTCCCCCTTCTCTTTTCCCTCCCCTCCCCTATTTTTTGCAGCAGTTGCAAGAACAACGATAACTTTGCCACTTATTCCTGTGGTTACAGTGTAACTCTCTCCTCTCTATAATCTTTCCCGTCCAAATCATTTAAGCCATAAATCATATCAGGGGAGAAACTTTTGTGGGTCAGCCAGGTTCTTCTCCGGCCTCTGCCCCATAGCTTTTGGCTTGCCTTGCTTCCTCGTCTCACGGGAGGCCTCTTCCTAACCTCCCTTTTCCCCCCTGTAGGGAATATGGGACCATCGATGATGTGGACATTGACCTGCACATCAACATCGGCTTCCTAGATGTAAGTCGCAGGGCACGCTGGCGCATTTCTTGTGCTGAAGGGATGGAGGTCGGCAAAGGGCTGCCATTTTTCATCTTCGCCGATTTCCTTTCTGCCCCTGCCGGGTATTCTTTAGTCATGAGCAGAGAATAACATTCTTGCTATTCCCTGTGCAAGCATGAAGCAAGATGGAGTAAAATAGTTGCCGAAATCAGAAGTGGACAGCATGGCGGCGCTATGTAGCAAGTGGTCTGAGGAGCCCTTGGTGCTCTCTGAGCTTGTTTTTTTTTTCTTCTTGCAGACACTTTCATTACACAATTTTGCATATTCCCCCCCCTTTCTAGCACTGATGATGTTCCCTAGTTGGGTAATGAAACGCTGCAAGGAAAACAGACAAGCTCAGGGAGATCCAAGGACCTCATAATCCTCCTCCTCCTTCACCAAAGACCCCACTCCCTACTAACACTGATGAGATTACCTAGTTGGGTAGTGAAACATCTGCAAGAAAACAGCCAAGCTCAGAGAACATCGAGGTCTCCACCGTTCGACTGAGCTGCAAACCTTCTCTTCCATTGGCTCCTCAAAGACCCCCGAGTTAGCACTGCTGAAACTTGCCAATTTTTGCCCAGAGAAACACCTAGGGCAGTGATGGCGAACCTTTTAGAGACCGAGTGCCCAAACTGCAACCCAAAACCCACTTATGTATCGTTGGGTGCCGGGTGGGCGTGGCCCATTGGGTGGGTGTGGCCCATTGGCTGGGTGTGGCCGCGGTGGGACTAAAACTGGGTGGGACTAAAAAGTTCAATCAATTCCAACTTTGCGAGATCTTTTTCTTCCCCACAAGAAGTTGAAATTGATTGAGCCGTTTGTTTTTTTGCACACGGCGGTGGAGGCCTAAAGCGAAACGGTTTTATAAAACCCCGCTGAACGCCTAGGACTCGGGCGACGGTGCGCGTGCCCACAGAGAGGGCTCTGAGTGGCACCTGTGGCACACATGCCATTGGTTTGCCACCACGGACTTAATGTATTTAGTCTGGAATTGCTCTGTCTCTCATCAAAACAAATAAATGAGGAAATAACCCCCCTCCCTCCACGTTTATTGTTTCTCATTGTAGGAGGAGGTTGCCACAGCCTGGAAGGTCCTACGGACCGAGCCCATCATTCTCCGACTGCGGTTCTCCCTTTCCCAGTATCTGGATGGCCCCGGTGAGTAACGTGTCAATGCTGCTAACATTGGATGTTCTTGCTTTGACAACGTATGGAGATGCAGCCTTTTTCTTTCTTATGCTTTACTCTTAGAATTAGATGATGCTGGGGGAGGAGGCGGAATGTGGTGGGAGTTAGTTAGACATCACGCTACTGTACTAGTGTGTGAATTCAGAGCTTGAAATAAGAGATGAAAAGAATTGGCGGGTTAGAGAACAGGAGGGAAAGCCTACCATTCAAGCTAATTGGAGAATGGGATTTATGACTGTTAATTGGAGGAGGGAATTGTGCTTTGATACTATGTGCTCAGGGGAAGGGAATTCAGACTTCGGCTTTGACCATGTACGTGCCGAGGCCATGCAACTTGAATAAAGATTCTTTAAGGTAAACAATGCCTCAAAGTTCTTTGAAGAGCTTCATCTGTCGGAACCATGACAACATGCCTCTTGAGGAGACACGGAAGGAGCATTCAAGATTCTCAGCCTTTTTTGCTTGTTGACCGTTTGGTCAAGACAATGGGTCCTATCACATCTTAGCCGTTCATTATCTGACGTGTGCTTTATTTGAGGAATGCATGTTTGATCCTTAAGTTGCCATTGCAGGTAGCCCTTTGCTTAAAACCATTGGTTTAGTAACTGTTTGAAGTTACAACGGCACTGAAAACAGTCCTGGGGTCATGTGATCCCCTTCCCCCCCTTCTGACCCACCAAGTCGAACGGAGGAAGCCAGATTCACTTAGGAGCCGTGTTACTCATTTAACAACTGCAGTGATTCCACTTAACAACCGTGACAAGAAAGGTTGTCAAATGAGGCCCTTAACAACTGGCTCACTTAGCAGTGGATACATGTTGGGCTCAGTTGTGATTGTGCGTCAAGGACCAGCTGTGGACATAATGTTATTTATACGGTTTGTCTTCTGAGCTGAAATGCAGTTGGCCAGCATTGTGACAGTGAGATGGGTGAATGAATGAATGAGGGAATAAATAAATGATAAACCTTTGTTTTGTACAGCTTTTTCACTGTCATGTTTCATCAGCTTCTTTACTGAGTTGGCTCCTGCTGACACGCAACGCTAAATTTTTGATTGCTGGCTACTTGGTTTAAGAAAGCCCTGAAGGGTCCTCTTACGCTAAGTCAGGAGTTGATAACATGGGGTTGGGGTCAGCCTCTCATTTGTGAGCCTTGGGATGGCAATACACTTTGGGGGTGCATGGGGGGGCTGGTGGTGTAAGTTCTACTCCTCTTTATGTCTCCTAGCAATAGGGAAAGAGAACTCTGCTAATCTATCAAGGTATTGATTTAATAGCTAAACAGCTTATGTAATGATGTAATGTAACATAAGGCAGATGATGCAATGATAGGAATGACTCAGCAGGGTCTGTGTCCCTTTAAGAGCAAGCAGGGTCTGTGTCCCTTTAAGAGCCTGAGTATAAAAGGGAGGTCTTTGCTGGAGTATCTTTTTCTCTTCCATTTCGTGCTGTGTGTTGAAGTTTGCTGTATTACCATGTGTATGTATATTGTTCCTGGTGTATGATATTGTAGATAGTGTAAGATAAACCACCATTTAATATAGACCACTGTTTACTGTGTTTACTCCTGGGTTATCTCAGCGCAATAAGATTGTGAATGCTCTGACACAATCTCTCTACTGGAACAAAGGGAACTCTTCTGACCCACAGACCCTGATCAGATGATCCTGATCAAGGTGCTCTCTTTTAGTTGCTCTTATGCCCATCTTGTTTGTCTCTTGAGAAACCTATATGTGGGTCAAGAAGCAACAGTGAGAACTGGACATGGAACCACTGATTGCTTCAAAATTGGGAAAGGAGTCTGGCAAGGCTGTATACTGTCGCTCTGCCTATATAACTTATATGCAGAGCACATCGTGAGAAAGGCAGGGCTAGATGAATCAAAAGTTGGAATTAAGATTGCCGGGAGAAATATCAACAACCTAAGATATGCAGATGATACCCCTCTAATGGTAGAAAGTGAAGAGGAACTAAAGAGCCTCTTGATGCGGGTGAAGAAGGAGAGTGCAAAAGTTGGCTTGAAACTCAACATTAAGAAAACCAAAATCATGGCATCCGGCCCTCTCAATTCCTGGCAAATAGATGGGGAAGAAATGGAGGTAGTGACAGATTTTATTTTCCTGGGCTCCAAGATCACCGCAGATGGGGACTGCAGCCAAGAAATTAAAAGACGCTTGCTCCTGGGGAGGAAAGCTATGGCAAATCTAGACAGCATTCTAAAAAGCAGAGACATCACCCTGCCAACAAAAGTACGTATAGTCAAGGCCATGGTTTTCCCAGTTGCAATGTATGGATGTGAAAGTTGGACCATAAGAAGGGCTAAGCGACAAAGAATGGAGGCCTTTGAACGACGGTGCTGGAGAAGACTCCTGCGAGTCCCCTGGACTGCAAGGCGTTCAAACCGGTCAGTTCTAGAGGAGATCAACCCCGACTGTTCTTTAGAAGGCCAGATCCTGAAGTTGAAACTCAAGTACTTTGGCCACCTAATGAGAAGGAAGGACTCACTGGAGAGGAGCCTGATGCTGGGAAAGATGGAGGGCAAGAGAAGAAGGGGACGACAGAGAATGAGGTGGCTGGACGGAGTCACTGAAGCAGTAGGTGTGAGCTAAAATGGACTCCAGAAGATGGTAGAGGACAGGAAGGCCTGGAGGAACATTGTCCATGGGGTCGCGATGGGTCGGACACGACTTTGCAATTAACAACAACAACAAATGAATAGAGAGAGAGGAGGAAAAAAACCTCTCCCATCCTTATCAAATGGCTTTTCTTTTGTTACATACCAGGAAACAGTTCTGTGTTTCAAAGTGAGGGGGAGGGTTGAGGGATGTTGTGGACTCACTTTCCCCTTCCACGTGTGACTTTGATCAGGGCTAGCTGGATTTCACACTAGACTCCTGGCTCACTGCTAACCCTTTACTCTGGCTTTGTTCTCCAGAACCGTCCATCGAGGTTTTCCAACCATCCAACAAGGAAGGGTTTGGACTGGGCCTGCAGCTGAAGAAGTGAGTCAGGGGTTGGTTCTTTTAATCCTGGGCCCTGAGACAGAGCAACCCGTTCCTAAGGCCTCTGACTGGAGGATAGAGGGATTATTTCTTGCAAGGCAAAACAAGTCCTTCTCCTGCCTTGAAATGCCTAAGTAAACAAAAGGCAAAAAGCCAAGAACATTCCTATGCCACCTATCCATGAAGTAGTTTGTCACACCCTGGTCCTGTCTGAAAGAGCGTCTTTCCGAAGATAAACTGGCAGCTTTGTTGCTAGTCATCTTACATTTATTTGTCTAGTGATGAAACTGGTTTATTTTCAAAAAAACGCCCATTCAGACAGGACCAGGGTGTGACAAACTACAGGGGTAGGTGACATAGGAATGTTCTTGGCTTCTTGTCCTTTGTGGACTTGTAGTGATGGGAAGGACGAAGCCCTGAGGTCTTTTCTCTCTGTCCTTCCTTCCTTTTTCTCATTCACCTGTTCAGATCAGGCGGGGAAAACCCCCAAAGAGTATGCCTTGTGGCATTCTCTGCTGTCTAGTTCTATCAGTCCTTGTTGATCATCTTCACAGGATCCTGGGCATGTTCACATCCCAGCAATGGAAACACCTCAGCAACGACTTCCTCAAGATCCAGCAGGAAAAGCGGCACAGCTGGTTCAAAGCCAGTGGCACAATCAAAAAATTCCGTGCCGGTCTCAGCATCTTTTCACCCATTCCCAAGTAGGGTTGCTGTCTTTTCCTCTCTCTTGTTAAGAGGGTGGTGGAGGTGCTTGGAAGCCTCCATTGGACATGGAAGGTGGCTGGGCTGCTGTTTATGGTCCTCTCTTCCTAAGAGAGACACGGAAGTAGTTGGGAAGTCTCCACCGGACATGGAAATGGAGGGAAGCCCAAATGCCCAATCGCAGATATTGGCCCTTCACTATGAAACCCAGCCCTTACCCAGTCCAGGATCTCATGATTCTCCTTTTTCATGCCCAAACTGGACATCCCTCAACTGATGCACGTCTCTTTGGCACATGCAGGTCTCCCAGTTTTCCCATCATCCAGGACTCGATGCTCAAGGGCAAACTTGGCGTCCCAGAGCTACGGGTCAACCGCCTCATGAACCGCTCTATCTCCTGCACGATGAAGAATTCTAAGGTGGAAGTTTTTGGCTACCCTCCCAGCACCCAGGCAGGTGTCGTCCCATTCAACATCCTGGTGGGTTCCCTCTCTGCCCTTGTCCCTTCGGGGCTGGTTGGGAGAGTTCATTTTTGGGTTCTGCCTCCCTCCTTGGAGAAATTAGAATCAAAAGAGACGATCCTCAGACTCCTGGAGTTCAATGCGTTGGGTTGCAGGTGGGGGAAAGAACGGATCTGAAGGCCTCTCTCTGCTCCAGGGGCCTTCAAACTTGGCCCTTTTATGACTGGTGGACTTCAACTCTTCCTCAGCACGCTGGCTGAGGAATTCTGGGAGTTGAAGTCTACCAGTCATAAAAGGGCCAAGTTTGAAGGCCCCTGTCTTAAATCTAACAAACAAAATGGAGGCTGACTCGTCCACCAGTCATAAAAGGGCCATGTCTGAAGACCTCTGACATAATGTGAGGGGGAAATAATGCTAACTCAGAAAGAGCTAAACCGGTGTTTCTCAACCTCGGCCATTTTAAGAGGTGTGGACTTCAACTCCCAGAATTCCCCAGCCAGCTATGCTTTGTCCCCAACCTGCTCTTCTACCTTGTGGCATCACATAATGTAGGGCTCTTCAAACTTGGCCCTTCTATGACTTGTGGACTTCAACTTCCACGTTGGCTAAGGAGTTCTGGGAGTTGAAGTCCACAAGTCATAAAAGGGCCAAGTTGGAAGACCCCTGCTCTACTCCAATTACCCATTCAGGAAACATCCTGCAATCTCAAAATAGCAGAACGTTGAGGTTCCACTGCCTTGATATTTTATTGGGAGCCGAGAATTATTTTTTTTAAAAAAAAAAATTGGTTAAGAGCAAAATTTAAAAAGCCCATTGCTCACTTTCTGAAAAGATTCATTACGTGGAATCTAGAAAAAGAACCGTCCAGTAATTTCTACAACTGTAGTTCTATTAAAAGTTTTATTTGGATTTTTGTTCTGGAGTTCCCCAGAGACTTTTAGTCTCTCTTAGCTGCCAAGTGTAGCTGAGGGAAAAATCCCTTTGGCTGGAACCTGGCTGGAAATTGCCTGTCTGTTTTTCACTCTGCCCAGAGAATTGGATAGCATCCCTTTTTCCATTTTCATATCCCCAATATGTAGGAAGCCAGGTTTGGTTGGCTGTCTTGAGGAAAGCAAAGCAAATGCCCTGGATCAGGGGTGGGGAACCTTGGCTCTTTTATGACTTGTGGACTTCAACTCCCAGAACCAGCCATGCTGGCTCAGGAACTCTGGGAGTTGAAATCCACAAGTCATAAAAGAGCCAAGGTTCCCCCCCCCGCCCTAGATGGTTGGGAGCTGCCAGGGCCCCCTTCCCATCTAATCTATGGCTGGGACACCTTCCCATCATTGGCTCCATGAAGTGTTTAACTGGAAGAAAGATTTTTGGTGTAAAATTGGTTCCTTGGCACTAAGCTGCCCAGTCATATATGTCAACAGTCCGCTTCCCATCAGAGCTAAGGGGTATTTTTTAGGGGGTTAGTTTGACATGATATCTAAAACTTTGCAAAACATATCTTGGATACATCCCCTTTGAGTGTGCTCCTTTGTACAAGCTGAAGGAATGACTATCCTTCACCCTGTGGGGATAAACAAGCAGTTTTCCTCGGCACCTTTGCAGTGATAGGAAGCCAGCTGCCCTCCAGATGTGCCAGCTTCAACCTGAACAGTCAACCTTTGCGGATTGTGAAAATGGTAGTCTCCACTTAGAGAGGGCCACAGGTTCCCATACCTAGAAAGAGAGTGAGCGCACGCAGGCTGCTAAGTTCTCAGCTGACATTCCCAGAGTTCCTTCATGAGTAGATTTCCTGGGATGACCAGAGGTCTGAGCTGCGGATGAAGGGGCTGTCCGGATAATGAGTGCGCAGGTGCCAAGTCATGTGGTGCTCTCTTTCCTTGTGTCTTGTCCACAGGTTGGTGGCCACTGCAAAAACATCCCCACCTTGGAATATGGTTTTCTTGTCCAGGTAAATATCCGTGCATCCTCCTTTGCTTTCATATATTCTACTTCATTCAGTATTATATCCCACACCTATCCTGTCACCTTGCTGATCCCTTGCTTCTGAGATGAGGTTGGCTTGAGCGGCCTGGCAATGCTTTTCCAGGCCTGCTTTGAGATCCATTAAAGGCTGAGGATTGACTCTGGACCTTCTCGAAGCTGAGGCTGCACTAGGATTAGGGGAGTTGGTTTATCTGACTTTCCTGTGGTCTCTCTCTCTTTCTCTCTCTGTCTCTCTATCTCTCTGTTTCTGTCTCTCTGTGTGTGTGTCTCTCTCTCTCTGTTTCTGTCTCTCTGTTTCTGTCTCTCTCTCTCTCTGTCTCTGTCTGTCTCCATCTCTCTTTGTCTCTGTCTCTGTCTGTCTTTGTCTCTCTGTTACTGTCTCTCTTTGTCTCGGTCTCTGTCTCTGTGTCTCTTTGTCTGTCTCTCTGTCTCTTTGTCTTTGTCTCTGTCTCTCTGTCTCTCTCTTTGTCTCTGTCTCTGTCTCTCTGTTTCTGTTTCTGTCTCTTTGTCTCTCTCTCTTTGTCTGTCTCCGTCTCTCTGTCTCTGTCTCTCTGTTTCTGTGTCTCTGTCTCTGTCTCTCTCTGTGTCTTTTTGTCTCTGTCTCTGTCTGTTTCTGTCTGTCTCTCTTTATCTCTCTGTTTCTGTCTCTCTGTCTCTGTCTCTCTCTTTCTCTCTGTCTCCATCTCTCTTTCTCTCTGTTTCTGTCTCTGTCTCTCTTTGTGTCTCTGTCTCTCTCTCTCTGTTTCTGTTTCTGTCTCTCTCTCTGTCTCTTTGTCTCTCTGTCTCTGTTTCTGTCTCTGTCTCTCTCTTTGTCTCTCTGTCTCTGTCTCCGTCTCTGTCTCTGTGTCTCTTTGTCTGTCTCTTTGTCTTTGTCTCTGTCTCTGTTTCTGTCTCTTTGTCTTTCTGTCTCTTTGTCTCTCTGTCTCTATCTCTCTCTTTGTCTCTGTCTCTGTCTCTCTGTTTCTGTCTCTTTGTCTCTCTCTCTTTGTCTGTCTCCGTCTCTCTGTCTCTGTCTCTCTGTTTCTGTGTCTCTGTCTCTGTCTCTCTCTGTGTCTTTTTGTCTCTCTGTTTCTGTCTGTCTCTCTTTATCTCTCTGTTTCTGTCTCTCTGTCTCTGTCTCTCTCTTTCTCTCTGTCTCCGTCTCTCTGTCTCTCTGTTTCTGTCTCTGTCTCTTTGTGTCTCTGTCTCTCTGTCTCTGTTTCTCTGTTTCTGTCTCTCTTTGTCTCTCTGTCTCTGTTTCTGTCTCTCTCTGTCTTTGTCTCTCTGTTACTGTCTCTCTTTGTCTCTGTCTCTGTGTCTCTTTGTCTGTCTCTCTGTCTCTTTGTCTTTGTCTCTGTCTCTCTGTTTCTGTCTCTCTGTCTCTTTGTCTCTCTGTCTCTCTCTTTGTCTCTGTCTCTGTCTCTGTCTCTCTGTTTCTGTCTCTTTGTCTCTCTCTCTTTGTCTGTCTCCGTCTCTCTGTCTCTGTCTCTCTGTTTCTGTGTCTCTGTCTCTCTCTGTGTCTTTTTGTCTCTCTGTCTGTTTCTGTCTGTCTCTCTTTATCTCTCTGTTTCTGTCTCTCTGTCTCTGTCTCTGTCTCTCTCTTTCTCTCTGTTTCTGTCTCTGTCTCTGTTTCTCTGTTTCTGTCTCTCTCTCTGTCTCTTTGTCTCTCTGTCTCTCTCTTTGTCTCTCTGTCTCTGTCTCCGTCTCTGTTTCTGTCTCTCTCTCTGTCTCTGTCTCTCTGTGTCTCTGTCTCTGTCTGTCTCTTTGTCTCTCTCTCTGTGTGTCTCTCTCTTTGTCTCTATCTCTCTGTTTCTATGTCTCTGTCTGTCTCTCTGTCTCCGTCTCTCTGTCTCTGTCTCTCTTTGTCTCTCTGTTTCTGTCTCTCTGTCTCTGTCTCTCTCTTTGTCTCTCTGTTTGTTTCTTTTTCTGTCTCTCTGTCTCTCTCTCTCTGTTTCTGTTTCTGTCTCTGTCTCTCTCTTTGTTTCTCTGTCTCTCTCGGTTTCTGTCTCTCTCTGTCTCTCTCTCTTTGTGTCTCTGTCTCTGTTTCTGTCTCTCTTTGTCTCTGTCTCTCTCTCTCTCTCTCTGTCTCTCTGTCTCCATCTCTCTGTCTCTCTCTGTCTCCATCTCTCTCTCTCTGTCTCCATCTCTCTGTCTCTCTCTTTGTCTTTGTCTCTGTCTCTCTTTGTCTCTCTGTTTTTGTCTCTCTCTTTGTCTCTCTGTCTCTGTCTCTCTCTGTCTCTGTCTCTCTGTCTGTTTCTGTTTCTGTCTCTCTCTCTTTGTCTCTCTATCTCCGTCTCTCTGTTTCTGTCTCTCTGACTCTGTCTCTCTTTGTGTCTCTGTCTCTCTGTTTCTCTGTCTCTTTGTGTCTCTGTCTGTCTCTCTTTGTCTCTGTCTGTCTCTCTTTGTCTCTCTCTGTCTCTGTTACTGTCTCTCTGTTTCTGTCTGTATCTCTCTCTCTCTCTCTCTCTCTCTCTCTCTCTCTCTCTCTCTCTCTCTCTCTCTCTCTCTCTTTCTCTGTCTCTGTCTCTCTCAGATAATGAAATATGCAGAGCAGAGGATTCCTACTTTGAACGAGTACTGTGTGGTATGTGACGAGCAGCACGTCTTCCAGAATGGGTCCATGCTGAAGGTACTGCACCTCGTGAAGCGTCGATTTCTCTGTGGAGTCCTTGGTGCTTCCTGCCCTTGCTCGTTGCTCTCAGAAATTTTATTACCTGACTAGGTTATGTCATCAGTGCTAGCGAGTGTCGGGTTTTCTCCCTGTTTATGTACAACAGGTGGTTCCGCCCTTCTTAGCAGGGTGTGTGTGTGTGTGTTCTTGCTCTTGATTTCACTTGTTTTACTTCCTTCTGTTAGCATAAACAGCTGGGAAGGGACCAACCGGAATATTTCCTGCACCCTTATGGAAAAGTCGAGTTCAGGAGTCACCGGGGTTCTTTTGCCAGATCTTGGATGGCAAGGAGGTCTCGATGGTCTAGTTCAGTAATGGCAAACCTTTGAGAGACCAAGTGCGCCAAAACTGCCCTGTCCCCACCCCGCCCCCACTCCACACCCCGCCCCACCTACAGGGCCACCCACCGCCTTCACAGCCTGCCGCAGCAGATCGCCCAGGCTGCCCAGCAGCGCCATGGTGGCCACGCCCTCCGCCCATGCCCTGCAGCATCATCTGCGTATGACGGAGCGCGAGGGCAGAGTCTTATCCGTGCTGCCCAGCTGCCATATCCTTGGCTGCGCTGCTCTGCATGGGCTGCGGCCGGGGGCAACTCTCCACTGAGGGGGCTGCTTGTGAGGAGGGGGCTGGGGGGGAGGCAGGGCTGAGGCAGCAGCATGCGTGCCCACAGAGAGGGCTCCGAGTGCCGCCCCTGGCACACGTGCCATAGGTTCACCACCACTAGTCTAGTTTAAGCAGAGAACTGAAGAACTGGAAACATTCCCAGGTTAATGGAGCAGGAAGTAGTAAGCCACACTAGGCAGAATGCAGGTGGTCCTCAACTCACAATCATGGATTTAGTGACCGTTCAAAGTGACCAAGGCAGAGGAAAAAGGAACTTGCGACCGTTTTTCATGCGACCATTGCAGGTCACAGGATCAGAATTCGGACGCTTGGCAATTGGTGCACATATACGACAGTGGCAGTCCCCTTTTGTGACCTTTCTGACAAGTAAAAGTCAATGGGGAAGCCGGAGGCAACTTAACCACCGTGTTCCTAATTTAACAGTGGCAGTGCCGCACTTAACAACCGTGTTCAAGAAAGGTTGTAAAATGGGGCAAGGCTCACTGAACAAACGTCTCACTTAGCCACAGACGCTTTGGGCTCAATGGTGGTTGTAACACGAGGACTCACTAACTAGTTTAGCAGACAGCAGTGTTCTCCTCAAAATAATAATAATGATAAAGTTGGAAGGGACCTTAGAGGTCATCTAGTCCAACCCCCTGCTCAGGCAGGAAACTCTACACCATTTCAGACAAATGGCTGTCCAGTCTCTTCTTAAAACCTTCCAGTGTTGGAGCATTCACTGCTTCTGGAGGCAGGTTGTTCCACGGATTAATTGTTCTAACTGTCAGGAAGTTTCTCCTTAGTTCCAGGTTGCTTCTCTCTTTGGTTAGCTTCCACCCATTGCTTCTTGTCCTGCCTTCAGGTGCTTTGGAGAATAGCTTGACTGCCTCTTCTTTGGGGCAGCCCCTGAGATATTGGAAGGCTGCTATCATGTCCCCCCTCGTCCTTCTCTTCGTTAAACTAGACCTACCCAATTCTAGCAACCGTTTCTTATATGTTTTAGTCTCCCGTCCCCTAATCATCTTTGTTGCTCTTCTCTGCACTCTTTCTAGAGTCTCAACATCTTTTTTATGACGACAGCAGCAATGCGTCTCAAGCTTTTGCACCTGTGTGTGACCTCATATTTACATACAACACGGTCCTGCCTTGTTGTTGTGTTACACTACGAACATTTTGACTTTCCCACACACTCTTGATTTTCTGTGCCAGAAAGAAGCCTTCGTGAATGGAGGAAAACTTGGCCTTAAGGGAGGATCCATAAGGGCTGTCAATGGCTTTGGTGTCTTTTCTCACTCATGATGTGGCTTTTGTTTTTAGCCAGCTGTGTGCACACGAGAGCTCTGTGTCTTCTCTTTCTACACCTTGGGTGTGATGTCCGGTGCTGCAGAAGAGGTGGCCACGGGAGCAGAGGTACTAAGAGTTGGGGTCCAAACTGGAAGGGGAGCATATACGACAGGGGTCTTCAAACTTGGCCCTTTGATGACTTGTGGACTTCAACTCCCAGAATTCCTTAGCCAGGCATGCTGGGAGTTGAAGTCCACAAGTCATCAAAGGGCCAAGTTTGAAGACCCCTGCTATACAGTATAAAGGGGTTAGACCTCGGGCCAAGGGTCTGATGTAAACTCTCGGCTAATTCTTGTGTTCTCCATGAAGTGTGAGTGTGTGGAGCACTTTTAGAAGTGGGACTCTTTTATTCGTGCTTATCCCAACATGGTACCCTCAAGTCCCAGTAGACCTCATCTCTAATGAAGCCCTTGCTCAACTCATTTGGAAGGCTTCAGGTTGGAGAGACGCGCGGTCTCCACCCACCCAAAGGTGTGACAGCACCTCTGGCAGTTGGGTTTTGAATACGGCCTCCCCAAATATGCATGTGCTGTGTGGGAACAGGAAGAGGAGTGAAAGGGATGGTGAAAAAAAGTGACTCTTGGTGATTCTGATACATATTCGTTTCCACACTGGGGTCTCTGAATCTTTCTGCATAACTCTTGCTAATCAAGATGGAAATGAAATATCAAATTCCCCCCCCAAAATGAAATATCAGATTTCTTTCTTTCCTCCCTCCCCTTCTCCTTCCCTCTTTCCTTCCTTTCTTTCCTTCCTTCCTTCCCTCCTTCCTTCCTTCCTCCTTCCCTTTTTCCTTCCTTCCTTCCTTCCTTTCTTCCTCCCTCCCTCCCTCCTTCCCTATTTCCTTCCTTCCTCCCTCCCTCCCTCTTTCCTTCCTTTCTTCCTTCCTCCTTCCTTCCCTCCCTTCCTCCCTCCCTCCCTCTTTCCTTTCTTTCCTTCCTTCCTTCCCTCCTTCCTTTCTTTCCTTCCTTCCTTCCCTCCTTCCTTCCTCCCTCCTTCCTTCCTTCCTCCCTCCCTCCCTCCCTCCCTCCTTCCTTCCTTCCTTCACCACCCATCTCAGTAAAAGACTCTGGGCAACTCACAATCTGGGCTGTCAGTTGGAAGTGTCAGAGTAGGAGAGCTGTTGTAATGGAGATGAGCCCGTCACAGTCTTTCTTCCATGTCTACTTTCCTTCAGGTAGTCGACCTGCTGGTGGCCATGTGCCGGGCGGCTTTGGAATCCCCACGCAAGAGCATCATCTTTGAGCCTTACCCATCTGTTGTGGATCCCAGTGACCCCAAGACCCTTGCCTTCAACCCCAAGGTTGGTGCCGTTCTCCAGTGATGGGATTTGTAATGGCCAATAACATTCACCCTAGGAATCCAGTGTCTACGTTATAGAAAACAACTACCAGTCGTTTTGTTGCTTAGCTGGAGTGACATTTCTTAACCTTGGGTGGACTTCAACTCCCAAATGGGTGGACTTCAACTCCCAGAATTCCCCATCCACGCTGGCTGGGGAATTCTAGAAGTCCATGTATCGTAAAGCTGTCAAGGATGAGAAGCTCTGAGCTGGGGGCTCAGACACCTGCCCAGAGCCCCTGGTCAGCAACCAGAACTTGTAGTCAATCATCAATTCAACCAGTAGAACCAGAAGGATGTAAAAGTGGCCTATTTGTATTTTTGACCCGTATCTCCTCTTTCACTGACCTATAGAAAAAGAATTATGAGAGGCTGCAGAAGGCCCTGGACAGCGTCATGTCAATCCGTGAAATGACTCAAGTAGGCATTTGCACTTTATGTCTGGGTTAGATGAAGCTCATCTCTCATCAGGAGAGAGCTCTGATGTTAATGGAATGCATAAAAGTGGTGTGAACTGGAACACATGAACCCCTGTGCGTGTTGATGTAGCATTGTACGTACGCATTCCTCGGTGGAGTTGTGAAATCAGTAGCTTGGCCCATTCAGAGTGATGGTAGGAAACGTGGCCATCGTTCTGAAGTGGCTGCCTTCTTTTTTCAGGGCTCTTACCTGGAGATCAAGAAGCAAATGGACAAGTTGGATCCTTTGGCCCATCCCCTCCTACAGTGGTAAGTAAGCAGATAATAACTATGGTGCAGAGGCAGCTGGAAGCCAAGTAAGAGTAAGGCATGAGATGGGGGCTGGGAGACTAAGTGGAATAACCTCTGTGGTGGTTGCAGTCCTTCAGCACATCCCTACTGAAACATATCCCACTGGACGAGGGGCGGGCAACCATGGCCCCTTTACCACCCACCCTGGCTCAGGAATTCTGGGAGTTGGAAGTCCACAGGTTGTAAAGGGGCTTAGTGGCCCACCCCTGCACTAGACCTTGAGTTTCGAATGGGTGCCACAGATGATCATGGGGCTGGTTGCCCTAATCCAGTGGTTCTCAACCTTTTTAATGCTGCTTCCCCCAACCGGTCGTAAGTCGAGGACTTTCCAACCGGTCATAAGTCGAGGACTTTCCAACCGGTCGTAAGTTGAGGACTTTCCCTGCCCGGGAGTGCCGCGCATGCGTGGTGCCGCCCCCTGCGCTGGCTGAGGTGTAGCTGGCAAGGGGCAGCGACAGCGCAGGGCGACCACTGGCTGGGCCACCGGTTGGCCCAGCCCAAGGGAGGTAAGGCACCCACTGGGCCCCACGCGCACCAGCAACCCTCCCTGCGCCCGCCGGCCTCCCACCTCCCACCTCTGGCCCTCTTTTACTTACATTTTTAGTAGTTGCTCATTGCTCAGCAGGGAGGGGTGGAAACTTCCAGACAGCTCGCCTTCGCTGCAGACAACTTGCAGCACCGTTTGCAGACTGGGACTTTTGGCGGGCTCAGCAGGGCAGAGACAGCCTGGACAATTCCTATTGGCTTTTGAAAGCCAGTAGAATTAGACTCTATTCAAGAGAGTCTATTCTATTGGCTTTCAAAAGCCAATAGAGTAAGAGGGAGTAGCTCAGCTAAGGAAAAGGGGTGAAAAAATGGCGGACTGCGTTGTTTGGCGACCCCGGTGAAATGGTCGTTCGACCCCCAAAGGGGTCACGACCCACAGGTTGAGAACCGCTGCCCTAATCTCCACTCTGAAACTTGGGCTCCCTTCTTCTCAAAGGATCTTTGAAAAATGAGCTTCTCACGGGAAGAGAAATTTTCCACACTCCTGCTATCCCACCAGGCATCTTCTGCTAAATTGCCCTAGGCCAGGGGGTAGGCAACTTTGGCTCTCTTATGACTTGTGGACTGCAACTCCCAGAATCCTGAGCCAGCAGGGGTGGGGAACCTTGGCTCTCTTATGGCTTGTGGACTGCAACTCCCACCATTCCTCAATGCTGTTCCCGTAGCCTAGGTGGAGATTCTCTGGGTTGGGCTCTCTGTGGATTAAAGGTGCCTAGGCCGCTTCCCTACTCTGACTTTCTCTCCGCCCTTCCTAGGATAATTTCCAGCAACAGATCTCATATTGTCAAGCTACCTCTCAGCAGGGTACGTGACCATCCTCCCTTCTTTTGCTTGTAATTAACCCACTCGAGGTGGAGCATGAGAGCGAAACATCCTGTAACGCAGTAGTAAACTGCAGATTTTGTGCACGCAGCTGGTCCCGAGTTCTATTCCCATCTTTTCCAGTTAGAGCAGGGGTGTCAAACTCGCCACGTCACGTGACGTGTTGCAACATATCGTGACGTTTCCCCCATTGCCGGAGCCGGGGTGGGTGGGCGCGGTTTCGCCCTGATGCATCCGGCCGGCAGTTTGACACCCCTGAGTGAGAGGATGCAGCAAACCACTTGTCTGGCAGCCATCCCACCTGGTTCCCTAAACATCCACCCCTTTTAAATGCTGCGAAGTTAAGTACCCTTAAGGTGTCATCCTGTAACCACTTACCTGGTAGTAATCCCACCCACCCTCCCTTTTGAGTTAGCATTCCTACAACGGGCCATTTGCCAGCATTGGCGGCCTTTGTTCCTTTGAGTTTTATTGGGATTCTTCTAAACAACTTGTTATTTTATTGCTGGCTCTTGCTAAGTGATGGCTTCCTTTTTTTTCCCCTCCCAAGGCTGCTTGCACTACTGTTTTTAAATAAGAGTCAAAAGGCAGCCAGTCGCCTTCGACTTGAGGTCCTGGGTTATGAGCCAGAATAATTTACCATTTTTCTAGAATGCTCATAAAAACCTGTTTTTGTTTTAAAAAAAAAAACAAAAAAAACCAGGATTAGGAAAAGGCAGGCTGTTAAATCAGAACTGGAGCTTGTCGGCAAAGACTACCTTGCATGATGGTCCTTCTCTCTCTCTCTCTCTCTCTCTCTCCCTCCCTCTCTCCCTCCCTCCCTCCCTCCCTCTCTCTCTTCCTCCCTCCCTCCTTCTCTCTCTCTCTTTCTCTCTCTCTCTCCCTCCCTCCTCTCTCTCTCTTTCTCTCTCTCTCTCCCTTTCTCCCTCCCTCCCTGCCTCCCTCCCTCCCTCTCTCTCTCTTTCTCTCTCTCTCTCTCCCTCTCTCTCTTTCTCTTTCTCTCTCTCTTTCTCTCTCTCTCTCTCTCTCCTCCCTTCTTTTTTTCACGTGGGTCCGCTTCCCTTGGTAGCAGCTGAAATTTATGCACACCTCACACCAGTTTCTCCTGCTGAGCAGCCCTCCCGCGAAAGAGGCTCGCTTCCGGACAGCCAAGAAACTGTACGGCAGCACCTTCGCCTTCCAGTAAGTTTCCAGGCTCCGTTTCCCAGTCCCTCCCAGTCCCCCCTCCCAGTTCCGACCAGGAGGAGGAGCTCAGGCCCTGCTTCCTGACTTTTCTCCTGCTGCTTCTCAATGACTAACGGGGCCTTTAAAAAAAAAACAAATCAGTTCAGTTCAGTCTTCCCTTGAGGCGTTTCTCGATTGTTCTCCTAAGCTTGGACTTCCGCCAAGCCTAGCGGCACTTCCTTTCTGCTCCTAAATGTGGACTCTACTATGTCCTTATATGGTGAGGATGCGCCATGGAGACCCTTTTCCTTGTCTTTGATATAGACCAGGGGTGTCAAACTGAATTTCACTGAGGGCTGCATCAGCATTGCAGTTGCCCTTGGGGGGGCCGGGTGGGTGTGGCCAGGATGGGTGCGGCCTACTGGGTGGGTGTGGAGGGAGTGGGTGTGGCCTCCTGGGTGGGCATGGCCAGCTCTACATCGTTTGCCTCAAAGGGGGCCTGGGCAGGAGTGGGACAGATCTGAGGGTCTCTGGCAGAAGGGGGTGGGACCGGGGCAAGCGCCAAGGCATGGTCCACTGGAGGAGCCTCACTGTTCCTCTCAGGCCATGCGGGGGGGGGGCGCTGGATGGTGGCGCGGGCTGCCCAGAGCCCTGGGCAGCAGAGGTCAAACATCCAGCCTGGCCCTCGAGCATCCACAGCACCAAGCCCAGCCCCACTTGCCCAAGGGGGTGCCCAGCTGCTCTTACCTCCTCCTCAAGGCTGCTGCTGCTGCTGCTGTGCTTGCTCTCCTTAGCCAGGTTGCTCATGATGGGTACCAGGGCAAAGTCAGAGGGAGACTGAATGTGTTTCAGCATAGATGGCCACCGCAACATTGTACATTGGCTCCCTCCGGCCGGCCTGGGCCAGGGCCAAGCCAGCAGGGGCCGTTTCCTCACTGTTTCCAGGATGGCTTCGCAGGCCACATGGAACCACTTCGCGGGCCGCATCCGGCCCCCAGGCCTTGTGTTTGACATGTCTGATATAAACAGAAAGCGTGGGAAAACTCTGGGGGTGATTTGGGGTGCTTTATCAAGAGATTGTTCAGGCTTTTTTCTTCTTCTTTTCTTTTTTCTTCTCTCATTTTTCTTTTCTTTTCTTTCTTTCTTTCTTTCTTTCTTTCTTTCTTTCTTTCTTTCTTTCTTTCTTTCTTTCTTTCTTTCTTTCTTTCTTTCTTTCTTTCTTTCTTTCTTTCTTTCTTTCTTTCTTTCTTTCTTTCTTTCTTTCTTTCTTTCTTTCTTTCTTTCTTTCTTTCTTTCTTTCTTTCTTTCTTTCATTTTCCTTTTCTTTCTCTATATATTTTTGTCTTTGGATGCAAAGCGGTCCGGGAAGCAGTGGTTTCTGCAAGCGATTTCTGCAGATTTCACTTAGCCTGAGGGTGGCGGGTCCTCTGCCACAAGATCTTGCATTGAGGCGTGCATGCTCACGTGATTGGTTCTCCGTGGTGGCAGAAAGGGCTCGCACGTGATGCATTTCTCTCCCCTCCCCTCCCCTTGCAGTGGCTCTCACATTGAGAATTGGCATTCCATTCTGCGCAATGGGCTGGTCAATGCATCCTACACCAAACTGCAGGTAAGGGACTGTGGCATGCTGCTGCCATTTCTCGGTGGGACGGATCGAATCACTGGAGGCTGTGGGCTTCCTGGGCTAACAAACCCTCCCCCTCCCCCTTCTTCAGATGATAATCCTGGCTAGCCAGCTGACTTGTCCTGCTTCATTTGGGATCCCCTCTTGTCCCTTGGCTACAGGCAGCTCTGGGTGTCTGCCCCCCATCCCGCCCCTGTGATACTCCTGGCCACTCCCAAGACTCTCCTGGAGGGCAACCCTTTGGACACTGACCTCTCCCTCCCAGCCACTGTTCATCCAGTCCTTCAGCAGTCCCTTGGTAGAGCGTCAGGGCTCAATGTGCTGGACTACAGCCAGCTTCCCTCCCCTTGGTGCCGTTGTAATAGCATCGTGTGGCCTAATGCAACAGGGCCTTGTGCCAGTCCTGGAGGCCAGCATGACTTAGCAAACTGAGCATGGATTAACTGCAGCCCATCTCTAATGATGTTCCTGGGAGGAAATGCTTTGCATTTCACACCACCTTTCAGTTGTGTTCATTGAAATAAAACACATCCACATACCTGCAGACGCTCGAACCCTATTCTTCCATGCCAGCGTGTTGTGGCCTTAAAAGTCTGATTTTATTTCTGCTTATCCTTTTCTTCTGAGGAGTTCAAGAGGACACGTTCTTCCTGCCTTAAAAAAAATAGTTAAAATCATCATTAAAAAACAACTTCAAATAGTTCCCTGCAACAACTAGCCCTCCTCTTTAAGCCACAGAATCAGCTCTGTGGCCGAGGGAGAATTTCTTCTGATTATGAGCCTAACAGTGAATAGCTGCGGCAGACATTTGGAGTGTGTGTGTGTGTGTGTGTGAGGGGGCAAATGAGTACTGTGTTCATCAAAGGAGACCAGGAAAGACCAGGTAATTCTGGGGGAATCAAAGAACAGACTCTTGGCCTGACTATTTTAAAAGGTGACAGAACGAAGAAGGAACTACTAGGGCAGGGGTAGGCAACCTTGGCTCTTTTATGACTCGTGGACTTCAGCTCCCAGAATTCCTGAGCCAGCCATGCTGAGAGGACAGGGAGAGGTTTCCAAGCTGAGCCATGCTGGCTGAGGAATTCTGGGAGTTGACGTCCACCAGTCATAAAAGAGCCAGGGTTGCCTACCCCTGTAGTAGAGGAAGGAGGCCGTTTCAGCCTCCTCTCTTTAATTAGCTGCATATTACTGAGGCGTGGTGCTGCAGTGGTGAGAGCGCAGTACTGCAGGCTACTTCTGCTGCCTGCCGGCTGCCTGCAGTTTGACAGTTCAATTCTCACCGGCTCAAGGTTGACTCAAGCCTCCCAACCTTCCGAGGTCAGTAAAACGAGGACCCAGATTGTTGGGGGCAAATATGCTGACTTTGAACCGCCTAGAGAGGGCTGTGAAGCGGTATATAAGTCTAAGGGCTATTGCTATTAAGAGCTGTGGTGGCAGAGTCATTAGAATGCAACATTGCAGGGTGACTCTGCCCACTGCCAGCAATTTGATCCTGACCGGCTCCAGGTTAACTCAGCCTTCCCTCCTTCCGAGGTGGGTAAAATGAGGACCCAGATTGTTGGGGTATATATAAGTCTAAGTCAGCGGTTCCCAACCTTGTCTATACCCCGCGCCCTTAGAACGCTTCGGATATATTTCCGTACCCGTTAAACAAAAGTTCGAAGCGAATTTTGCATATATACTATAATTTTGAAACTTCCAAACCCAGGTTTTCGTACCCTCCTGGAACATCGTCTGGCACCTCCAGGGGGTGCCAGCACCCCCGGTTGGAAGCCCCTGGTCTAAATGCTATGGCTAAATGGGATATTCCTGCTGCATGCCGAGCCACCACCCTCCTCTAAAAGTTTTAACTCTTTCTTTTCAGTGTGTATTTCTCCCCTCCCCCTGCAGAAAACCCCTGTCTAATTTATAGAGCTGAATGTACAGGGCTGGCCCTATCATCCAGCAGATCGAAGGCCCAACCCTGCAGGGTATATGCTGAGAGTTAGCAGCAGCCTTGGAGGAGAGCCCCCTCCCGGCGTCACCCCCGTGCTGCCTCCAGGCAGGGTGAGATAGGATGCACCATAACCCATTGCCTGCAGGGAAGGCTGACTCCGTTGCAGCCCGCTTCTCTTAGATAAGGTCGCCTGGGGTCCCGTTTGCTGTTCGCTTTGGGGGGAAGACCCAGCCTCTAATCAGTAACTGACCACTGTATAGAACAGTGATGGCGAACCTTTTAGAGACCGAGTACCCAAAAACCGTCCCGTCCCCGCTCCGCCCACCCACTCCCGCCCTGCTCCGCCCTCACCCCGCCCACCCTCAGGGGCCATCCGCAACACGCTGCAGATCACCCTGGTGGCCCTGCGGTGCCATGCTGGCCACGCCCTCCGCCCACACCCCGCAACATCATCTGCTGCCCAGCTGCCATGTGCTTGGCTGTGCAGCTCCGCACGGTTCGGCCCCGGGGGTGATTCTCCTCTGGGGGGGGGTTGCTGGTGAGGAGGGAGCTATGGGGCTGGGGCTGGGGCGATGGCATGCGTGCCCACAGAGAGGGCTCCGAGTGCCACCTCTGGCACTAGTGCCATAGGTTCGCCACCACTGGTATAGAATAAAGCTCCTTACTTCTTAGCAGAGGACTCTGCAGGCTGGAGGAATGCCCACGTTTCCAGATAATTCCAGTGGGACACACCACAGTGTTTCAGGGCCCAGACTGTCCTGTGTCCTATCCCCTAGCCTATTTTTTTTGTTTGTTTTTTTTTTGTTTTGCTTTGTTTTTTCTGGCTCACATTGGTGTTTTTCTGCAAGCTGCATGGAGCAGCCTATGGCAAAGGCATCTATCTGAGCCCCATCTCCAGTATTTCCTTTGGATATTCAGGTAAGCGGCTCTCTCGTCGTCCCTCCATCTGTCAGTGCACCCCGTGTCCTACACATGCGCTTGCCTTGCATTCAAGAGCCGCTCTCACCCTCCCCCCCTCCCCCCACTGTGTTCTTCATCCACATGCTCCGGGTGGGGAAGGGAGCCATTCACTCCACGCATCTGGGTTGATTCTTTGGCAGACATCTTGCGCTGGGGGTGGCAGCCAGACCTAACCGTGGCCCTATCTCTCTCTTTTTTTTTTTTCTCCTTGAGGCTAGACAGACGCTTGTCTGAGACAGTATAGGTTCTCCTGCTTGAGCAGGAGGCTGGACTAGAAGACCTCCAAGGTCCCTTCCAGCTCTAGTCTATTCATCCTTCTCCTTCCGAAATGTCCTCCCGCCCTTGCGTCCTGAGAAGGTTGTGTACCTGTGGAGTAGGTTGCCAACTTGAGGCCATTGGAATGGGTGGGTTCTGCCATCCATCGCAATGGATTGTCATGACGCTTGGGAGCTGGGCATGCCTTGGGGGGGGAAGGTTTGTTTTAAGACTGAGAGTTTCCCAAGCAAACTGTGTGCACAAATGCAGACAGATGTGATCCCTGTTCAATATGGCAGCTGCACCATGCATTTGTGGCCTGCCTTATAGGCATATGTAATAATAGTAATAGTAATAAGCAGCACGTTGGGTGCAATCCCAAAACAACTGGAGCACCACTTGGACACCATCATCGGCATTGACAAATTCACCATCAGTCAGTTGCAAAAGGCAGCCTTACTAGGAACTGCTTCCATCCTGCGACGATATCTGTAATACCACCAAATATCCATATCTGCCTATCCCAGGTCCTTGGGAAGGACTCGATAGGGAGACAAAAATGCCAAATCCAGTCTGAACATCCGGCTGACTGTGCGATGATCAATAATAACAATAACAATAAAGTTGGAAGGGACCTTGGAGGTAATAATAACAATAACAACAACAATAATAATAATAATAATAATAATAATAATAATAATAATAATAATAATAATAATAATAATAAAGTTGGAAGGGACCTTGGAGGTCATCGAGTCCCACCCCCTGCTCAGGCAGGAAATCCTATACCATTTCGGACAAACGGCTGTCCAGTCTCTTCTTAAAAACTTCCAGTGTTGGAGCATTCACCGCTTCTGGAGGTAGGTAGTTCCACTGGTTAATTGTTCTAACTGTCAGGAAGTTTCTCCTTAGTTCTAGGTTGCTTCTCTCTTTGGTTAGTTTCCATCTGTTGCTTCTTGTCCTGCCTTCAGGCGCTTTGGAGAATAGCTTGACTCCCTCTTCTTTGGGGCAGCCCCTGAGAGATTGGAACACTGCTATCATGTCCCTGCTCAGGCAGGAAACCCTATACCATCTCAGACAAATGGCTGTCCAGTCTCTTCTTAAAAACTTCCAGTGTTGGAGCATTCATAACTTCTGAAGGCAAGGAGTTCCACTGATGAATTATTCTATGTGCCTCCAAGTCTCCACAGAGACTTATTTTCCAAGGAAGACATGGTTGGCCTTTGGCACTCCCAGGCTTTCTACTTCCTACTGTTTGTATTCTGCTGCCCGCCAGGAGGTGATCTCCTTAGGTTGATGTCCTACAGAGAGGTTGGGCCCCAGCTCTAATCTCTCCAACCAGGAGAAACACATTTGGGATGTAGCTAACCAAACAAAACAGGAGGGAAAGCTGGGGTGGACTTCGTGCTTCTTTGTTTATCATCTGAGTGATGGATTTATTTAAAAAAAAAAACCAAGTAAGGATGAATACAATAACCTCTTTCATCCAATCAGTTGGCTGGCTCTTTAAGCAAATGGATCAAAATTCAAAAACAGTGAATGTGACAGTGTCACAATGTCCTTTTAAAAAAAGTTATTATTTTATAAAAACACCCTTCATCCTCCAAAGAATGGAGATCCACAGATAGATGCGTCCCCATTTTTGGGGGGGGGGGGGTTCACTGCAAACTGTATCAGGTGGTTCTGGAATGAGAAGGTGAGGGAAACCATCCGAAAGGATCTCTCACTGGTTCAAGGGGTTGCAGGGAGCAACGTGTTATGCTGGATTAGTTTTAACCTTTATTTTTTTCTTTTGTAGCTGAATGTGTTGATGTGAGCTCAGCTTGTTGATTAGTTTAAGGTTCAGTGTATCATGCAAAAGCCTGAATGTGAGTTAATTCGGTAACCAGGTTACATATACTTTATGAACACAGACTTTTAAGCTTTATTCCTGAGTAGGAATAAAGGAGTGAAGAAGGCAGTTGGGTATCAACCACACACCAAATGAATGTTTAGATCTTGCCTTACAAATTGGTGGAGAATGTGAGAATGAGCCTGTTTCTTTTTGATGACCATGTATTAAATTCTGCGTAATAGTTGGAGGAGGAGGCAGTGCGAGATGTACATTCGGGTTGAATTGTACTGTTACAACTGAGTTGGTTGTATCAGACAAACAAGTTAACAATCAACAACAGCTCAATTAAGGAACTGCCAAACCGCTCCCATCAAAACTGACAGCGCTAGCCACTAGTCCAGGGGTCTTCAAACGTGGGCCTTTTATGACTTGTGGACTTCAACTCCCAGAATTCCTCAGCCAGGCACATGTGCCTGGCTGCGGAATTCTGGGAGTTGAAGTCCACAAGTCATAAAAGGGCCACGTTTGAAGACCCCTGCACCAGTATATAAAGTGAGAGCAATCCCCACATCCTATTAGCCCTGATGGTGTTACATAGCTGGGTGATGAAATGTCTGCAAGAAAACCACCAAGCTCAGAGAGCATCAAGGACCCCTTATTTTAACCCTGAGCTACCAATGTCCTCTTCTATGAGTACCCATCCATTGGGAAGCCAGCAACCTAATTGGGCTGCAACCAGCCAATCTCTATGTTCTGAAAATGCCTTTGGAGTCTCTGTGGGATACAGAATATAATATCCTTGAGGCTTTGCAGTGTGTTAGCTTCGAGCTCATTGTATTTTAATTAAAGGATTAAAAGAGAGAGAGAGAAAATAGCTTGGCAGGCAGCAAGGAATCTGTTCTGAAGCCACATGTTAGGTCAAGGGTGCTTGACTCACTACTCTGTCAATCTGTAGGATCTCTTTTGATCATGCTTCCTGTTTGCATTATTCCGCCCTCCACAAACCTTTGCATCCGTGACTAAGAGCACCACTCGCTTTCGGGCTAGGAGATCAACCACTCCTGGTCTCTCCCATGGCTGCTGCTTCTTACCCTCTTTCTTGTCCCTGCAGGGATGGGGAAAGGGCAGCACCGGATGCCCTCCAAGGATGAGCTGGTGCAGAGGTACAACCGGATGAACACAATTCCCCAGGTAACGCTGTGCATGCGTAGTGGTTATGCAGGTCTTTGGATCTGCCGTGGACCTGCCCCATTGGGTTTCATCAGCAGATGTAGGGGATGACCAGGCTGAGCCGGAAGGAGGGATCAAATGCGTCATCAGTCTTGAGTCCCTTCATGCCCACAAGAGATCTAAGTCCCGCCCACCTTGATTCCCATGGACTCTTATCTACCACCAATTTGCTTTGACTGTTAGTAGCTCAGATTCTTGTAGTCAAGCCAGCAGCTCTCCAAAGGAGGGATCTGTCTTCATGGCCCATTTTTTAGGGAGAGAACCTGTGGGGGCTTAGGAACAGAAGCCAAGGAGGCCCAGGGGTGGGGAGATTTGTGGCAAATGCCAAGCAAGAGGGGGTGATTCTGGATCTCCCCTTTCCTCTCAGACACGATCCATCCAGTCCAGATTCCTACAGAGTCGCAATCTGAACTGCATCGCACTTTGTGAAGGTGAGTGAAAAGTGAGCATTCAATTGACCTGGTCCGTCACTCCTGTGAGATTGTACTCACCATGCCTGTCCACTTCCAACGCCAAGGTCAACCAACTTCCTGGTTTGTGCAAATGCTAATTGGTGGATTATTCACAGAAGGAAAGAGGTGGAAACACCTTGTCTATGGAGAGTCTCAGTCATCCAGGTCACGGTTGTTCCAAAGGTGCTTTTTCAAAAGGCAACTGGACTTTTCTTGGGGTTTTTTCCCTTGAAAACATCCAAGAAGGTTCTTCAGATCTTTTTTGGGGGAAAGCCAACATGTTTGGAAAAAGCACCTTTGGGACATCCTGCAGGCTTTGCTGAGTTAATCGGAAGGCCCAGTTACTCCTGCAGCCCATTTCCACGTTGGCCAGGCTGGTACCCTGGAACCATCCAATCTGGCTGTCTGGCATAATGGGGCAGACTGGTACAAGCCGTGCCATTTGCTCACCGCTCCGTGGTTGACCCCCCCCTTCTTCCTCTGCAGTGATCACATCAAAGGATCTCCAGAAGCATGGCAACATCTGGGTTTGTCCTGTGTCTGATCACGTCTGCACCCGCTTTTTCTTTGTGTGAGTACGCTCAGTCTCCTTAACAAGGTGGGAGGAGAGGCTGCTCTCTCTCCGTGGGATGGCTCAGGAGCTGGATGTGCAGCAGGGGGCTTGATGGGAAGGAGGGGGCACGAAAGAGAGCGTTTCACCCCGGTCTCACCCTTCCTGCCAGGTACGAAGATGGCCAAGTCGGAGATGCCAACATCAATACTCAGGACCCTAAAATTCAGAAGGAGATCATGCGTGTAATTGGCACTCAGGTCTATACAAACTGAGGGGGTGGAGGAGCTCCTCCCTTCAGACTGGGCTGGCGCTGCCCCTGGGGCAGAAAAGGGACCGTTGTTGGAGGCCATACATGGACTCTGCCCGGCTGAAGACAGACCCACCGGAGGGAGCGACCGCTGTCAACGTCTGGACCGCGGATGCCAGGGGGGACCTCTCTGGAGGGGGCGCAGCAGCTCCACCCTGCCCATCCGTAGAGTGGGTGGAGTTGGACCAATTCCTGTGAACGGTTGGAATGGTTGAGTTTGCATGCCCACGTTTTCGATGACGGCATTTTTAACCGTGAAAACGAGCAAAAACAAAAACAACCCACCCCCACACACAATGAAACAGAGAGTCCCAGAGAGAGAGAACGTGTGCGTGCAAGCAAGCGGTTTTAGCTTATTAAAATTCTCTTTGGAAAAAAAACACAGCTCTCGTGTCCCTGTGAGGTCTTTTTTTTTCAAAACCAGCCGGCAGATATTGCGGTTTTTCCTCTTGTTTGTGGAGGACGGGCGGTGCGCTTTCCTTTGCTTTCCTTTGCACACCCTTTCTCCATTTATGTGCATGGAATTAGGTGTCTTTTTTGTTGTTTGTTTGTTTGTTGTGATTACACTTTCAGACCTTTGGGTCCTTTATGAAACAATCTGGTTTCAATTCGGAGTAGGATTTAAGATGTGCCAATTTTGGGATTGCTGTTATTCTCCTCCTCTCCCAGACTATGTGAAGAAAGGACTCTATTCACATATATTCCCCCTATGGAAATATTATTTCCCTGGTCTGGGGAATCCATTGTTGGGGTACCCAAGACCACATTTAACCATTTTTGTGGCAGGTTAGAGGGAGGGAGGAGTGGCTGTATCACATATATTGATGGACATCAGCTTTGGAGGTGGAAATCTGTTGTTGCTCTTTCTGTTTCGTTTCTGGACTGCTTGAGTTTTGATTGATTCCTTGCTGCAGATGGCAGAGAAATACAAGTTGAGTTTTAGCCAACATGATCTGAAGAGTTCTTTGTGGCTACAGGTTGTCCACTTCTGGACTAGGAGAAGATGCAGTTAAGGTCACTGCCCTCTTGCCACCTGGATCATCCTCGTCTCGGTTTCCGTTGCCTGCTGTGTTGTGTGCTGTCTTAGGAAGGGCCAATAGGAAAGAAGGTCAAGATGAAGAGGAGATAAAATAGGATTTTATCTGAAAAAAGTTATGTTAGGAATTTGGGGGCAGGAATCTGCAACCCAGTCCTCATACTATCAACAGAGCAAAAAATAAGGGACAGAGTTGATGTCAAGCATAAGAGGTTCGAAACCAGTGTTCGTCAACCTTGGCAACTTTATGATGAGTGGGCCTCAGTTCCCAGGATGCTGGCCGGAGAATTCTGGAAGTCCACCCATCTTAAAAGTGGCCAAGGTTGAGGAACTTTGGTCTAAACACACGTCATCTGGGAGACCTACTACTGTTCCAAACTTTTGCTCAGCAGGCTTATCAGATAACAATATCTAGGAGTGGATCCTTCCTCTTTCCTGTGTTCTGAGTAAGCTTCTACTTACAAGGAGGTGCATTTCGGATTCTTAATACCTGGTTGTAGAGCGAGCCCTCATCTGCTTATTTCCTGGGAATGTTTCTGTCTTGGACTCAAAACAAAGAGCTTTCATAGACAATGGTCAGCCCTGCAGCTATATCTTCTGAACATTTAGAACTGAAACATGTTTATGGTTCTGGGGAGCCAGGAAGTACCTGCGTCTCAAGATTCAAGTTAAGCTTTGCTGAGGAATTTCCCAGAGACTGGACAGGAAGCATAACCGGGAGCCAACGGAGGTTTTGGGGGCTCTTCCGCCCAGCCAAGAATACAAGAGCACGGCGAAGTTTAAAGTGGACTAGTTAAATGAAGTGGTAGTCTGCTTCCAAAGAGTGGAGAAGTTTTGGAGAGAACTCCGGAAGAAGAGACTCACGCAAACAATCTGGTCAAATTCCCACTGGACTGTGCTTTATTTTCACTCTAAGCAGAATATCATTTTAAACTACAGAGCTACAGAGATCACAATGCCCATTTTGCCTGTCTTTATTATACTACAAGGAAATCATAAGAAAGACCAATCAAAAGAATGGTATAATCCACTGGAATGCCAAAAAGTGCTCCCCGCCGTTGGGGAGGCAGTGTTCCTTTTTGAAAGATGGAAACCAAAAACCCACGAGTGTGTGTTCTGTGTGCATGGGAATGGGAAATGGGTGGAGATGGCCTAAAGCTCCTCTTCCCAAATTCAGGAGGGGAACAGGGTTAAAAAAAAAGAGAGAGACTAAGATTGGGAGCATGGCTATTCAGAGAGCCAAACTGAGCACAAACCATCATTGTATGTGGGCCTTCAGTGACATCAACTTGGCTATACGAGATGAGAATGCTGAAGCCAAAGATCTTACTTAAAATGAGTAACCAACCGAAGGGGGAAATCTCATTAATTGGTCCACCAGTAGACTTTGGATGATGAAAACCCTAACTTGGCTGTTCATCAATCCTCATTTAATTCAGATTTCCCCATCCTGGAGATATTTGGAATTTCTGTCAGCCTCTAAGCAGGTACCCCATTGTAGAATGATGACTGAAGTTCCCATTTTCCTTTGCTTCATTCTTACCACCCCAAAACCTCCCCACTTCCCACATAATTCACGCGCATCTTACATTTTAGTAAGTGGGGAATAGTTGTCGACTTCTTCCTGCTGCTGACATTTTTAAGTCTTAGTGGGGCTGAAAGAAAACAACACAGTTACGAAGACGGGGTGAAGAGGAGCATGAGACTTGGGTAATGAGCGGGGGGGAGGTAATTTTTATTGAAATCCCATGTGCCCACCTGAGATGGCAGCTTTCAAATGACCCTGATGGGGAAAAAAAAATGCAGAATACAGATTTTCTTAAAAGGTTTTGACTCAGTCATATAACTGCATTTACAACCAAATGTTTCCACTTCCCTGTGCTTGTAGTCTGGACGTGAAATGAATGGAGGGAAAGAACAGAAATATCTTGCATACAGAAAGCCAAATCTACAATTCATACCATGATCTTTTCTAAAGGAACAACAATTGTGGAAAGTTTGTGAAATGGGTCATTTTTCTCAAACATAGTCCTTCACGTGAACTGGCCACTTCGATGGAGGTGGTGGCCTTCAAACGTCATCTTAGAAACGGGTCCCTTTTCCCGTGCCTTCTGTTGATGGCCTAAATTCTCGACCTACCAAGTTATCATGCTCTGAATGAAAAAGGGGGCACCCTTCTCCCCTTACAGGTGCATAGACACAGGGGTGAGTTGGTCACTGCTACATCCACCATCAGTTTGGTTGTCAAGAAAGGTTACAATTACTGTCTACTTGGCATAGACCTCATCCCTGGGTCCTCATCCCTTCAAGGGTGGCCAAGAAGATTCCCAACCAAGAATGATGTTTCAAGGGGGCAGGGGGCATCATAGGTCTTGACCCATCGCCTAAGCAGAAGCTGGAGAAAAGGGAGAAGATTTCTGAGAATCTCAGAATGTTTTCTGAGAATAATGTAGAACAGGGGTTCTCAACCTTGGCAACTTTAAGACTTGTGGACTTCAACTCCCAGAAGCTGGCTGAGGAATTCTGGGAGTTGAAGTCCACAAGTCTTAAAGTTGCCAAGGTTGAGAACCCCTGATGTAGAAAAACATTTGCCAACTGCAAGTGCTCATTCCAGGTGGCCTCTCCCCCATGTAGCAGAGACACTTGGGGGTTCTACATATTCCCAGTAAAAGAACCCTGGGTAGGTCAACTCCCCTGACATCAGGACAGACATACTTAACAGTCGAAGCATTAATGTCTGCTTTCTTGGAATGATTTAACAAACAAGTGCATTTCAGATCTGGTTTAGTACCTAGCGTAGGGAAAATGGATCTCTGGAGAGCTTTAATCTTCGATCCAAAAGTTCTTTAATTCCAGATATATGGAGGATGTCTGTACTGAAGAAACCAGAAAGGAAGATTTAATTTTATGGCACTGTTTTTGAGGATAGGTATTGAGCAAAGTACGTTTTAATAGACCTACTATTTAAGGGGCAAGGGCCGGTTCTGCTGGAATTCAGAGGGATCCGTACAAGGAAATCCTATTGATCGCATCTGAATTCACGGCCTAGACTAGCCCCCTCACGTTCCAAAATATTTGTTTTAAGGGATAATTCCTTTACAGTAATCCCTTATAAAATTAAAAAAATAAAATAAAAATCTTAAAGTCACCTTCTTCAAAACCTCTATGCTTTCTAGGAAACGATGAGTAACAAAAATCTTCAGCAAGGACTTGGCTACACGAAAAAGGATGGCTCTGTATGAGAGGTAGCTTTGCAGTAAGGCCCACTGCCCAACTCTGTGTCCCATCTAATGTCTAGACCATAATAGCAAAAACATAGCCCTTAAAAGATGTCAGCGGTTTGTGCTTTATGGCAGTAGCGGGCGACCATTTTTGGTGGGATGTGTCTGTGCCTTGAGTTCTCCTTCCGGTGAAGTTTGGATCATGATCCAGCTGATCCAGTCAGCTGTTAGTCTGGGCAGGAAGAGGCAAGCCCACATATATTGTTGCAGGAGAGGAGAACCCACGTGTCTTGATGCCACAGGAGGGCCCGACTTTCAGGTGCTGCAAAAATGGCGGTCCAGCTTTTTTGTTTTGAAAAAGTCTTTGAAACAAAGCTTGGAAATCAATACTTACAACAGGATCTGCACTTCCATTTCCTTTCACCCTTTCCTCAATCTGGTTGTGGGATGATGGAAAGTAAAACTCGGAGACAGAATCCATAGAGAAGCCCCTCCCTCTTTTGGGTTGAGGGCCAATCTATGACTTTGCCTCCTTCCAGAGAGCGCTAACCCCTCCATTAACCCTTTCTCCTCTTTCCCAGGACTCAGCTAACCCCACCTCCCCATGTCCACCAGCACCACAGACCCACATTTGACCAGGTTGTGCTGCACACACGGAATATAGTGCCACTGGCCCAGTTCCCCTGTTGTGTGCTTTGCAACGCTTTAGAAGGTGTCGAGCTGAAATGAAGCTTTATATTGCAATTTGGTGGCTGCGATTCTTATGGTTTAGCATTTAACAAAAAACTAAAATAAGGGGGTGGAGGCCACCTCTGACCCACACATTCATCACTCACTCAGGAGTTATGGACACTGGGGGTTTAGCATATGAAAACAGTAGCCAACAGAGTAGATAGCATTCTCTTAACGTGGGCACTCTTCAGATGTGTGGACTTAAATCCCAGAATGTTCAGAGTGGCATAACCACCACTGAAAATTCTGGAATTTGAAGTCAACCCATCTAGATGAGGGGTCTCCCACCTTGGCAGCTTTAAGACTTGTGGACTTCAACTCCCAGAAATTCTTTTCTGGGGAATTCTGGGGATTGAAGTCCACAAGTCTTCAAATTACCAAAGGGTGAAGACCCCTGATCTAGAGGGTACCTATGCTTGAGAAGGTCCTTAAATTAGAAATAACAAGGAGATACCACAATATGTTATCTTTCTTCCATTTTATATACAGAACTGGACATGTTCAGGCTTTGGCACCTTACGTTGTCTGCCTTCACCTCATACCCTGCAAGGCTGTTCATTTCCACCATCCCTGGACTTCTTTTTCTAAAACTAAAAGGAATGTTATTTACATTAAAAAAAACGCTTTGCTGTAAGGCAAAACTCGGATTCCTTCATTCTGACAAGCCTAGAGAGTTGACAAAATTAGAGGTATCAATCCTTCTCTTTGTCCTTGGTCATCATGGTTAAAGGTATCGAGCAGTGGCAGAGAATAGACACATTTAAAAAAAAAAACCCGCAACATTTACAACAGCACAATATGTGCACCCGACATATTCCGCCGATCGTTGTTCATCTTTTCCTGTTCAAATATCTGGGAAGAAAAAGAAATGGCTGGCAAAGAAGGGATATTACTGAAAGTGACATGCATCTTTCTGTGCTTTTAATATCATGGAAAAAAAATGACAGATTTCCTTGACAGATTTTTTTTTTCTTAAAAAGCCCTTCAACATTATCCCTCCCAATCTTCCTTGACCTTGGCCAAAAATCAAGTGTGACAATGGATAGATTTTCTTGTACGCCCCTGGTACCCCTTACAGAGGCCTATGCCACGAGAGTTACAAACATTGGCCATAAATCTAATTTACAGATTTATAGACAACATTGTCTTCTTGTTGTGAATGTATCTGGAAAACTGGAGAGTGGAACCTGGATGGTTTTTGACAGCTGGCCTTGAAAGAAGCCTCTCTAGCCTCCCTTGTCTATGATTAGCTTTTCTACGTACCAGATTCCTTACCAGCGGAACAATAGGCTGGGTTGCTATGTAGGTGCAGGGATGGCAAGATGGATGTTGATATTGACAAGACTGAAATGCTAAGAAGAGTTTGGGTGGAACAACTTCCCCTTCCTCGTATTGTGATCCCCTCTTGACTGTCTCGAAAGTTGGGAAAGCATCAGCAGAGGCTTCTGAGCATTGCAACCCACATTTGGAATACTGCATCCAAATCTAATTGTCACGATACAAAAAGATATTGAGATCTCAGAAAGAGTGCATAGAAACTCAACAAAGATTCTAGAAACTAGAGTACAGAGAAGAGCAACAAAGATGATCAAGGGACTGGAGGCAAAAACATATAAGGAACAGTTACTGGAATTGGGTATGTCTAGTTTAATGAAGAGGGGGGACATGATAGCTGTGTTCCAGTATCTTAGGGGCTGCCACGGAGAAGAGGGAGTCAACTTATTCTCCAAAGCGGCTGAAGGCAAGATAAGAAGCAACGGATGGAAACTAATCAAGGAGAGAACCAACCTAGAACTAAGGAGAAATTTCCTGACAGTGAAGACAATGAATCAGTGGAACAACCTGCCTGCAGAAGTTGTGAATGCTCCAACACTGAGTTTTAAAGACAACGATTTGTCTGAAATGGTATAGGCCAGGGTTTCCTACCTGAGCAGGGGGTTGGACTGGAATATCTCCAAGGTACCTTCCAACTCTATTATGATTATTATGATTAGGGCTCTGGAGGCTAAACCATATGATGAACAATTGAAGGGTGATATGATAGCAGTCTTGAGGGACTGTCACGGAGAAGTGATCAATCTATTCTCCAAAGCACCAGTGGGCAGGACAAGCAGCAATGGATAGAGAGACTAAAGAGACATTTCCTGACAGCGAGAGCAATTGATCAGTGGAACGGCTTACCTCCCAAAGTTGTGGATGCTTCCTTGTTGGGGGGTTTCAAAAAGAGACTGGACAGTCATTTGTCTAGAATGATATAGGGTCTCTTGCTTGAGCAAAGGATTGGACTAGAGGACCTCCAAGGTCCCCTCCAGATTCTATGTTCTATACCTCTGCAGAAACAATCATGGAGAGGGAGCAATGAACACTCTCTGAAGCCATATAAACATGGAGCTTAGCAGGGTTTATCACCCTTAGGTGAACTGGGTTAGAGAAGAAGGAGCAAGAACGTGTCCTTCAATGGTCAGATGGCTGGTTCAAAAGAAGATTGAGAAACGCTGGCCCAGACACTGAAGAAAGTGAAAGGCCCACAACCTTTAAGAGCTCCCGTGAATCTCCTGGCATTAATAAAATTTCAGATCTTTGGCCTGATCCACAAGGGCTGAAAGGAGAAGAAAAATGTTGCAGTGAATATCTTCTTCCACATCTTGACCTTATGATGAAGATAGGCAAGGAATGTTTTTCACGAGGGTTGTCCATTGTCTTTTCCACACTGCCTGAGCTCCTATGTGAATAAAAGATTTTTGACGTTGATTAAATGAACCAGAAAGAGACCTTCAAACCCAGATGCTGGCTTCCTTGCTTGCGACCTACTGTTTGGGTGGTGAAAGAATGCTTTGGAAATGAAACCTCTCCTTTCATGAGCAGAAATGGGGTCCTGCTGTTATAGTTGCAAACTGAAGATGGAGGTTGAAGGAAGAAGCCGAGAGATGTATTCAGATGATGTGTCCACCCCTTTCCTACAGAATGACTTTCCTACCGTGTGGAGTTCTTGGTATTCTCTGAACTCGGTTGTTTGCTTGCAGATGTTTCATCACCCAACTATTTCCTACTATTTAGAAGTGGGGAATGGATTAAAATCGCTAGGAAAGGACCCAAATGAACACCCCAAATCCCCAATCTACTGCCAGCTATCTATGCTAAATTTCTGTCATTACTCCAAGCACCCTTCCTCAAGTCAGGTGTCCAGGGCTTGTCAACAAAAAACGCAAGGAGAGTTGATTGAAAGGGTCTTGCAGATTAGCCCTCATAGGACTTCTTCAAGGTAGACAGAATCAGTCGTAGGGCAAACAAACCCCTGTAACTTAGCTTTCTCCAGCCTGATGGTTGGCTATGGATTCTGGCAACTTTCACCAGCTTTGGGGAGGCTCCTTCAAGAAATGATGGAGAACAGCAGATGAACAACATAAACAACTGCATTGGCTTGGTCCAAACTAAAGTCCAGCCAGCTGTTAGTTCCAGGCAACTGTGCCAATCCAGCAGTTTTCAAAGTTGAGCTTCTCAGGTAGCGTATAGCCTTCTAGTGGCTCAACCTGGCATCCCATCCCATCCCATCCATTTTTTTTAACCTACAAATTTCCCATGAATCTTAGCAAACTTCCCCAGAATCGAACCTCTCCCCCTCAACATGAGACCTGTTTCTCTTCAGTATCTCTGAAGGAAGGCTACCTATAGATCCTGGCCATTCAAAAGTTGCCCTGTCCTGGCGCAGAGGATCCCAAGAACCAAGCCGTTATGGAGATCCTGCTGCAAGCAGATCCCACTTCTTATTTTTACACAGTCACATGGCCTGGTTTTCAAAGTAGGCTTGAGAAGAAACAGCACCATTCATGCACGGGGCTTCAGCTTTATGTCTGACCTCTCATTCTTCGTTGCCGGTGAGAAAAAGAATTGCATTTCAGCCATTTACCCTGCTATGAATAAATAGACTATCATAGGCCACGCCCCACCACAAAACAGTCACCGTGCATGTGTAATTTTGTGAGTGCACATATGGGTGCATCGTGGTGTGTGTGTCTGTGGTGTGTGTGTGTGTGTGCCATTTCTTTTTCTTTTACTCTTAGAAAAAAGTCCACTTTCACAAGATCACTAAAATCGATTGTCGTTTTCCCCCCCATTTTGATTCTTTTTTCTTTTTTGCTTTGTTTTCATTTGTTTCGAATGGGGGGAGGGGCTCTTCTATGTTCAATGCTAAATCACGCTACAAAAAAGCATTCTGTTCTAAAACCACTAGGAAATGTTAACAATGAAGCACAAAAAGTTTAAAAAGCAGAAAAGGAAAAGAGAGGGAAGAAAAGGAAAAGGAAAAAAAACGAGAGAAGAATTCGAAGAAGTCCAGTGGCCGAGTGACCGCATTGGGGGACATGAATCATGAAGGACAGATAACCTCCAGATCCTTCATGAATCTTAACTGTCTTTCATTCTTATTTGGCACTTCCTTAATTAAATTCCCCTTCCCTCCTTCCCACCTTTCCCCTGACCTCTCCAGCAGATTTGAGAAAGCAATATTAAATTTGGCTGCAATCATACCAGTGCAACAAGAGACACAGAGATAAGGTTCTACAAAGACAACGGATCTGCTGGCCTCTTTCTTCCCCGTCTACAATCAACCTATACCGAGTGATGATCAAATGGAAAAAAAACAAGGCTTGTGTCTTTTCAATATGTCTGTTGAAGACTCTTCTGTGCAAAGCCAGAGCTCACGCCGTGAAGACTAGATAGGAGATGCTTTTCTAAAAGATCACCGAAAGCTTTTCTTGGAGCAAAGTCCAGCACAGTAGAACGTCTCCATCACCCACCAGGAATTTAGGAGTTATAGTTTCAGGGCGAGGGGAGATAAGTCAGGATGAAATCCTGACTCCTTGAAAGGTACTCATTCAGGAATGAAAGAAGTTGCCTTTTTACATCCAGGTTTCTCTTTCTGGATTGGCTGAGCATGGCCATGGGAGGAGATGGCCCTCTGGAGCTGCTAAGTGGTCCAAGGGAGATGGTGGTGGAAACTGACAGGAGTTCATTGTCACTCTGGTGTATTGTCTTTCGTGGAAGCCTCTACTAGATTGACCCTTACAAATGGCTACTTGGCTCCAGGGATCAGAACTGCCTTCCAGGTGTTCAGAACTGTCCTTCATATGTAGGATAAAAAGGAAATGTATGCATGCATGCATTTATGCATGTGTTGACACACACACACACACACACATACACGTGTACATAAGGTACATAGACACCAGGAAGGCGTTATTTTAATATCATCCTTGATTTTGTTTTGTGATGGATGAATACAGCTTCCCTTTCTCTTTTAGACATTTTGAGCGTTTAAAACCAAGTTTAGCCCCTTGAAATACGGTTTGGAAAAGCTTCTTCCATACCTTCAGTGGCTCTACAGAACTCACAAGCTTGTTCTATGGGGGGGGGGTTGGGGTTGGATTCAGTGAAAAATATGTTTACTTGGAGTAAGGACAGATGCCTCCCCAATCTACCAGCTGCCCCTTCAGTCAAAAAAGACTGAAAAGTTACTCAAAAGTTGACTTGGGCTTAAAGACAGATATGAAATGTACTCTCCATCATTTTGACTTCAGTTGATCGGGAGAGAGCAGGTCGCATTTATTTATTTTTTTTCTGGCAAATCATGCAATGAACACGTATGTTTTCTAAGAGTACACTAGTTAAAGAGGGAACTTTCTATTTTGGCTAATGACCCCTTAAAACTAGTGATGTGGAGTTATCTATGGGCATATGTTATCCATCTATGGGCTTTCATTGATTCACCCTGAATTTCAGTTAGATTTTTTTTTTACATAGATAATAGATAATTTCCAGAGGGATTGGGTATTAATGCATTAAGGCAGTTTCTGGAGCCTAAACCCTTTTTAATTTTGGGGGGGGGGGTTGGGGGGTTGGGAGGAGATACTAAAGTGAATTGAAAAGCAAGATAAGTTATACATTTAAAATAAGTTAGTCTTGGGGGTTATGTTCAATCTATATCCCTGGTTTTCTTCCTGGAATATGGGGAAACCAGAAGACCTCAAACACAGAGTAAGGATGCAATTTTGCACATGCTTACTTAAGAGTAAATTGCATTAATCTGGGCAAGGAGGAATTCTGAATAAAGGAACAGGTTGGGTTTTTTTTTCCAGTGAGACAAAACAAAAAATGTTCCGGGTTTAATTCTAAGCAGCTCTTATTATGGAGAGGAAAAACCTGTCTCTAAATCAGTGGTTTTTAAATGGTTTGATCTAATAATTCCTTTCTCTAGTCTTGAATAATATAATAATCTCCACACACAACCCACCCCAAAAGACTCTCGTTTTACACAAGTGTAAAAGAACAATCCTAAAATGCAACTCTATCCTAAAATGTAACTCAACTCACAAAGAAGCAATTTGCAAATTGCTCCATTATCCCAGGATAGGCCCAAAGTACCCCTTTGGGGTAAATACCCCCAGTTAAAGAACTACTGCTCTAAATCCCAAGCCGCTGTTCCTGATCCATGGACATTGGGGTCCAAAGTCCCCAGGCTCTTCTGCCACTCCTTAAAGTTTTGGGCTCATCCTCCGAAGACCTCCAGAATTTGCCCCCAAAGTTTCACAATGAATGGCAAAAGAATGTTCTGAAGTACGTGGGAAATAAACACATCTGAATGCAACTTAAATCAAATTTAGTTTTGCTCTGGATAAGCTCTGCCTATTTTTAGGAGCAGGGTCTCTCCTGCGCAACCCAAGGGGATCTTTGGAGTCTCAAATAGGGCAGCCCCAGTGGGGATAGGCTGAGCCACAAGATCTAACAGTCTACAGAAGGGCCACTACTGATGTTCACATTAGTTCTGTGTATCTTCTGGCACTGATCAAATATTCCTTTTCAACACGGGAGATGTAGATCAGGGGCAGACATCCTGTCCTTCTCTTCTCTCCTTCCCCAACAATTTTTTTTTTTAAAACTAAGCCTCTATCCAGGGGGGAAGAGAGAGCACAAATTGCTACTGGGATAAATAGTTCTCCCCCCAAAAAAAAACCCCCACCCGCACCCCAGTTTTGCTCCTTGAAACCCTACAGCATTCAATGCAGTCACAAAGCCACCAGCCTTAAAGCTAGGTTGTTCCCGAAGCAACTTCTGCGTTGGTGCTGACTTCCTTCTCTTCGAGACGACTTTGTAGCTTGGATTTGAAGCGGTTATTTTCTTGCTTGCTTGCTTCTTTTTTTTTTTTTAAACCTCTTTGAGTTTTTTTCTTTTGTTTTTTAAATTAATTAATTTATATATATATATATATATTTATATTTATATATATATTAAAAAAAGCAATAGTCCTTTGGTCCCTAAACTCTAAGGAATGATATGACTTTGAAAGAAGTTAATCCAATCTCCCAGGACTGGGGCAAAAACCTGTGACCTCACTCAATCCATGGGAAAAAAGATATATAGACCTATTTATATATCTCTCTCTCTCTTCTGTTAGGTTCAACATCCTTAGTTAACTGATTTTCTCTCTCTTTTTTTTTTCTTTCTTCCCAAACAGACGTGGAGAAAAACCATTTTCCTTTTTTTTTCTCCCCCTTTCTTCATTCCCCTTTGAAAACAAAAGCGTTTTCCTGGTCCAAACCCATCAGCTTTGGTTTAGGCCTTTCGCTCCCTCCTGCTTCTGAATCTTGAAAATCGGACAAGTGCTTTGCAGAGAAGCTGGTCCCGGTTGCAGGGGTCACACCCACAACCTTTTCCCTCACAAAGTCCCACCCTTCTGCTGCGAGGGATGCTTGTTTTTTTTTTGTCTCCCCCCCCTTCCTCCTCCTCCTCCTCATTATTATTATTTTCCAAAAGAAAGAAAAGTCTTCTACACCGGCCCCGTTCCTGTCCATAGAGTTTCAAGTTGGCAAAGAGCATCATCGCCTCTTTCCCTCAGTTCCAAGTTTTGGCCACAACCACCTTCTTGGTTTTTGTTTTTTTTTGTTTGTTTGTTGTTTTTTTCTTGCCTTAAAGAGACCAAAATCATCATCATCGTCATCATAAAAAATAAAAAAAAGCCAAAATGAAAAAAAGAAAACCGAGTCCCAACCGATTTGAAAAATTTTAAAAGAAGGGGCAAAAAAAACAACAATAAAAAGTAAAATAAAAAAGAGAGGGAAAAAATTAGAACGAAACGAGCTCTTTCTTTTCCCAAGCACCTCTGCTTCGCCTCTGCATTGACCTCTTTTGATCGCTTCCTTTTCCGCCGTGATATGTTGCAAAGAAAGTTAACAAGTTCTGGAAACGGCACATGGGACAAGGGGAATACTCTTCGTATGCCGCGTGGCATCCAATCTGCAAGACAGAAGGAGACGATGAAGGAAGGTGAAAAGAGGGACCCGCCTTGTCCGTTGAGGAATCTCTTCTGACTGAAGGCCTCCAAAACTCTTGATGGGAGGAATCATGTCCTATTTGGGGCTCCCCCAAAGCATTCAATGTCTGACCCAAGAAAAGCTGAATTCTGAAGTCTGGCTAGTCTCTGGAACAGGGTTTCTCAGCCCAGGACCACTTTTAAGACATCTCCCAGAATTCCCCAGTCAGCCATGTTGAAGTTGGACGTCCACTCGTCTTAACGTTGCCCAGGTTGAGAAATACTGTGTTATTGGAAATGCGTGGACTTCAACTCCCAGAATTGAGCATGGCTAGCTGAGGAATTCTGGGAGTTGAAGTCCAGACGTCTTAAAGTGGTCAAGGCTGAGAAACACTGCTCTGAGATCTCTTTTATCCTCAAATCTAAACTAGTATTGGTTGGTTTTTGACCTCTCTGTCCAACTTCTAGTCTTTGGGGTGTCTCATCCAAATTCCAATCAGCCTGCCTAGCTTTTGAGCCGGACAAGGTTGGCCAAGTATCACCACCTGTTGAAACATCACAGTTCAGACCTGCTTTGTACCACATCAGATCCCTGATCTGTTGATCCAGTACTGTGAGCTTATTGGCAAGTTCCCTAAAGTTTCAGATACTTCTTCCTAGCACCCCTGGAAGATGCTGAGAATTGACTCTGAAGCTTCTACAGACAAAGCATCTGCCTGCACTCATCTGCTATATAAGAGCATTTGGCATCAACCCTAGGGAGATCTTTTATGTTCTTAAGCTTCTGCAACAATAGACTTATTTTTGAGGGGTAACATATCAACTATAAATATAAACAATTATGGTTTTCCAGCCTGGTGATCTTCAGATATGTTGGATTTGAGTTTCCATAAACTTTGGGAATCCTAGAATGTGAGAATTGGAAGAGGCCATTTAATCCAACCCTCCAAAGCAGAAATCCAGATTAAAGTAGCCCTATTAGATAGTTAGGTAAATGCTGCTTGGACACCCTAGAGAAGAGGATTATGAAAGATCAGATCCAACAAATCAGGACTCGTATGAGGAAAATAGGGAAGATAGATAGGGAAATTGGGTGACCTATCTTGCTATTTCTTCTACAACCTGATTTCTTAGGTCAACCCCCAACCGTTTTATCCAGCCATCATGATCATACATAAAGGGCACATACATCATTGTCACATCACAACAGAGAGGAAAAGAAGAAGATACGAAGGAGGACAAAGTGGAATTTATGGGCTCAGAGAATCCACAACTAGTAAAAGACTGACCAATCAACACTCCAAAAACTAACCACCATGGGCATCAATATGGCACTGCACAACCGCCAGAAGAGAAGAGGAAGGGGTGGGTGGGAAGAAGAACTGATAATAATAATAATAAATAAAAAAATAAAGCAGAGATATAGAAAGATCAACGTCAAGTTCATGCAACAAGATTACAACTGGCCACATGGCGTCATCGGAGAGATCGATGACAACATGAGTGAAGTCACTTACAGTTTCAGATAATTTGGAAGGGAGAGTTTTGTGTTTGGACCTCCCATAACAGCTAGAGGGTTGCTAGGCAACTGTGGGGTCATCCTTGGAGCTATGATTGGCCTGGTCTGGTTAGAGATACACAGTAGTGGGTGGGTCGGAGGAAACAAAAATATAAAGGAAAAAAAATGAATTGGTTTGATAGAGTTCCCAGGTTTTGTGATTGTTTCTTCTGGTGGTTCCTCTTCCGCTTTAGAACTATCTCAGAAAGTTCCCCCACCCAGCTGTCCATCCCGGATCCCTTTCATGGAACTGGTTGAGTCCAAACAGAGCTAAAAAAAAGGGGGGGGGACCAGATGTTGCCTCTCTATAACAGTCTTCTGGAGAGATGTCTATGGAAATTCTCAGTCCTCCAGGTTGTAGTTTGTCCCAAAGGTGCTTTTTCAAAAGGCAACTGAACTTTCTTGGTTTTTGTTTGAAAACGTTTCACTTCTCATCCCAGAAGCTTCTTCAGCTCTGACTGAATCCTTCCGTTCTCCACCCTTCAGTCAGAACTGAAGAAGCTTCTGGGATGAGAAGTGAAACGTCTTTAAGGGAGAATGAAGTTCAGTTGCCTTCTGGTTGAGCATCTAGTCCCAATCTTCTCTCCAGGATGGATGATCCTGCATTTCTGTTTCAAGTAGGACAAATTAAATTTGCATTTCTACCAATGAATCAGCAAATACAGGGTGATATGTATGTATCTGTATGGAGCACATAGACTTGCATTCTCCCCCCCCCCCCCCGTATGGTATAATTTCATTTTTTAGCAATGGGTAGGTAGACATCTCAGTTCCATCTTCCAGCTGAAGGCAGGAATGTTATCTTAGGAAAGCAGAAGATAGGATAACTGATTCCAGAACATGTACCCCAGAAATTAAAATAACGTGTCAATAAAAGAGATCAGCATTTCTTCTAATAAGTTGATTCCTTTGCTTTTTTAAAACTTCCTTTCCATAATCTTAGAAAGCTGATAGAAGCCTGAAAAATAATTTTTCGGTTTTTCACTTTGGAATCTTTTTTTTTTTTAAACCCTCCTTGTTCTTCTTCAAATTCCTAATTTGGTTTGGAACCATGGAACTCAAAATGGAATAAATTGTCAAAAAAAAAAAAGTCTTTATGGCATATAATCAAGTGATGCATTTAGAAGAACTGTGTCCCAGACTGAAATATAAATGGGGTGGTTAAAAAAGCAATTCCCTGAAGAAAGAAAGAAAGAAAGAAAGGAAAGAAAGAAAGAAAGAAAGAAAGAAAGAAAGAAAGAAAGAAAGAAAGAAAGAAAGAAAGAAAGAAAAAGGAAGAAATGCAACTATGTGATTGCTCATCTCAATTCAGTAATATAACTCTAGGGAGGGCATATGTAAATTATACTGAGCAATTCTAAATTTAATTATAAATGTATTTTTCCAATCATAAATATGATACTTCTACTGTATTAACTACATTTAGCGCCCGACTTTTGGTAAGCATTCTTGACTGCTTTTCTACTGACCCCTATTGTGGTGAGCTTGCTTTGGCTAAAGTAAGTAAAAGTTTGTCAACTGAAGAGAATATTTGTAGTTCAAGGTGGAACATGAGGTCCTTGATGCTCTCTGAGCTTGGTGGTTTTCTTTCAGACATTTCATTACCCAACTAGGTAACATCATCAGTGTACAGATGGGTAATGAACTGTCTGACCCCCCCTCCAAGCTCAGAGAGCATCAAAGACCCCACAAGTAAGGGGTTGGTTACACCTCTCTCCTTTTACCATGCTTTGTAATGGCTTTCTTGCATGAGCTTATTGGCAACCAATGGCTCATCCTATCCAAGAATAACCGAGAACAGAGTTGCTCTCTACATTTTCAAACTATTGTTTGGTACATATTGGCATTCAAAATTTTCCAAACCACAAAAATGAATGCCGAGCTGAGAAGACTCCCTCTCTGTCAACTCTACCCAAGTTGGTCTGGCGAAAGTAGGATTGGAAGCAAACTCATGAACCTGCTTGCAAGTCACTCAAAGGAAGAAAAAAAAAAGATTTCTCTGGGGATTTTGTTGCTCTCTGGGCTGAGTTGTTTGCTTGTGAGCAAACATTCATGCTTGGAGCGCACCAGGAATTCCAGAGTTCAACCCTTGAGCTACGCATCTATCCCTTCGTTGCTCGAGATCGCAATGTTGGCTGCCTGAACCCATATATTTATTTTGAACCCCCAAATTCTCTGAGCTCGAAGCAGTATCTGTTGGACTCTGAGGATGTTACAAGCAAGGGAGATTTTCCTTTCCTTCCATCATCTCCCTAGATCAAAGGCCCCAACCTTTTGGGCACTAGGGACCGGTTCCATGGAGAGAGGTTTTTCCATTGACTGGAGAGTGCGTGATTTTATGTGCTGCCTGCATCTCGCGGATGGGGCTTTGCTTGTTTGTGCGGACCAGTTGCTGGCATGCCATGGCCCAGTGCCGGTCCATGGACCGGGGGATTGGGGACCCTTGCCCTAGATCATAACCTGAATTGGCAAGAAATCATTTTCTACATCTATCCCACCTGATTTGAAAGCCTTTGCACTTCATCAAACCAAGTTCCTTCCCATCCTGGAGTAGATTATAGTAGATTAAAGTAGATTTGGAGAGGTGTGAGGTGGGGAGAGAGGGCACAAGCCCCTTTCCATGGAGTCTCCACCTCACTGAATGGTTTCCAGTAGCCGTTCAGAAATTTAAGAGGTTGTTACAGTGACAAGACAATGAGCAGCTTGGTAGCCTAGTGATGAAGATACTCGCTTCTCACTCAGAAGGTTGAGAGTTCAATCCTAGGTAGAGGCAGATGTTTCTCTCCTAGGGTGCAAAGGACATCTGCTGCGAACTCCACATAGGCGTCAGGAAGGGCATCCAGCTAGTAAATGCTCAGCTCCATCCAGTCACCCAGATTCTGCCCCGAATTAAGGGATTGCAGGGTCATAAAAAAGGAGCTGTAGTGACAAGACTTTAAAGGCTGGGCTTCTTTTTGACAGATCTACAATCAGTGCATCCATATCAGATTCCAACTATACGAATCGAGAGGAACTCTCTTTCTCCTCCTTTCATTTGACCCGGTAATTCACTAAGTGGGGTTCAAAAAAAGGGACACTTGGGAGAGAAGCAGAGCAATGGAGTAGTTGAGGGAAGTGAGGTTGTCAATGCACAAAGGGTGTATCTGTATCCCGGTGCCCATATATGATGTGTTTGCACGTCTATGGGCATGTTAAAAGTAGAACTAAATGTTCTCTCAAATTGAGTTTCTCCTGATGATGACCTGTATTCCATTAGGTTCTTGGCAACAGTATGGAAATATTCCTCACCATCCTCTTTCCAGGATGGTGACCTTAACATTCCCATCCAGTTCTGGAATTTCTCACTCAAGTAACCAAGTCTAAATTTTGCTCAACTTTTGAGGGTAAGGTCTCCTAGTGCTGCCCCTTAATTGGACATCTATATCAAGCTGATCCCTCACATGAAAATAAACCTTTATATTTTTCCTCAGTAAAGTATTCCAAAACATTTCTCCCTATAAGTGTCTAACTTTTTAGCAGTGATAACTGGACTAACAAAGCGAACACTTTCTTCTTTACCCTACTGCAGTGTTTCTCAACCTTGGCAGGTTTAAGACACGTGGACTTCAACTCCCAGAATTCTAGGCTGGCTGGGGAATTCTGGGAGTTGAAGTCCACGTGTCTTAAACTTGCCAAGGTTGAGAAACACTGCCCTACTGTGTTAAGCATGTTCAGGAATTGTGCTAGAGTAAGAATCAGCTTTGTCTCACAGAACATGTTGGAGGCCTGGGGCTGTCTCATATATGAGACGAACCCAGAGGAGCTGAATGAAACTGAACAGTAAGAGAAAAAGGAGTATTTTGTTACCCAACAGGTCATCAAATGATGGAATTTAGTCCCATAAACTTGGTGATGGCAATTGACTTGGATGAATTTTCAAAGCATTGAAGAGATTCATGGAGGAGAAGGATATTGATGACCACTAATCATGATGGCATTGTATTCCCAACCGTATCGGAGAGAGTTATGGGCTTGAGTATCAATAGTAGAAGGATATTTTCTTACTCATTTCTTCCTGGAGGATTTCCCAGTGGCATTTGCTAGGTCAACAGAGAGTGGAGTACGATAGACCTTTGATCTCACCCAGAAAGTTCTTCTTGGACTTCTATCTTTCTACAGGCACTTGCCCACACTTGCACAGATCCTCTCTTCCTCTCTTTTACAAACACACACTCACACGTTCCCGCTTAGAAAGGATTCCTCTTTCTATGTAACTCACCAAAGAGCAAATTAAGTGAACTTCATTTATAAAGTACCCTGTGAGATATTTCCCGCCATGATATAGTTTGGCTCAAACCGCCAAACTCCTTGCGTTCCTCCACCTTAAACTGGACACCCGTTTCATGGTTCTCCACTCTGCTAGTTTCTCTTTGGGGCAAATGTCTCCAATCAGGCCTTCACTTCCCCAAAGGATAGTGGGAACAGAGGCCCCCATAGCAAATTGCAATGATGCCCCAAGTGACTTGCCCTTGGTGACCTCAGCTTGCCACTCTTATGTACACGTGTCCCAGTGCACCTTGACCCAGGTATGTAAGTCAAGTCATTGCATCAGGATGGCCTGGCTTTCATTATTGCCACCCATAATTATGGACACCCATAATTAAGAAGATGGTCATTCTGCCCTCTTGTTATCTGGGAAGGAAAGGCAGATTTCTGCCATCGTCTTCCTGAGCTTGGTTACCTGGCGGAAGCATCACCTGCTAATGCCTTACCTGTTTTCCAAGCCGGGGTGAACAGGGATCAGTAGGGTCGATTTGCATCTTTTGGCCTCTTTAATTGGACCTTTAGCCTCTTCATGCCGATCTGGAAGCCGTTCATGGCTTGAATGGCTGCCTGGGCACTAGTTGGATTGTCAAAACTGACGAAACCTGGGAAGGGAACCGCCAGCCAAAGAAGTGAGTGATGGGGTGATGGGGTTGGTGAAGGGTTATAAGAGACAGATGAAAGAAGACACATTCCTTGGCTTTTTGTTCCATAAGTTGAACGACGTAGGAGAAGGAATGGCAGAACTTGGAGGTGGAGTTAAAAGGGGGGGGTCAGCCTAGAATCTCTACATAGTGACAAGTGGACTAAGTCTAACCGACCTTGAATTCCACAGACCTTTATCTAACCCAAAGGATATTAATCTTCTCAATTGGTTAGCACCCGATTGGATAAAGGTCCAGCGGAGTTCAACTGTGGTTGTTTGAATTTTTTGCTCAGAAGAGGATAATCTCAGCACTGGTACTGCAAATTTGGTATTGTTTAAAGAAATCAATAAAGAAATAAAAATTCTAGCAAAATAATAGCCTGGAAGTTGTGTAGTGTAGCAGCCCTAGGAATCAGCCTCATGCCTCAGATGCCTTCTAGGAAGTTCCAAAATTAATTACTTCACACATCTTTGCTGGCTGAAATTTTTAATGGCTGAAATCTCAGAAGTTGGCCAAATCACACGAGATATTGGTCTGTTTACATGGAACCTTACAAGATTTCAGGATGAAAATGCCACTATCTGGCAAGAGATTCTCATACAAGGTTGGATGAAATTATGGTGCTGAGATTACCAGTGTATTTATTTAGGAAATTAATTCAGAGAGTAACTTATGTCTGATCTCCGTTCTAGACTCAAGTCTGGGTGCCTTGAGCTTAGGTCAAAGTCTCAGTCTGTTCGTCTGCTTCTTTCCCCAATTTCTAATTTGGGCTGTAAATTCTACTGGACTATTTCTTGGGTCTTGTGAATATTCAACTTTAATCCGCATTTTGACCACTGCAATATCCTTTGCTGACATTTCTCCTTTTGGCCTAACATGTCTCAAAGCATTTCTAATTGAAAGCAAAGCCAACTGATTAAGGGAACGTTGAAGTAAGTCTGTTGGAACTTACCAAAGCATTTACTTTGGTTGGTGGCACGATCAACAAAGACTTTGGCAGAGATGACGCTGCCAAAAGGAAGGAACATCTGCATGAGTTCTGCATCGCCAAACTCTTGAGGCAGGTGATAAATGAAGAGGTTACAGCCCTCAGGACCTAGGATGGCAACGTAGGGTTCACCAAACAGGGGACAAGACGTTGTGTAAGAGCAAAAGAGACCAAGTATAGACAGCTGTCAACTACTGAGTACTGAACAACTTTTTTGTACGCTGTTGCATTTGAATCCTTAATGCGTTGGGTTTTGTCAATGAGCTTAAAAAGTAATTAATCCCCACCATTGATTTGTTAAATAAATCTTTCCCACTCAGATGCCTTCCAAATGTATTGGTTTTCAATTCACCAGATCCTTAGCTAACAGTCATATGGCATAATCTACAATGTTTTCAACACTGCATGTTCTCCTGAGAGGCAAACTAACTTCTATAACATTCAGATTCTTTTTTTACTCTTCTCTTGTAGACTTACTATTCTTTTACTGAGACTTTTAGACAGGTCTCTTTCACATTTCTACCAAGCCACCTTATCTTGCCCCTCCTCCACCCCAAAAAGGAAGTTGCTCAGAAGAAGACCTTGTGGGCCTTGTGGAATGGGGTTCCCCCTCTCCTCCCCAAGACCCAACTTTTGCATTCCTACTCACCTTCTCTCTGTTGCTGGGGGATGATGGGAGTTTGCTGTGGGAAGGCTTGGCTGATTGGTGCATAGGCGGCTGGATATGCTGCTAGAACACAAAAACAGAAGGATCAGGCCCAAGCAAGCATAACACTCTGCTTTCACGGGAGAAAGGGTCACACCAAACCCATGGCTATGGTCCCAAGTGAGCGTGGTCATGTTCTACCACGTACTTGATCCTACTCAATTCTGAAAAATCTCTCTTTCCCTCCCTCCCTCCCTCCCTCCCCCCACTCTCTCTCTCTCTCTCTCTCTCTCTCTCACACACACACACACACACACACACACACACACACACACTGCCTACGCACCCACCCCACACATGGCCCTGTGCAACATCAAATACAAATAACTCTAAGCCAGAAGATTCCACTGTCTACCTTGGTTGATCTGGAGAGAACTTGCACTATGGTGAATTCTATATAAACTGAACCTATTGGGTAAGATTAGTAAAACCCAAACTATTGCCCTCCTGGTGCTTTGGAGTACGAGTCACACTTCCACTGGTCCTGCTGGCTGGGGATGATGGATGTCAAAGCCCAACCTCCTCCAAGAAAGAAGAGGGTGGAAAACCACAAGGAAGCCTTGTCTTCGAGGGGCTGAGAAGTAGAGAGCCTCCCTCTGATGTCCAGCCCGTTCTCTTCTTCTCAGTCCTCCATCCCACAACAGCCCATCCAGCTGAGCAGGGAAAAATGCAGAGAACAATGAGCTGGATCACTAAGGCGGTTCCAGGGACTTGCCAAACTGTACAGTCACTGGGTCATTACAGGGAGCAATAGAGAAAGACACCCCTTAAGAAACAGCCACAGACTGGAAACACGCAATGTCCTTTCACAAAACATGGAAGACTCTTGGATATCTCGTCTAATTAAGAAAGTAAACCCAGTCTCTCTTTAGAACAGAATAGAGCTGGAAGGGACCTTGGAGGTCTTCTAGCCCAGCTCAAGCAGGAGAACCTACACCATCTCAGACAGGTGATTGTCCAGTCTCCTCTTAAAAACCTCCAGTGATGGAGCACCCACGATTTCTAGAGGCAAAGCTGTTCCACTGGTTGATTGTCCTCACTGTCAGGAAGTTTCTCCTTAATTCCAGGTTGCTTCTCTCTTTGGTCAGTTTCCAACCATTGTTTCTCGTCCTTCCCTCTGGTGCTCTGGTGAACAACCTGACCCCCTCTGCCTTGTGGCAGCCCCTCAGATACTGGGACACTACTATCATGTTGCCCCACCAAAAACTTCATTCCTAGCACTGATGACATTTGGGTAATGAAACATCTGCAAGATGGCAACCAAGCTCAAGGAGCACCAAGCTACAAATATCCCCCTTTATTGAATCAGAATCAGAGTAGAGCTGGAAGGGACCTTGAAGGTCACCTAGTCCAGCCCCCTGCTCAAGCAGGAGACCCTATACCATTTCAGACAGGTGGCTGTCCAGTCTCTTCTTAAAAACCACGAGTGATAATTTCTTGGAAGCCCAACCCTGAAGTTCCTTTGTGGCATGATCCATCATCACTTCCCATTTTAATCCCTACCTGTGGGAGAGCTTTCTTACTCAGGTGCAGTTGATAAGCCAAGGTACTAGCCACACACTCATCTCTAACCTCATCCTGCTCTTCAAGGTGCCAAACAAGCAAAGCTGGTTGCCTCTCCCACACACCCCTCCCAATTTGCATCACAAAAGTTGCCAAGGGACTGAAGCCAGGGAGGATGGGGAGGAGGGGGGGACAGAGGGCTAAAGCAATGTTGACACCTGCATAGTGCTGCATGCCTGCGTAGGCTTGTTGCAGGGGGTCTGCCACGGTGGGACTTTGAGCTGGGAAGAGAAAAGGAGAGAATAAGCAGAGTCCACTGGAGAACAGCTGTCAGAGCAACATGACCAGGGGTCAAAGTTACCAGGAAGGGACCGGATCCTTCTCTTTGACTTGCAAACCCTGGTAGAGCAACCTGTGGCCATCCAGATGTGGTGGCGTGCCTGTTCCCATCCTCCTTTCCCCTCTGGGTTTCCCAGTTCACGCAAGTGGGAGATGGCTTTTAGCAACATCTGGAGGAACAGTGGAGATCATTACCAAGAAGGTCATGATGGATCTTGCCTGCATAACTGGAACAACCCCAGTGTCCTGTTGGGGAGGTTTACAATCTGCAGTACCAGCAGTTCAACCAACGCATTCAGCAAAAATTTAATTCAGGGAGGCACCAGTACCGCCATCTTAAACCTTACCTTTGCAAGCTCTGAACTGCATTTTGGGGATGCTGGAAACTTGGAATGAGCTGTTAGTAGTTTGCAGGAAGTGGAATTTGAGGCTGTACCTAATACTTGGTTTCAGATTCCACTTCCTGCAAACTGTGAATTGCCACCCTTTATGGATGGTACAAAATGACCAGCTTATAAGCTTCCCTCCCTAGCTGTGTTTCTCAGACTGCGTCCCTTTAAGACCTGTGGATTTCAATTCCCAGAATACCCCAGCCAGTACCTACTTGCTGGGGGATTCTGGGAGTCAAAGTCTGCAGATCTTAAAGTGGCCAGCTTTGAGAAACACTGCTCCGTAGTCATTTCTTTTGTGCAAGAATGACCTCCTCGTTCTTACTTTAACTCTCTGTGCTCATGACGTTATCCGTGTCTTCTTCCCAGGCCACCTTTACAGAGCCTTATATGTTATCGCAAGCCTCCCAGCAACCACAACCACCCCCCCTCCCCGGCTAATGCATCAAGTCACTCTCCCCTGGGCAGTTGCTAAAAGTCCTCCACTTACAACTGCAATTGGGATCAGAACTTCCATCACTAAGTGAGATGCTTGTTAAGTAATGGCAGGGTGGGGGCTCAATGGCCGTATGGGGCTGAGATCCGGGGTGGGAATGAAAAGAGTGGCAGGGCCGAGAGAGGATATTTCTCCTCTGCTTTAGCACAGATGGCTATGCTCAGCACCGTCTCCACTGACGACCCTTCCTGTGTCCCAACTCTTACCTGGGTACGGATGGATCCCATTGGTGTAAATGGTTTCCGATGCTGGCTGTCCATTAGTCTGTGGTGGGAGAGGGCTAAACCCATTGACGCCAATGGGTGTAGCTATGCTGGGGACTGGAGCTGCGCTGATCCCTGGAGGTGTGCTTGTACCTGAAGAGAGAAGGCAAAGAGAGGCAGAGAAATTAAGACCGAGCCGGAAAGGGGAAGGAAGCATGAAGATGGCTAATATTTATTTATTTATTTATTTATTTATTTATTTATTTATTTATTTATTTATTTATTTATTTATTTATTTATTTATTTATTTATTTATTTATTTATTAAACTTTTATACCGCCCCTCTCCCGTAGGACTCGGGGCGGTTTACAGCCCAATTTAAAACAGATAATAATAATAAATATTTAAAAATGAATTAAATTAATACATGGCTGTTACTAAAACCTGTTAAAATCCCAATTCTAAAACCCAAACAACCTTGTTTAAAAATTTACATAAAAATTTACATAAAACCCGAGGAGGTCTAGGCCAGGCCGGCTTGATTGAAGAGATGAGTCTTCAATTCTCTTCTGAAGGTGCGGAGATCATGACACGTCCGGAGTTCCGGGGGGAGCTCGTTCCACATCGTCGGTGCCCCCACAGAAAAGGCTCTCCCCCTGGGCGCCACCAGCCGACATTGCTTAGCCGATGGCACCCTGAGGAGGCCCTCTCTGTGGGAGCGAACTGGTCGATGGGAGGTATTTACTGGCAGAAGGCGGTCTTGTAAATAACTGGATCCTATGCCAGTGGTTTGCTTCCCACTGTATCTGGGGAAATCTTGGGGAATGAATAACCAAACTGGAAGATCGTCTATCTGGACCAACCCCCTGCTCAAGCAGGAAACCATTTCAGATAAATTGTTGTCCAATCTCTTCTTTAAAACCTCCAATGTTGGAGCGCCCATAATTTCTGGAGGCAGGTTGTTCCACCGATCAATTGTTCTCACTACAGAAAATTCCTCCTTAGTTCTAGGTTGCTTCTCTCCTTGATGAGTTTCCATCCGTTGCTTCTTGTCCTGACTTCAGTTGCTTTGGAAAATGGCTTGACTCCCTCTTCTCTGTGACAGCCCCTCAGATATTGGAACATTGCTATTATATCACTCCTCGTCCTTCTTTTCATTAAACTAGACATAGCCAGTTCCTGCAACCGTTCTTTGTATGGTGGAAGTTTGTTGGCTTGTTCATTACTTTTGGAGACCACCCAACTTCAAAGTGACTTTAGGTGGATTATAGTTTAAAACCATGTTTCTCAACCTTGGCAACTGCCGAGCTTGAGAAACAGGGGCATAAAACAAAGCAAAACAAAAGCAATCCAGAAAGAATATAAAACATCTGGATAACTGTGTCCTAATTAACAGAACACCAATAGGGCCCCAAAGGCCTGGAGATACTTTTAAGGACCGGCTTTAGGTTGAGGGTCACATGGATTTTGGAGGATGGGGGAGCCATGGCTGTGCAGTGGTTAGAATGCAGCATTGCAGGCTAACTCTGCCCACAGTCTGGAGTTCAATCCTGACCGGCTCAAGGTTAATTCAGCCTTCCATCCTTCTGAGATCAGTCAAATGAGGACCCAGATTGTTGGCCTCAAGATGCTGACATTGTAAACCACTCAGAGAGGGTTGTAAAGCACTGTGGAGCAGCATATTACTACTGCTAGTGCTGTTGCTATCAATCCAAATGTCAAATCCTACAGCAGGACTTGCTGTCTACGAAACCAGCACACATGTGCTACTGTACTGAAATTGGTTAGGGGCAATGTCTTTACATCACCACTGAGTTCTTCCTTTTCTAGCAACAATGCCAGGGCTATTTCTTTGTTAAAAATAAAATGAAGAGAGCTTCATCAGAGGCTGAATGATCCGAGAAGTCCACCTTGGGCAGCCATCTTCCCTATTGGGAAGATGCTGAGACAGGGAACTAGGGTGGAGGAAGTTCTGAGGCTTATTGGACTTCCATCTGGCTTTTCCTCCTGGCTACCCCAAGAAGACCATGTAAGGAACCTCCGTACCTGATGAGGGTGTCATGGAAGCCGCCACCAAGCCGCTCACGTTGAAGGCAGCCATCTGCTGCATCTGTGCTGCCGCGATGGCTGCCATGGGGTTGAGGCAACTTCCTTGTGCAGCAGCCATGAGCGCTGCCTGCTGCTGCATTATCTTAAGGAAAGAAGACACACAGGGGGAGAGAAGGAGGGAAGGAGAACAGCCAGGGAAAGAAAGTGGAGGACAGGAGAAAAGGAAGAGGGGAAGAAGGACAACGTTAGTATGGACTTCACTGATTAAGATTGGCCTTCTTTTTCTAGTCAGGAACAACTTCTAAGGAAATGGAGGCTGGCCTGTTGGCCTTCTTGAGGAAGTTCTAGTCCTATGAAGACTAACTTCATAGGGACATCAAAATGATGCTTTCAGATGGCCAACAGCCTTAAGAACATAAGAACATAAGAAGAGCCATGCTGAATCAGGCCGAAGCCCATCGAGTCCAGCATTCTGTGTCACACAGTGGCCCACCAATTGTACATGGGGATCTTGAGCAGAAAGAGAAGGCAAAACCCTCCCTTTCCCTTGACCCCCAACAAATGGTACTCAAGGGAATCCTGCCTGCCTCAACCAACATAGAGGCGGCACATGGACATCCGTTTTAATAACCACCGATACACTTTGCATCCATGAATCTATCTAGCCCTGCCTTGAAGCTGTCAAGGCTGACAATTGTCACGACCCCTTCTGGAAGTGAATTCCATAAACCAACGACCCTCTGGGTGAAGAAATATTTCCCTTTATTTGTCCTCACTTTCTTACCTACGAGCTTTAGGGAGTGCCCCCTTGTCCTGGTATTGTGTGATAGAGAAAAGAATTTTTCTCTATCCACCTTTTCTATCCCATGCATGATTTTATACACTTCGATCAAGTCACCCCTTAAACGCCGTCTTTCAAGGCTGAAGAGACCAAGGCGTTGCAATCTGGTTTCATAAGGGAGGTGCTCCATTTCCTTGATCATTCTTGTTGCCCTTTTTTGCACCTTTTCCAGTTCCATTATATCCTTCTTGAGGTGCCTTGACCTAGTCTCTTTCTTCAATGTCTATATTCTCAATCATCCAGGTCATGGTTGTCCCAAAAGGCTAGGTTGACCCTTAGTTTTTACACTTGAAGATGTGTCACTTCTTATCCAACAAACTTTTTTCAGTTCTGAAGCAAACTGAAGAAGCTTCTTGGACGAGAAGTGAGTTGTCTTCAAGGAAAAATCTAAGGAAGTCTAGTCGCCTTTTGAAAAGCACCTATGAGATGACTTCTTTCATCAACCCTCACAGTGAGCCATGTAAGAAAGTCCATCCTAACAAGCAATTGGTGCTAAGGCCAGGCTGGAGAACCAGACTTGCTCCAGATATTCCAGAATGTCTGGCATCTCTGTTTTCTAGCCATGCTGTCTAGGGCTGATGGGAACTGGAGTGGAGAACAGACGAAGGTTACCTAATCTTCCCATCTTGTGGTTTAGTTCCTTCTAAAACCATCACAGCTAAGGTGAGCTTTGAACCAACTTTTCTGGCCTTTTTATGATTCAAAGCATAGACGCTTGTTCTATCTCCAGCAGAAGACCATCGGTGTTTGTCTCCTTCAGTTAGCAAAACAGCAGCTTGCATTGGCCAGTGGAGGGCAGTGCTCATCACTGTCCTTCCCAGCAAGGATGTGTGGCATCTCTGGTGATAAAAAAAGGTCTCCTTCCAGCTGAGCTGGTGGGTTTGGGGGAAATCTCCCATACAACAACTCTCCAGATCTGCCCTGCTTAACTTTTCGAGACTTAGCCCAAATCATCTAGCTTCAACAGTCCCTCCCGTCAGGTCAAGGAGAAAGAATGAAGAACCAGAAAGCCTTGGTTCATTCCTCACCCAACTAGCATCTTCTGGCTTGTCCAAATGTTCCTGCTTCACCTTTAGGGGAAATAATGGTGCCCTACAGTCAGGGTGGCCAGCGTCTCCTACCGCTTGTGTGTATGCTCCATAGGCTCCAAACTGGATCGTCATGGGATTAAAGATGCCCAGCTGTCCTGCCATCTGATGCATCCGCCGCAGAGTTCGTTCCTTGTCTGTGTCGGCAAACTTCACAACTAAGCTGGAGGATGCACCCTAGCAGAGGGAGAAGAGAAGCAGAGGCAGAAACAGAGAGAGTGGGGCAGATTGTACCCATCATTGGCGCGTCGGTTCGGGCTGAGGAGTCCTGCAAATGAATCTTATGGGAAAAGGCAGTTGCAACGCAGAGGAACAGGTTGAAGATTAGGGGGGTCTGCTAAGTGTCTACAGAGATTCTCAGTCATCCAGATAATGGTTGTCGCAAAGATGCTTTTCCAGAGGGCAACTGGACTTCCTTTGTTTTACTTTGAAGATGTTTCACTTCTCATCCAGAAAGCTTCTTCAGCTCTGATTGGATCTGTGTCTTCAAGGTCACCTGAGTAGTGCAAATGGGTGTGCTGAAAGCAGTTCCAAGAAGGCTCCACGCCCATTTGCACTATTCAGGGGACCTTGAAGACACAGACAAACCTCCAAGTGGCCTCAATGGCTCTCTGAAAGAATGCAAATGACCAGCTGTCTGCAAGGAGTATAAATCCTTCCATTCCCCACCATCCAGTCACAGCTGAAGAAGCTTCCTGGATGAGAAGCGAAACATCTTCAAAGAAAAACAGAGGAAGTCCAGTTGCCCTTTGGAAAAGCATCTTTGGGACATTAGGGGTGCCCCCTTTATTTGGGAACTTCCCTTCCTTTGCTTTCTGCTAGAGGTAGTTCTTGACTTAAAACCATTCATTTAGGTTACTTACGGGACCGTCTGCTGCCCCATGAAACCCAGTGACCGGTTAGGGCCCACAGAGTCGGCCTTCTCCAGGTCCCGTCAGCCAGACAATGTCACCTGGCGGGGCCTAGGGGAAGAGCCTTCTCTGTTGTGGCCCCGGCCCTCTGGAATCAACTCCCCCCAGAGGTCCGTACTGCCCCCACCCTCTCCGCCTTTCATAAACTCCTTAAGACACATCTTTGCCGACAGGCTGGGGCAGTTAACATCTTGCCCCTAGCCAGTGTATGTTTGTGTGTATGTTTGTTGGATGATTGTTTTTTTTTAACTCAGGGGTTCTTTTTATATATGTATTTTATGCTAGATTTCTATTTATGCTGTGAGCCGCCCTGAGTTCCTGGAATAGGGCGGCATAGAAATAAAATTAATAATAATAATAATAATAATAATAATAATAATAATAATAATAATAATAATAATAACTCTTCAAAATCACAACGGCACTGAAAAAAGTGACTTATTACTGGTCCTTGCACTGAAAACCGTCACAGCATCCTTCACGGTCATGTGATCACAATTCGGCCTCTTGGCAACCAATATGTGTTTACGACAGTTTCAGCATCCCAGGGTCCTTTGTGGCCTTCCTAGCCAACGTCCTATAAGCAACAGGGGAAGCCACCTCATGTGTCACTTAACAAATGCTGTGATTTGCTTAACAACGGTAGGGGAAAGGGTTACAAAATCGGGCACGACTCTCTTAAGAACCATTGCTTAGCAACGGAAATTCTGCAAATATGTGAAAGCATCCCGGACAAACACTGACAGTGCAAAAAAAAATAAAAAAAATTAAGATACAAATATTAATGAAACCTGCAGCTTTTCTTTTAGGTCTGATGGACAATTCAATTGAAAAACAATTTGGGGTGCTATTCCTTCCCAGGGTGACGGCCGTGAGGATTGTATTTGGCCAAACACTGGAAAGAAAAAGGGAGGCCGACGATTGAAGAAGGGATTTTGAAATTGGCTGAATTAGCAGAGAGGGCGAAATAAGCTGCTTTGATTAGAGGTAAGGGACTAGACAGCTCCATAAGAGACTGGAAACCGTTTGTGGACTTTCTATGTGCTAAATGTAATAAAAGATGGTTAACAGAGGGATTTGAAGATTAGTGTAATGTTTAGCTCAACCTGTTGACTGTTTTTTCTTCTTTTTTCTTTTCTATCTGTCTGTCTGTCCATCTCTATCTATCTATCTATCTATCTATCTATCTATCTATCTATCTACCGTATCTATCTATCTATCTATCTATCTATCATCTATCTATCTATCATCTATCTATCATCTATCTATCTATCTATCTATCTATCTATCTATCTATCTATCTATCTATCTATCTATCTATCTATCTATCTATACCTATCTATCTATCTATCTATCTATCTATCCATCCATCCATCTCTATCTATCTATCATCAGTCTATCATTAGTCTATCATCTGTCTGTCTGTCTGTCTGTCTATCTATCTTCCTTCCATCCATCCATCCATCCATCCATCCATCCATCCATCCATCCATCCATCCATCCATCCATCCATCCATCTACCTACCTACCTCTATTTATCTATCATCAGTCTATTTATCATTAGTCTGTCTGTCTGTCTGTCTGTCTGTCTGTCTGTCTGTAAAAGGGCAGGAGAATTTATTGCTTTTTTTTCTTCTCTTTTGGCACTCAGCCAGGGTGGATCCTACATGTAAAATGTTAAATTTAATTGACCACTTTTTTCTCCTTTCTTGTGCACTATTTTGTTGTTGTTGTTGTTGTTGTTGTCATTAGGGTTGAACGTATGTTTTTCTTTTGTTTCCTTTTGTTGGTTTGTTTTACTGTTCTGCATTTTGTTCTCTAGGATAAAACAATAATTTTTTTTAAAAAAGACACCACCCAAGGGAAATTCTGATCCCCATGGTAGTTATAAGTCGAGAACTACCGTACCTGTAGCAAATTTTATGCATGTTCTAAACTGCCTTTCCTGGTCCTGGTCCTACGATTCTACTTTGTCCTCCCTGAAAATGCTGCATTCACGGAGCACAACTGTTTAAGTAGACCGCTTCCTCTCACTTACTTATAAAAACATGAAGCAAATAAACCACGTCGGTTGCTACATCATACTAAGATCTCGTGCAAGACTGGCTCCCTGGTAAACAAACCACACTTCGGCTTAGCGCAACATCCTAATGTGCAGACCCAGCGTGGACCATGTTTTCCTGCCGCATCACTTCACTTTGCGGCACCCCTGTAAACATGCAGACCCACTTATCCCTGCAAGGAATGACTTAAGACAGGGATGCAAGATTGTGAGAGGATCAAAGTCCTGGGGCTGGTGAACATCAGAATAATAGAATAACACAAGAGTGGGAAGGGACCTTGGAGATCTTCTAGTCCAGCTCCCTGCTCAAGCACGAGACTGTGTACCAATCCAGACAAGTGGCTGTCCAGTGTCTTCTTAAAAGCCTTCTGAAAGAAAACCTAGTTAATTATTCTCATTGTTAGGAAATTCCTCCTTAGTTCCAGGTTGCTTCTCTCCTTGATTAGTTTCCATCTGTTGCTTCTTGTCCTGTCTTCAGGCGCTTTGGAGAATAGCTTGACTCCCTCTTTGGGGCAGCCCCTGAGATATTGGAAGACTGCTATCGTGTCACCCTTAGTCCTTTTCTCTAGATTTTTTTCGTCCAGCTTTTACTGAAAAATGGGCTGCATCTCATCAAGAGAGACTTCTAGACCTACCATTACTCAGTTAACCCCCCACCCCCAGCAGCAACTCTTATCTAGCCAACACTGGTTTTTATCTGCTCAGAAAGACCTAAACCATCCCTGGTCACCTAACTTTATTGACCACAATAGATTCTGAAGTCGCCTGCCATAGACCCGACATTTGTAATATATATCTATCTATCCCAGGATTCTGAGATATTCTGTCTAGCCTGTTGTGTCCATGGAAACAATTGATGGGAGACTTCTGCTATCTCAACCAGAATTGACTCTCCATGGGTTCCAGCTAACTAGCCTCATTTAAGAAAACAGCCCTTATCTTTATTTACAAGGAAAGGGATTGATTTTGTCCCTGTAATGAAACAGCCACAGTCTGTTTGGGGGCCGAGGGAAGCTTGGAGATAAACGTGCTAATCCTTGCAATGGCCATTTCCTGAAATGCATTTTTAATCCCAGGATCCAGGCGTGCTACTTTTCCCAAGGCCAGGATTGATTTAAAAATAAAAATAAAAAATTGGCCTCATTTATACTTAAGTTTCACGACAAACAGAGTGGTCCCGATTACGCTTCAGTCACGTACTTCACAGTTTTCTCTTTCGACCACCTTTGAGTTGGGTTACAAATTTTCAGGGGTCTCTCCTACAGGGCAGTGAGAAGATGTTTGTGGACTTTCTGCTTTGAGATGGAGGATGGGCGATTTACAAAAGGTCTTTTTTTGTGCCTTTGGAAATTTGTCTTTTGATGTCAATGGTCATTTGATGTCAACAGTCAATAGATGAAGCCTTCCTTCCTTCCTTCCTTCCTTCCTTCCCTCCTTCCTTCTTTCCTTCCTTTCTTCCTTCCCTCCTTCCTTCTTTCCTTCCTTCCTTCCTTCCTTCCTTCTTTCCTTCCTTCCTTTCTTTCTTTTCTTTCATCCTTCCATCCTTCCCCCTCTTTCTTTCTTTCTTTCTTTCTTTCTTTCTTTCTTTCTTTCTTTCTTTCTTTCTTTCTCTTTCTTTCCTTTCTTTTATTTTGTCCTTCCTTCTTTTCCCCTTTTCTTTCTTTCTTTCTTTCTTTCTTTCTTTCTTTCTTTCTTTCTTTCTTTCTTTCTTTCTTTCTTTCTCTTTCCTTCCTTCCTTTCTTTTCTTTTGTCCTTCCTTTCTTCCCCCTTTCTTTCTTTCTTTCTTTCTTCCTTCCTTCCTTTCTTTCTCTTCCTTTCCTTTCTTTTATTTTGTCCTTCCTTCTTTCCCCTCTTCCTTTCTTTCTTTCTTTCTTTCTTTCTTTCTCTCTCTCTCTCTCTCTCTCTCTCTCTCTCTCTCTCTCTGTCTCTCTCCCTCCCCCTCCCTCCCTCCCTCCCTCCACATCTACCTCTTTTCTTCCTTTTTTCGGTCCCTCTTCCCTCCAAACTCTTCTGAGGCCGTTGGACCTCATTGCCAGCCCAACCTCCTTGCAACTGCTGATCGGTTCAATCCTCTTTTATAATCACCACGACTCCTGGGGCCTTTCTGCTTCCTCCTTTTCCCTCTCACTCTCATTTAGAACTATGACCTTCATTGTTAATTAAATGGCAGTTTTCTCAAGCCGGTGATTCAATTACCTCCTGACACCTGCTTGGAGAACACAGCTGCTGATCGGAATAAACAGCAAAGAGTTATTTTTTGCAACAAGTGACTTGATCCCCAGGAATCTGATCCAATCACTGAGATGATAAATTGGCAGCCGATGGAACAAAAGGGGAGAAAAATGTGTGTTTGGGTGACAGAGGGAAAGTGAGGAGAAGGATGGAAGGAAGGAAGGAAGAAGGAAGGAAGGAAAAAATGGAAGGGAGGGAGGAAAGGAAAGAAGAAGGAAGGAAGGAAGGAAGGAAGGAAGGAAGTAGGTGGGTAGGTAGAGAGGAAGGGAGGAAATATACTGTTAATTTCCTTTTCGTGAACTGAATGGGATTTTGACTTGCAGTAAGACCCAGATGCCCGGCAAACCTTTCATATGCTTAATTTAATATGTGGGGCCATTATTAAATAGGGGGAAAGCAATCGTGTTAAGATAATATCATTGTAATTCTGTATAATTTTAATTCAATGCAGATGAATTCAAATGGATTCTAGGCTTTGGATGGGCTCCTCTTGCTTTTTGGATTGCGGCCCCTCCTGCACAGATAATTCTCAACTTACATTTTGTTTAGCGACCGTTCAAAGTTGCGACCACCCTGGAAAAAGTGCCTTGCAAGCAGTTTTCACCCTTACGCTTGTCTCAGCATCCCCACGGTCATCGGATCAAAATCCGGGTGCTCGGCCACTGGCAGGTATTTGTGACCGTTGGATTGCCATTTTTGACACTGGCAGTGGCTTCCAGCAAGCAAAGTCAGAGGGGGAAGCTGGATTTACTTAACGACCGCATGAGTCGCTTAACCCAGTGATGGCGATCCTTTTAGAGACCGAGTGCCCAAAACGCACCTCTGCCTGCCCTGCCCTGCCCTTGCCCCGTCCCTGCCCCTGCCTGCCCGCAGGGCCACCCACTACCTCCATGGCCCACCGCAGCGCCATGGCAGTCACTTTCTCTACTCACGCCCTGCATCATCTGCATGCAACAGGGAGCAAGGGCGGAGACTTGTCCCCCCCCCGCCTGGCTGCCATGTCCTTGGCTGTGCTGCTCTGCGTGGACCGCGCCCGGGGCAACTCTCCTCTGGGGGGGGCTGCTGGTGAGGAGGGGGCCGTGGGGGGAGGCGGGGCTGGGAGGACAGCAGGTGTGCCCACAGAGAGGGCTCTGAGTGCCACCTCTGGCACGCGTGCCATAGTTCGCCACCACTGGCTTAACCACTGCAGTGATCCATTAGGCAGATTAAAGGTTTGCCCAGTATCTGGTCTTATTGCATGTCAAAATGCCATTTCGGTTCTGGGAAAGGTGATAAAAATCGTACAGGAGGACTTATTTTACCAACTGCCTTGCTTAGCTATGGAAATTCTGGTCCCGACAGTGATCGTAAGTCGAGAACTATATGTATTACACAGTGGCTAATGGTGCCTTGCACCTTTCCCTTTTGTGTGCATAAAATCATACAAGAACGGCTGCAGGGTGTGGGTTTGGCTAGTCTAGAGAAAAAGGATGAGGGGGGACAGGATAGCAGTGTTCCAATATCTCAGGAACTGCCCCAAAGAAGAGGGAGTCAAGCTATTCTCCAAAGCGCCTGAAGGCAGGACAAGAAGCAATGGATGGAAACTAATCAAGGAGAGAAGCAACCGAGAACCAAGGAGAAACTTCCTGACAGTTAGAACAATCAACCAGTGGAACAACCTGCCTCCAGAAGCGGTGAATGCTCCAACACTGGAAGTTTTTAAGAAGAGACTGGACAGCCATTTGTCTGAAATGGTATAGGGTTTCCTGCCTGAGCAGGGGGTTGGACTAGAAGACCTCCAAGGTCCCTTCCAGCTCTATTCGGATTCTGATTCCTCCCTCTGGATGTAAGTTTTGGCCCACACTTACCGGCATGGTCTGACTCCCATGGAGAGTGCTAATGGCGGCTTGAGCTTCTGCGTGGCTTCCATATTTGACAAAGGCACATCCTAGACAGAGAGAAAAAGTTTGATTCCGTTCAACAGTTCAGGTTTGAATCCAGTTTGAAAGAAAGCCTAAGGAACCATTATTATTATAATTATTATTATAATTATTATTATCATCATCATCATCATCATCATCATTATCTTCATCATCATTTGCATCCATAGCAATGTTAACTTTTTTTCAAGTAGCCTTCCTTATAACGATTGGAGCAGGAGAAGAGGGCCTAGTTGCTAACTGTTTTTAGTAACAAGGAGCACCTTTGACTGATGTTTTTAGTTCCTTGGAAGTAACAAAGCAAGAATGAGGATTCTGATAGTAAGATTCTGATAAGAACCAGTTCAGACTGGCCAGAGACAAGAACTCACCCGATGTGGTTGTCAGTTGAGAGCTACTTGTAACCAGAAAACTCATTATAATGTGGCAAAGACACCTCCTGATTATGCAATTGGGCATTAACAAGATGATGCTAAGACTGTTATGGGATGCTATGAACTGTTACATGGTACAAGGTTGGATACCCCTGGTTTACACAATCCACTACAGCAAAGAGCTTGTGAACGTCAACTCCCAGAATTCTCCAGACAACATTGCTGGCTGGAAACTTCTGAGAGTTGAAGTCCACAGGTTTTAAAGTTGCCAAGGTTGGACACCCCTGGTGTAGATCTTGGCCATTCAGTGGTCCAGTGTATCATGTAAACCCAGAAATGGGGTTAAACACAGTTGATCAACTGGATCCACGTTGGATATATCTTTAGACATCCCATCAATATCCATCAACCTTCTAGATTGGTTCTCCTTGCATAGTGCCTGCCATGTAGACTCCCAGTTGACATAACATATGGATTCTAATCTCTTACCTTCTTTCCATTTTAGACCCACCCTCCCGTTACATCTGCCCCTCACCTTTACTGGCTCCATCAGGGCCTCGGAGGATGGTGCATTCTTCAATCTGTCCGAAGGGTTCAAAGAGTCGCCGGACATCGTCCTCACTTTGTTGTTTCCCCAACATGCCTACAAAGAGCTTCCTGTCTTCTAAAAACAAGCCACCTCTCATTAGTCAGAGTAACAGAAAAATGCAATGATCAGAGCCAGCTGGGTGGTGGCTTTGATGATCAGGCCTGCCCTAGAAGTGAGGGTTAGAGACACTGTCCAGCCAGAGGACCTGCTCAGCTAAATCTGCCTCTGGATCCTCCAAAGGAGCAAAGCCAGTCACATTAGGAAGACACTAGATTTGGTCTCATCATGGCAAGAACTCAATGTTTCACTGTAAAAATTGCATCTCCAGTTTGTTTGCTTAACTAACCTACGGAGGACATTGCTGTCCTGCAGCCTTCCATCAACTAGCAAAGTCTGACATAGCAACAATGCACTTCATTCTCCTTTAATGGTCAAGTAGACCACATGGTCAAGTAGACCACATATAGATAATGGTCACCAAGAAGTCCTTAGTGCTTTCTGGGGTCTGTGGTTTGCTTGCTCAGAGAGCACCAAGAATTCCATAGTTCAACCCTGAGCTACACATATATTCTCTTTTATTGATGGTCACCTCATGATGGGACTGTTGCAACATGGTCTACATGGAGTTGCCCTTGAAAACCATCCCAGAAGCCACAGCTGGCTTAAAATGCGGTAGTGTGAGTAGTGATGGTCACTTCTTGTTGTGCCCATGTGTTGTTATGCAAGCTACATTGATTCCCAGTTGGCTTCTGGGTACAATTCAAGATACTACCTGGTACCTATAAAGCCTTCATGGCATCTGAGGGGCCACCTGTCTCCCCTTATTTTTGCCTGCCTGGTTTGCCCTCCAAAACCAATCAAGAGGAAGAATGCCACTTGGCCATAGAACCTGGAACCTGGGCTTAGGCAGAATTAAGCTCTGATTTATGCAGCAGTGGTTTTCTGTATACACCAACCCTGGCTGAATCCCCACAACCCACTAAAGCAGGGGTGTCAAACTCGCAATGTCACGTGACGTGTCACAACGTATTGCAACTTTTTTTTCCATTGCCGGCAATGGGGTGGGCGCGGTTTTGGCAGGATGCACCCGGCCCATGGGCCGGCAGTTTGATACCCCTGCACTAAAACCTAAAGTTTGGTTTACAAATCCCAGTAGCTGCATTTGCATGAAATGTGAAACAGAACCTCACATAATGCATCAGCATGTGATGGGAAGGGAGTGTGAATCCCTCCATAATGTGGGGAAAGGCAAAGGAGGAATAAGAAGAATATCCTGGACATCTGGAGTCCCAGCAATAAGCATAAGATGACAACATGTTGTGGAAGGGCCCAGGGTAGGAAGAAGAAGAGGGCATTGACCCATTCTCCAAAGTACCTAAAGGCAGGATAAGAAGCAACTGGTGGGAGAACATTGAAGAGACATCCAACCTAGAAGTAAGGAGAAATTTTCTGACCGCGAGAACAATTAATCAGTGGAACAGCTTGCCTCCTGGAGTTGTGGGTGTCAAGAACACATTGGACAACTACTTGTCGCAGTTGGTATAAGCTCTTCTGCCCTGAGCAGGTGGATGGACTAGAAGACCTCTGAGGTCCCTTCTTGCCCTAGGACAGGGGTAGCCAAACTTGGCTTAGGAATTCTGTGAGTTGAAGTCCACAAGTATTAAAAGAGCCAAGGCTGCCTACCTCTGCCCTAGGATTCTACGTTCTATGTAAAATAGCAACAGGTAGAGCACTGAGGTCACATTTTGAATCGTCTCAGATACCACGATGGAGCAACGATAAATAGGATAGATACACACTGGCAGATCTGAAGGTTACGGGAAGCCGGTCTCCGTATGTGTGCGTGGCAGAGGAAGAGATTATTAAATAAAGTAACAAGCTCCTATGTGGTTATGATTGACTTCCCCAATAACCTACCCTTTCTGGCTTTCTCAAGGGTCATAAATAACCAAAACCTCATTGGAGCCGCTGTAAATAATGACCCGTTCATGATTATTGCCAGCATCTGTCTCTTCTCGTGCTCTCAGCCAGCGTTAGGCTTTAATGGCATTTGACACAAGAGATAAGGTGGCTCTCTCGCAGCCTGGGAAATAAATAAATAACAGCCCAGCCCGGCGGATGCTTTGTCCGTGGAGAGGCTGAGAAAATTAGTTAAGGGATCAGGTTTCATCCATCCTCTCCTTAAATATAAAGCTGCTCTCTTCAAAACCAGAGTGAGCCACAGTAACAATTGTGTTTTCTTGGAGTGCGGGCCAGCTTCAATTTCCTTGACCCGCTTTCTTGCAGAAATCTGTAGGAGGAGAGGTCAAAAACCTCAAACAGGGTCTGCAACCCCCTGCTTTTAATGCCGAGTCCATGTAAAAAAGGGGACTGCAGTTGCACAGTTTCAGATCCCTTCTAGAATTTTTCACACCCTCCACAGAGTTGTCCTGCTTTCTTGGGGAGGCTGGACCAACTTGCTTAGTTAGTCTGAACTTTAGTTTGTTTCTACGCAGCTTAATGAATTATGCAAATGCAATCCAATTGCTTGAGGTTGCGTGCCTGAAGCTTTAAATGAAACAGGTTCATTTAAACAATTAATTGTATCACATGGGCTCATATAAAACACGCGGCCTTCAAAAAGAGTGATACACATGTCACGGGGTCATCATGGAAATGCTGCCTGTGTAGACTTGCGCCTTGATGCCTGATGCAAGTTATGTACCCCAAATGCTACAACTACTGTTCACCATCCAGAGTCACTTCTCATGGAATGGGCCGCTATTGCCAAACGCAGGAAATCAGGAAATCCAGGCAGTTCCAAAGAATATAAGGATTTATTGCAAGCTTAAGCTCTCCACAAGATTCTGAAATACTGACAATCAAAGCAAGTTGGCAGCAGATAAGAGTCCACGGAATTCAAGATGGGCTGGATTTAGATCTCTTGTGAGCATGAAGGGATTCCAGACTTATGACGCGTTTGACCCCTCCCTCCCTCAAACACAGCCTGGTCATGTCCTCAAGCTATATAGATTTGTTGAACAGATGAGTAAAGAAAATGTGCTTACTTGCAACAGGCATTGAGACACAAATGCATGAAGGCAGTGGTGGGATTCAAATATCTGAACAACCGGTTCTCTTATTGAACCTCTGAGGCCTAGAACGGACTTCCGGAAGTGGCATCCATGCACTTCTGGTGGGCCATTCTAAGCCTGGGAGGCCTCCTCCAGACCTCCAAGGCCTAGACTGGACTTCCAGAAGCAGTGTGCATTCATCCGGTTCTCCAAACTCAGCAAAATTTAGCTACCAGTTCTGCCAAACTGGTGCGAACCGGCTGAATCCCACCACTGCATGAAGGCAATGTTTGCATGATGACGTCATCATCCATGTATTGACAGCACTGTGGCTTGGGAAGTGCTTAAATGTGGCCTGGCAAATTTTAATTTCCCCCTCCTTGTCCCCAACCCTGTGGAGTATCCTGCAGAGATCTAGATCAGAAACTGGAAAGAATACAAATTGTGTGAATGGAGATGCAACTGTGGTCTCTTCTCAGCATAGAGATGGTTATTACCAGGAGATGATCCGTTCAGTCAGCTACTCTGGGACTCTCTGCTCACAGCAGCTTCACGACCACCATGCTGCTGTTCTTTTTTCGGGAATCTCTATTTTTAAAACACACATGAGTTGGGCAGTTTCTCAGTCAAGCTACTTTGAAATGGACAGTAATCCTTTGAGCAGCTCTTCAAACAGATCTCAGTCTATTGTTACACTGAATGTATCCCATGCTCCCCCCCCCATTTCGTATGTCCCTTTCTTATTCTGTGCCTGCTGTCTCTTTTTCAGCACGAAGAACAGTTAATTTGTCAGTGGGTAAAGCCAACTCTAGAAGATTCTATCAGCTACAAGGGGAAGCCTTTGAGATGCCAACTCTTGGCTTTATTTCGATGGATTGAGTGGCTTGATTTCTTTCCTGCCTTTCTTCTTTATATTGTTGCACTGAATTTATATATTGCATTTAGAAACCAAGGAGCCACAATTCTTCCAAGCAGTGTTCATTATTACTCTCATTTTAGTTTCATGCCTATAACTCTGCACAAAAAGCCAGGCTCAAAAGTTATAGACCTTAGAATTATAGGACTGGACTAGACCCTGGAGGTCTTTTAGTCCAACTCCTTGTTCAAGCCAGGAGATCTTATACTATCCTGGTCAAATGGTTGTCCATTGTATTTTTGAAAACCTCCAGGGATGGAGCACCCACAACTCATTGCTCCATTGCTTCATAGAACGTACTGTCAGGAATTCTTCCTTGTTTCCAGGTTGTTTCCAGGTTGTTTCCACCTATGACTCCTTGTCCTGCCCTCAGGTGCTTTGAAGGATAAGTCAATCCCCTCTTCTCTGTGATAGTCCCTCAGGTACTGGAAGACAGGTATCATATCCCCCCAAAACTGGTTCAAAATGACTGGTTCAAAATCTTCAAATAATCTGAATGGGGATTTCATCCAAAATTTCTCTTCTTAGTCTAATGGTCTGATCACTGCACCACACTGGCCAAGATTCCTATGGGCCCCCTTCACAAACACACACACAAACTCTCCTTGAAAATCTTTCCAGAAGGCAAGGATTTGGGCTATTGAAGGTCTGGAGCCTTCCTTGAGGTTCCTCACTTCTGCGTCCACCCTTTGATCTTACCACACCTGCGGAACTGGCTATTCCAGACTGCCCTTGGGGTTAGCTATTACCCATGATAGTTCTCCAGAAAAAAACCCTGCAGGGTGGCTCATGTCCAAACATTGGCAACCATGGACTGAAAGATGGAGTGGACTGTCTCCCTAGGAAGGATAATTTTTTCCCCTCCTTCTCTAAAGAACCTAGCCAAAACTACTATCTTGTTCTAGCCATTGATTTTTAATCCCTCACCAATTACATTCTGTAAGTGGGTAATTTATTTCCTTGTTCCCTCTGGGACACCTGGAGCTTTTGCTGGCACTAGCTGAGTTGTGTTTAATAACTACATCTCTTTTGGAATAGATTATTTACCCTGCTCAGGCATCAGAACCAAGGAATAAAAGACCAATCCTTAGGTACATTTGGCTGTAGGCAGAACCCTGGGGAATAAGGCACCGAGACTGAGGTGGAAAGGAGAGAGAAATTTCAGATGAGAAGTCAACCAAGATACACCTTGGATACAAGCCATTCAAGTAGCAAGAATAGCCGAGAATCTGTGACTCTCCACTTGTTGATCAAAACTATAACTCCCAGGAGTTTCAACCAGCTCAGCTGCAATTGAACAATGCCCGGAATTGTATTTAGAAAAATCTAGAGCACGGGTGTCCAAAGTTGGCAACTTTTAAGACTTGGGGACTTCAGCTCTCAGAATGGCTGGCTGAGGAATTCTGGGAGTTGAAATCCACACGTCTTAAAGTGGTCAACTTTGGACACCCTTGATCTACACGCCAAGAAGTTCCTCATATCTGCAGTCAAAGTCTAGAGAACATAGCTAGAAGATGATTTTCTGCAGAAAGAGGTTGAACCTCAGTCAACAAGAGGAGATGGTTGCAAATAGACCTTGGATGTGTCATTGGGAGGTCTTCTACTTTGGGATTTGGTAAACCCCTTCCTCATTATCAGGCAAACAGAGAGATGTTTGGAAGAGTGGATAGGCTGTGCTAACTCACCTCCAACCAGCTGCCCCAAATCTTAAAATAGCCACCCATATACTATGCCAATGCAACACAACATCCTAGTTATAATATAGTATGTGAAGGCCAGCACCAGCTAAAGAACTGGCAGCTGTAATTTCACATCATTGCGTGTATATAATGCTACCACTAATAATATCATCAAACAACATCTGTCTCTCCCAGTCCTTAGGAAGGACTTGCAAGGTGGATAAAAATGCCAAATCCGATTTAAACATCTGGCTGCACGTGTGTGACCACCTCTCCTCCTCATAATATCAGCGGTAATCCTTCAACAGATCCCTGCAGAATCAGGGCAAATTTGCATTTCCTTTTGCTAACACTGATTGCTTTGTTCTAATTGAAAATGGAAATGATCTTACCCGTGTTTGGAAGGCTGTTATTTTTGGCAAGGAGGAGAGAATTGTTTCCTCAAATCGAGCGCAAGGTAGTGGCATTTATTTAAGTAGACAGCTTAGGGGAGGCATTAATAATTCACCCTCCTCATGATTTGCGATGTTGAGAATTTCCTATCGGTTCTCCAAGACCTGAAGCTTCTGGCAAAACTTCAATCTGGTTGTAAATGCTACGGTATTTGGGATTCCAACTGGTTTTTTTTAATTCAAGCACATTCCCCTAGAGGGCGCTAGTCAGCCACGAACGGCAAAAAAAGATGTGCTCCCCAGAGAGGGCGGGTGTCACTGTGCGCTAAGCCTAGATGTTATGCCCAAAGTATCCTGGCCAAATTACAGCAAACCGAGATGGAATTTGGTTCAGGTGTGCCCAGGATGCCTAGTTATTTTTACCGTCAATTCTCCATTCTCATGCAAATGTCTATTTGAATATAATGTGGACTTGCAAATATTTCTAGGTATTGAACAAAACAAATAAATGCAACCACCAACTGCTCTTAAGTCAACGGTCAATCTCTCACCATCTTGGATCCGAGGCTAATGTGTAGCTTTGGCGAAATCTTTAAAGCTGCACTTTGAGAAATGGGCGGGGTCAGGAAAAAAAAGCTAAATATCATTTAAATGTAATTAAAATTTAGTGATTCTGAGTGCCTGGTGAGTGGACTTAAGAGTTCAGCTTTTGGGTCCTTAAATGCCTGGAAAGTCGAAAGATCAGATTGTCTGTGCCGCAATAAGAGCTACCGGTCAGTTCTTTTCTACCTCCATTTTTGCATTTTATTACAATTGCGTCAAAAATGGGGAGAGGAGGCAGCAGACACTGCTCGGGGCTCAACCTGATGGGTTTCAGCAGCACCACTGCGCCTGCTGCTCCAAACTAAGTTCCCCCCCCCACATAGGTTGGCTTAATTGCTCAAATGCTCACTGCTGTGTAAACCGCAAACTGTGTATCTTGCCTCTAAGGTCAGTGGCCAAGTATCAAAGGTGCCAGTTTAAATGTAGCCAGTGGAGAGATTGCTATTACAAAAATGCCACTGGTCAGAACAGAAGCATGGAAGAGCAGTCCAAGCTCTACAAACTCTTGTGTTGCAAGGGAGAAGAAGTTGTCCGATGCCAGACCTGGGCTTTCAAAGGATTTCAAAGTTTGCAGCTAACCTAGGACTCTGCATCTCTATGATGCAGGTACAGATGTCTCCTCCGATGTCTCCTCCGCTGGACCATCCTTATTCAAACTGCGATGATCGGCAAATTGCAAAGATTTGCAATGTTCCTATTTTACCTAGAATCCTGCAGTCTGAGGCTTGAAGAGCCGGCTAAAGTCATCAACTCTACTTTCCTACAAGAACTGGTGTCCAAATGCAAGCATTCCCTCCAAATAGTCCTCAAGTCCTTCTTCAACACAAACAGCTGAAGGGATCTTTGACATCCTATACCATTTCAGACAACCAGTTGTCTGAAATGGTATAGATAGAGTTCCCTGCCTGAGCAGGGGGTTGGACTAGAAGCCCCCCACGGTCTCTTCCAAGTCTGTTATTCTATTCTTATTCTATTCTCCACCATTTGTCTCTGGGATTGGGCCCAGAGTTGGGTGACCTTCACTATTAGTAGGATCCTTCTGAAATTCTAATGGAATTTGCCTTCTGGGAAAGAAAGGGCCTCATTCCAAGACCTGCCAATTCATACCAATTCTGTTTTGTTTGTTTTTTGTTTGTTTTTTTAAGGGAAAAGCAGCTACTTAAAGACAGGATGACTACAGCGGCACAGAACGCAGAACCAAGATCTTAATTTGATTCAAGGGCCTCAGACACGATAATATTAAGAGACTATGGTTCCTCTCGGTCTGCTTCCACATTGTAAGGAAATGGAAACCTTGGGAGAAGTGGGGAAGAGATGCTGCCTAGGGCAGGGGTCCCCAACCCCCGGTCTGTGGACCGGCACCGGGTTGCGACATGCCAGAAATTGGTCCGCGCAAACAAGCGAAGCCCCATCTGTGGGATGCAGGCAGTACATGAAACCATGCCCCCTCCGGTCCATGGAAAAACCTCTCTCCACGGAACCGGTCCCTGGTGCTCAAAAGGTTGGGGACTTTTGGCCTAAGGAATGATCAAACAAGAGAAGGAAGAGCCCACCGTTGTTTAGCCGTCAGAGAAAGACATTTAGGGTTTGTCCTAATTAGTCGGATGGTTAAAAGTGGTGGCGGGGAAGTTTGTACCTTCAAACGTGTAAGATTCTGGTGTATCTCGTAGCCTAGAGCAGATATAGCTCATCTAATTGTGTTTCTTGCCGGAGAAGAATGATGTCAGGCCCAACCCAAGAATGACATAGAACAATCCAGCCCAAGTCTAGTTCTTTATTTGCTCACACCAGGAAGACAGAATCTTGCCAGGCCAAACCTATATTACTCAAACCCAACAGATATACTCTGGGAGATTCTAAGGAGTGGCTAGCCCAACTCTCTTTGTCTGTCTCATATCCAGCTCTGGGCTGGGCTCTTGTCTTTTGTAATGTGCTTCCTCCTTCTTGGGACACTACCATTTAACTGTGGTCCATCATGCTGTTCTCCCCCTCCATAGGGACCATCCCTCACCCATGAGCTCTAAATCACACCGAGAGCACATCAACCACATCATCCTCAAAATGATTTAAACCAACGTGGTTGCCTGCACCACCCATTGGAGAAATCAGCTGAGCATACAAAGAATGTTTATTTAAAAAAACAAAGCCACCTACCTCCCCGGCCTTCGCTATCTGCTGGTTTCACTTGGATTGGACGATTCATCTGCCAAAGGAAACACAGAAAGGATTGGTGAGGTTCTAGGTTTGGATAGAGTCATTCCATGTTCTAATATGAATCCATCTTTCTGAACTTGGGTGTCCAGATTTAGATAATATCCACAGGCCTCTATGTGTATGTGCCTGTAATAGATGGTGGAAATTCAGCCTTGTGGCTTCGTTTTTCTGGCAGCACCTTTGTTGAACTTGACTGAGCACCACGATGGAAAAGAAAGGAAAAGAAATAAATCTAGTTTTGTTTGGTAGTTCCATGCTAGGACCCATAGTGACCAGGTAGTGTCACCACAAAAGAGACAAGATAGGTTTTGGATCACTTGGCAAAGATCAACATTAAAATAAATCAGACTGTCATAATGAAAGAAAAAAAGATTCTGAGTTCCAGAAAAGGACCAGTGGAAAAAAAGGTTCATCCAATTTAAGAAAGAAAGACGGCATGCTACATTTTGGGAAGGTAACTCCTAAGAATCTTTGCAACAATCTCAATTGATCCTTTTTCCTCTAAATCCTGCATTAAGGAATTGGCTTTCACACATTTCAGTCTACACAAGCAATTATTCTAGATCTGTACAATTTTAGCTTTTCTATCAAGCTTCACCTATGCAACATAATTTCAGAATGATGGCCCACCGACCTTAATTTTCTCAGTGGAAAGTTACTGTTTGCTACCCGTCTCACAACTAGTATTGTCTCAACAATTGCCAAACCTATTCTCCCCAATGTGAAGTTTTAGACCAGCGTTTCACAATCTTGGCAACTCTAAGCTGTGAAGACTTCAACTCCCAGAATTCCCTAGCCAGCAAGCTGGTTGGAGAACTCTGGAAGTTGAAAACCACCCATTTTAGAGTAGCTAATGCTGAGAAACACTGCTTTTTACCGATCGAGCATTATCATCCTAGATTCAAGAGGATGCTTGAAAGATTGGGAAAGCTTGGAGTTTAGCCAACACAAGACAGGAAAACTCTGAAACAAAATTAGTATGGACAGAAAACAGCCCCAGCGTGTTGACTGTTGCGGGGTTCCCACACCATAATAATATGTGCTCTGTTTGTTTTTAGCTTAGCCTGCCCTATGAACTCAGCTACAATGGGTTATGAACTGAGCTTCAGGGCTTAGGGTGTGATGGAAACCCAAGCATTCAATAAACAATGGTTGAGCAAACTGAGGCTTATTGTAATGACTGAAGCCAGTCTGGAGGTTGTGTGAAAATGCAATCTAGTCCCAGGGCGGGTGGATGGGTGAGTGAAAAAATGGAAAAGCCTTCCTGAAAGATGCTGGTCTAAAGAGCTGGCCAGAATGTTGAACTAGAAACCGTCTGCATGTCAACACTTCATGCAAGCATGACTGCTTCTATCTAAGCCACTTCCTAAGGAGGCAGGATTGGAGCGAGCTAAAAAGATAAATGCTACATTTATAGCCTGGAACATCAAGCTAAGAGAGTAACATGAACTGAATACAGAAGCCTCCAGGGTACCACAGTGTTGTTTGCAAAACTGCCTCTGTTGCTGGGGTGAAGGATGCTTTTCCCAGCATCCTTCAACCAGCTGTGTGCAGCTCCTCCCTTGCCTCTCTTCACCACCTGACCACTCTCCTCCTGCCAATCAAACTGGCTAATTGATTTGTGTATTAAGAGACAGTGTTGATGGCATTTGATGGCTATTAAAGTCAATTAAAGCTCCTTCGCTTGATTGGGGTGACAGATGAATGGATACTGATGCATCCAGTCCTGCATTCCGCATTTGCGGACAAACATACATCCCACACTCCACACCTGACCATCTCAAAGAAAACCACAGACATACTCCCAGCATGGCTGGAATACATTTGTCTCTTGCTGCACTCAGTGCTGGAAGCAGTTTTTTGGACCTTGGACTCAGGAACTAGTCAAGAACTACTGTAGCTTAGTAGTCTCAGAAGACTAGACAGTACAGAACACATACACCACCTTTCAACACCCTGACATTCCGTGGATCAGTGTTTCTCAACCTTGGTAGCTTGAAGATGTGAGGACTTCAACTCTCAGAATTCCTCAGTCAGCATATGATGGACTTCAATTTCCAGAATTGGGAGTGAGGACTTCAACTGCCAGAATGAATTTCAACTCCCCAAATTATGCGGACTTCAACTCCCAAAATTATATGGACTTCAGCTCCCATGCTTGCTGGAAAATTCTGGGAGCTGAAAGCCACACATCTTCAAAGCTGCCAAGGTTGAGAAACACTGGTGTAGAGAAAGAAAGATGACTTCAGTAGAACTATGCAGGAACTATTGTCTAGGTCAGGGGTAGGCAACCTTGGCTCTTTTATGACTCGTGGACTTCAACTCCCAGAATTCCTGAGCCAGCCATGGCTCAGCTTGGAAACCTCTCCCTTTCCCCTTAGCATGGCTGGTTCAGGAATTCTGGGAGTTGAAGTCCACGAATTATAAAAGAGTCAAGGCTGCTACCCCTAGTCTAGGTAAAAGGGGTTGAAACATTGCTTAAGCCCAGAAGACCCAGGTAACATTCAGAAGTGAATCAGGCAGATGCTTCCCTGAGTGTAAGAGGTCCAGCGTAATAAGACTTGCAAAATTCTGTTTTTATAGCCCATCTCTATAAAAATAGCTTTAGTCTTGCTATGGTGTTGATTTCCTAATCCAGTCTACCTAGTAGGGCTGACGGTGTTTGGGATCAGACAGTCCAATAAAAATACTCTCCTGGGACGATGGAAACAACTAATATCTAGTAATCAGGACAGGCTTAAAGTTGAAGTTGCTTTCTATACTTATTTAATATTTATAGATTTTGCAAATTCCTAACTTACTTCCTGGCATTTCACACAATCAGCTCTGCCCCTTTTTCCTGAGGCTAACAGACCAGCTGGTGAAGGAACACCAGCGACAAGTTAAGTTGCAAACTTCTAAGCTATTCTTTGGCACCACAAGTTTCTGATGCATCTTGGCAAGGGAAGCTACGATTTGGCAGGCTAGCTTACATCTCTTGGGAAGAGTCAACTACTCAATAAAGAGTCAATTCCTCTCTTAATGACTGGGATTTGCCAAGCTTAACAAGAAGGACTTTTGTCCAGTTTGGAAAGCAGAACGGTCTGCTGAACCTGGATCTGTCAGGAGGCTGGGAAATGTGGTGTGCAGAATAATCAAGAGTTGGGGTGGGCGGTGGAATGCGATATGTTGTAGAGTTAAAAAATAATACCATTGAAATTGGAAGGTGTCTTGGTGTTCTGCTAATCCACCCCCTGCTCAATCCAGATTCCGCTTGTAGCATTCAACTACAGCTTCCCTGACAGATGGTCATCACATTGTTTCATAAGTACCTCTACAAAATTGGCCTCAATTTATTCCCAGCATCTGATCTTCCATAGTGTCAGGACGTTTCTTCTCCCAGAGACCCTGGCCCTCCACTTTTGGTCACGTCAGTTGCTCATCATGACTCTGGAGTGGAAGGGAATATCCTTCTCCACTATGGCAATGTTTCTGATCGTTGAAGACAATCATCAAGTCTTCTCTTCATCACATCAAGTGATAACACAGTTGGAATCCACAAAATTAGTTTATTCATTATAACCTCATTTTTCCCCTCTGGAAAGTTTAAATCATGGGTATAGGAGGGGTCCTTGGTGCTCTCTGAGCTTGCTTGTTTTCTTGCAAGAAAACAAGCAAATATTCTCCTTCGTTGTTATGGGTATATTTATGACTTGGTTGACTGCTCTCCCATTTTTTTCACACCTTGCACATAGCAAACTATGATACCAAAAAAAAAAACCTTGGCAATTTTTTTTTTTTGCCTTGACCAACTAATTTTCCATTGGTAAGGTCTTAATCCCTGATTATCTGGGTGTTGGTTGCTGGAGAGGATGTGTTTTGGTCTTGTTTCCTTCTTAATTCCTAAGATAATAAGGATTAACACCAGACAAACAAACAAGCAGAAAACAATGCCCTAATCAAGGAACTACCAAGAAGAAAACCACACCCCCACCAACACTGGAAGGGCAAGCTGTTGTATATAAACAAGGAACAAACCCCACACTCACTAACACTGATGATGTTACTTAGTTAGGTAATGAAACATCTGCATGTAAACAAACAAGTTCAGAGAGGACCAAAAACTGCACAGTTCAGTTCTGAGCTATGTATGTTCTCATCTATAGGAGAACTTAGCGGGACCTTCAGATAACAACTTACATCTGGCTCTGTGTCTTGTCCTCTTTGCACCATGTGAAGTATGAGAGGGAACACAAGAGGTGGCACTTCTGATGATTCGTTTCTCCAGAAGGCTACCTGGGGTCCGGGTTTCTCCACAACCTTTCTCCCTAGAACTATTCTCACACTTTCTTTTTTGTGTTCCAAATTAAAAATGACTACAAGGAATCTAAGAAGAGTTGGCTGGACGATACCAAAATGCCTGTAGGAGATGACAGATCCATTCTGGCCAGCTTGTTCAGATGTCCTTTCTGGGAGATCCAGAACAAGGGGCACAAGGACATTCTCCCACGTTTTTTTCTGAACTGATCTTCATTCGGAAACCTATCACTTCTCCACTATCTGGGGCTGGTCCTGACAAGCAGGAACCATCTGGCCTTCTAAGGGACACTTACCTATAGATTAATACAGGGTTCACCATCCTGACCTTCCTTCAGATATCAGACTTCAACTCCCAGAATTCCCTAATGAGCAAAACCATTGCTGAGAACTCTGGGAATTAAAGCCTACACACCTGGAGGTTGCAAGGATGGGAGGCCGGATTTCAAGATGTCTATGGAGATTCTCAACCATCCAAAAAAAGCAACTGGACTTTCTTGCTTTTTTTTCCCCTGGAGGAACTGAAGAAGCTTCCTGGATGAGAAGTGAAATGTTTTCAAGGAGAAAAACCAAGAAAATCCAGTTGTCTTTTGGAAAAAGCACCTTTGATCCTTCTTCTCCTTCCTGGTCAACATGCATGAAGAGGGACAAGTCACCCACCAGCCACCCCTGCCAGTCAAAAACATTTGCCATGAACTTCTTGTCCGCCAGAGACCAATGACAAATATTTCCCTTCAATTACCCCTGGTTCATAAAGCTAATGCTTGTTCCAAGCGGTGGGCCGTATCTATCATCCCTCAGGCTGCCTCCTCACTACATTAGTTTTATGGGCCTGCGCCCTTGATGGGCACGGCTGAATCCTGCCAGCGATAAGACTAACAAATTAGTCAAACTGACACCGAGGGGAATTTTTACGGAGACCAGGATCCAGCCTGTCTCCACCAGCTCTGCTTCTTTGTCAAGGGAGCCACTCATGGGGCCAAAGGCAAACCCAAACCCAGTTGCACCAACCTTCCTTCAAAAAGAGCACCCATCCTTTTCACCTGCATGACCTTCTCCAGGTGAGAGGACGCTGCTATTGAGTTATTTATTGAATAGATTTATATGGCTGCCTGGCTCACACACTGGTGGTGTCTCCGGGCGGCTTTCCAAATTTTTTTTTAAAAGACCACAGCATCTAAACCCCTGCTCTCCCTGTCCAGATCCAATGGACAAGGGCTGTCTAGGAAGCAGAAGTTAACAAGGACTTGGTGAAATCTATATTTCCAGCTGGAAGCATCCAAAACATCAGTTTACAAACAGTGTTTCTCAACCTCAGCATCACGGATGGACTTCAGCTCCCAGGGTTCCCCAGCCAGCATGACTCTAACTATTTCCAAATTGCTGAGGTTGAGGAATCCTGGTCTAGAAGAAGCCGCAAAAGGATCCAAGACAGAAAAGGAAGAACAAAAGAGTTGTCACGGACACACACACACACACACAGAGGGGGGGGAGAGTCAGTTGCTTTTGCTTGTCCCATGTTCCGACAACAATGAAATCAATCACTAAAATTAGGAATTTCAGGAAGAATGCAGAGCTAAATAGCTTGTTTGGCTTTGCCAGAACTATGCCAGAATCGGCTAAAATATCCAGGGTCTGGAGAATCTGTGTGTGTTTATGTGCTCGATGTTATACTATCATGAATCTGTGTTAGTCGTCGTTATGGTTGCTAGTCGCATGTTTATAGTTTTTGATGAATTTGTATTTATTGTAGTGCAGAATAGGCGTTATTTTATGCCCTAAGCGGCTTAGGAGTCATATGATCGGAGCAGCATTGAAGCATTTGTAGCATAAATATTCGTGTACACACAAACACACACAGGTAGCCACATTCCGTGCCAACATTTGGGAAAACTACACTTCTGTTTTCCTCCATGTCTATTTCTTTCTTTTAAAATACATGAAAAACAAAAGACTTGTTTTTTAAATAAATAAATCCGTGCACGGAGAATAGCTTACATTAAACAAGGTATTGTCTTTTATAACTTATTACATATGTTTAAGTTATTTTTTTGGGGGGGGGCGATGGCTCAGCGGTTAAAACACATGAGCTGCCTATGTATTTGAAGCTCTCAGATACAACACAGACACACACAGAGACACACAAACCGAAGAGATTTTTCCTCTGGGAGTCTGCCCACCCCTTCTCTGGAATCTTCCCTTGTTTCTTCAAGTGGAGATGAAGCTAATGGTTAATCAGGAATAATGATTTCTCCCAGTGTTTGTTTCTCCAGTTCTGGTGTTCCCAAGGGATGTTTCCTAAATCCTGTTGACAGAGATTACATGGGCAGCAGGAGACAGTCTCTGAGGAGACAAGGCAGCCTGCAGTTAGCCCGTTAACAACGCAAGACGGCACATGAAACCACGGGGAAGATCCAGGTGCACCAAGTCAGCAGGGAGCATGATGGCTAGCCCAGTTACTCCTGCGGCAAAGCTCAGTTGTTCCTGTTGATCAATCCTGGCAGTTCTGGGCTGGGGGATTCTGGGAGTTGAAGTCTGCATGTCTTAACACGGCTGAAGTTGAGAAACACTGCTCTCGAGGCCGATATCCAGGGGCACTAGCTTGGGAAAAGCTGTCCTAGATTCTCCTTTGTGTTGAGCCTCACAGCATAAGGAAATGAGGACGAGGATGAGGATGGATGGATGGATGGATGGGTGATGATGATTGATGTTATCTATCCAGTCGTGTTTAACTCTTGGCGATTCTACGGGCCAGGTGTCTCCACACCTTCCGATCATGCGCCACTTAATATAAGGACACTTGCCCTAAATCAGTTCCTTCTAGATGTCTTGGGCTCTACCGTCCCTAACCCCAGCTAGCTTGCCCAGTGAGGATGAGGATGATGGGGTTTGTAACCCATCACAACTGAAGGAGGAGAGAAGACTAGGTTGGATGACCTGTGGGTTCCTTCTTGAACTTAACGCACCAGCTTTAGGCTCTGGGAAGACGTTGCTAGAGTGACCTTTCTTATTAACAGGATTGCATGCTGTTCGGGAATTGGGGAAAACACTCCTGGAGTAGGCTAAGGAGGGGGAGAGAGACTTGTTTATGGGGTTTACTCCAAACCATAACAAACAACAAAGCAGAAGCAGATATAAAATAACAACTCTGGGGAAATGCAAAGTGGAGGATCAGAAGGGGGAGATAATTACTTTCTGCAAATCCCAAGAGTGATCTGGGATGAGCTGCCGTTATGAGTACATTGTTCTTACTTCACTTCAGGAATTCTGACACCAAACTCTCCATCTGGCCGGTAGATTGAAAACTTGTCCCCGATCTCTCTAATATCATTCCTGCTATTGTTTTAACAGTAGTAACAGAAGTTGTAGAAGCAGTAGTAATCCCATTCATTGCTACTATATGTCTATCAGCATTGACCAAGAAGTTTCTGCCCAAGATTAATAACACTGAATTAAAAGAATCCTCCCTTTTTACAACACTGTAATCCCCTAATTCGGGGGAGATTTGGGGCAACTGGATGGAGCTGAGAGTTTACTGGCTGGATGCCCTTCCTGATGCCTACGCAGAGTTCACAGCAGTTATTTTTTTCTTTGCGCCCTAGGAGAGAAATATCTACCGCTACCTAGGATTGAATTCTCAGCTTTCCGAGTGGGAGGCCACTAGGCCACCACGCTGCTCTTATAACACAATGTTATTGTGTTATTAATAACACTGAATTAAGTAAAAAAAAATTGCCACTTGGCATTTGGTTTGTAGCCAGAGACAATCAAGTGTCTGGCTCTCTGAAATTCTCTAGAAGTAGCACCTTTTCCTTGCCAGAAAACCCAATGTGCCTCTATCTCCCCAACGTCGTAAAAACAGCAGAGTGCTTTTGTAACACTTGGAAGACTGATCGGTCCAGCGCCATAGAAGCTTTCCATGGTTTAGTGAAGCCCACTTCCTCAAAAACAAAGCAATCCCTTTTGAGATGGGGGAAGAGAAGATGTCCTTGCCTTCTAGAAAGTTTACTTCATAAAGACAAATTGCTCACCAGCAGGACCGTGAGGGGCCTGGCCTGCTTGGAGAGGCATCTTCAGAAATCATTTGGTTTGAACATACTTCTCCGATTCTTGCTTCCCTCCTACGCTTGGCAGCAGAAGGAATAGAGACAAAGAAGGGGGGGGGGAACCAAGCAACTATCATTCTGCTTTCTGATAAACCCCCTATGTTGATGCCTTCTTTCGCTCTTCGAGGATGCCGTAAGGCTGGCTGGCTGAGGAAGAAAAGAAGCAGCATCTGAAGATGGCGGCCGTAGTCATTTCATCAGCTAAATCTCTCTGAGTATCTCATGTCCATCATATCTGGAATTATAAGTGGTTGAAATGTGTTTGAATATTAGTAGCTTGGGTTGATAGTTGGGTTGTTGGTTTAATCTCCAAGCTTGGCACTTTGCTTGCAAACATTTCATCACCATTCGAGGAGACATCATCAGTGTGCTTTGAATTTGTTTGTCAGAACACTGCCATGTTACTCAGAATCACCTGAACAAATAACATTCATACCCATTTGCATCACACAAAAAGGTATTTAAAGGCCAGCGCTCTGATAGATGAGCACAATTCAAAGCGCACTGACGACGTCTCCTTGCAGGGTGATGACACGTTTGCAACCAAATTGCCAAGCTCGGGGAATGATGAGGCTCAGAAAAAGGTTCAAACCTTGGCAGTCGAGTTACCTAGTTTCCTTCGATTCAAGTCATCCAATTTTCATTTCGTGCGGTAAAAATGCCTGCCTTAAAAAAAAACTGATTTAAAAAAGACACTCTGAAATTTCCTCTGATGGGTTTGGTGACATGAGCATCTTTAAATAAATAGGTCAGGATTTCTTTGAGTAGAGAAAGTCATCCCTGACATTCATCAATCCCTGGAAACCCTTTATGTCTTTTTGCTTAAAAGAGGAAATGATTTTGCGACGTGGTTTTGGTGTTTAGGAAGAATAGGTCAAGGGTAGGCAACCTTGGCTCTTTATGACTCATGGACTTCAACTCCCAGAATTCCTGAGCCAGAATGGCTCAGCTTGGAAACCTCTCCCTTTCCCCTCAGCATGGCTGGCTCAGGAATTCTGGGAGTTGAAGTCCACCAGTCATAAAAGAGCCAAGGTTGCCTACCCCTGGAATAGGTCATCGAAAGAAGAAGCTTCTGATGTAATCTTAGAGGCAGAGATTTGATTAGACTTGTATATAACTGCTGAGAAAAAAATCAGAAGTCACTTCTTTATATATATATACATATTTCATGTTTTCTGTACTTTTCTGTTCATTCTCTTTTTTTCTATCTCCTTTTTATTTTGCTTTTTTCTACCTTTTCTACATTTTTTCTAAAATATTTCTTAGATGTAAAATCTTTTTAAGGAAGTAACTGCATAAGTTAGAAAGCTTTTTTTATTTTTTTATTTTAAATTATTATGACCATACAGACAAACGAATGAGTACGAGGGGATTTGGCCTTTCACTTAGTACAGTTACACTAGAGTAAGCAATGCTGTCGCCTCTGTGTGACAGTGCTACCCTTATGGTAGCATGTGGATGTTTTCCGCCCTTCAGAAATCGTGGATGGGAGGGGGCGTCTGTTCTGAATTTCTTTCAGTTGCCCCTCTCGCCATGCAGAGCCCTGCGTGAAATTAGATAAATTGCTCTCAAATGAGTGAGCCCAGTGTGACATATTCTCCAAGGCAGATAAGATGAGTCTTTCCTCTCTCTCAAGTTGTGGAAATGCAACAGTCAACATGAGGCAGGATAAGATTTTGAAACAACACAACAGTGGAACAGGTAACAATAAATATCACTATGTCTTGTACACCTCTTTTCTGAACACAAGGATGGAGGGGGAGAATCCTAAACAAACCAGTTGACCCTTTGGGCTGTCTTGGGGTGCCTGAATCTCCTTTCAGAGTCCTCCCTGGAGCATTCTTTGCCAAAAATCATTAGAAAAACACTACATTGCAGAGGCGTAATTTCCCATTGGTAATCAGGCAAAAAGCTACATGAGAGGTACATAATGTTTGGATAGACTTAGCACAGTTTTAAAAAGCTGCTCAGAAGGTTCAAATCCTGATACACACCACCATTCAACCTTGCTTTCTCACAGTAATATCTTCAGGTCATGTCCTCATGAATGACCCTTGGGAAGGAAGGAAGGAAGGAAGGAAGGAAGGAAGGAAGGAAGGAAGGAAGGAAGGAAGGGGGAGGGAGGGAGGGAGGGAGGGAGGAAAGAAGGAAGGAAAAAGAAACAAGGGAGAGAAAAAAGGAAGGAAGGAAAAGAAAAAAGGAAGGAAAAAGAAAAAGGGAAGGAAGGATAGAGGAGGAAGGAAGGAAGGAAAAAGAAAGGGAGGGAGGGAGGAAGGAAAGAAAGAAAGGAGGGAGGGAGGAAAGAAGGAAATAAAGAAGGGAGGGAGGAAGGAAGGAAAGAAGGAAGAAAGGAAGGAAGGAAAGAAGGAAAGAAAGGAGGGAGGGAGAGAGGAAGGAAGGAAGGAAGGAAAGAAGGAAAGAAAGGAGGGAGGGAGGAAGGAAGGAAAGAAGGAAGGAAGGAGAGGAAAAAGGAAGGGAGGGAGGGAGGGAGGGAGGAGGTTCTCCAATCACGGGGGGGGGAAATAAGGAAAAAGGGCACTCTAAAAATTTACCTTCCTCCATGCCAGAATGATGGCCATCCTTTAGGCACATCCATTTTTTCACATGAAAAGGACAGTGCGCTACAAAAGGTTACGAAGGGCCTTGAGCAAAACCACAAAATCAGAGAACAAGCACACCCACCACGGTTTAGCAGAAAGCAGCCTTGTGCCAATCATCTCCCGAGATCCCAGGATCTCGTGACTTTGAGATGAATGGCCCCAATGTATTTCGCCAGAAAGGAAGGGCTGCTGTCTGTGTGAAGTGTGTATTGTGCCTTGTCAAACCATTCTTCATTTTTCAGCCCTGGTCAAGTTTTTCTCTATAATGGCTTTGTTTTCTTAGTTCAGGGGGAGAATAGTTTGCTTTGCCCCCCCCTCACACACACACACACACACACACACACACACACACACATACTGGCAGGTTTAGTTCATCTTTCTTCTCTAACAGTATTGTCATGAGACTTGACCCAATGGTTGCCAAAGGGAATTAAACACACACACACACACACACACACACACACACACATACACACACAAATACAGGTAGTCCTTGCCTTACGACCACAACTGAGTCCAAAATTTCTGTCGCTAAGTGAGCCGGTTGCGAGTTTTACCCCATTTGACGACCTTTCTTGTAACCGTCGTTAAGTGAGTCGCTGCAGTTGTTAAGTCGGTAAAATGGTCGTTAAGCGAATCCGGCTTCCCCCACGAACTCTGCTTGTCAGAAGGTTGCAAAAGGGGATCATGTGGGGGATGCTGCAGCTGTCATAAATGTGAGTCAATTGCCCAGCGTCTGGATTTTGATCACATGACCACAGGGATGCTGCAACGGTCATAACTGTGAAAATGGTCAAAACATCACTTTTTTCAATGCCGTTGTAACTCCGAACGGTCACTACCTGATTTGTTGTCAGCGGAGGACTCCCCTGTAGAGTAACCATCACTTTTATTGAACCAGTCCTAGTAGAATCCAATCCAGTAAATGATAATATTTTGAGTTTAAACTGCCAGGCCCAGTAGGCCAAAAGGCAAGAGATTAGAAATGGCTGCCGAATGTTATTGAAAAAAATCAAGATGGCGGCTGCTGTGGTGTGAGCCACTCTCCATCTTGGCCAGCGTCGATAGGAAAAGGCTCAAAATGGAGGCCTAGAATCAAAACCACGTGAAGTATTAGTACCGCTTTATAAAACCTTAGCAAGACCACACCATCCGGTTTTGGTCGCCACATAACAAAAAAGAGGTTGAGACTTTGGGAAAAGTGCAGAGAAGAGCAACTAAGATGATTAAAGGCCTGGAGACTAAAACATACAAAGAACGGTTGCAAGAATTGGGAATGGCCAGTCTAGAGAAAAGAAGTGCTAGGGGAGACATGATAGCGGTCTTCCAATATTTGACAGGTTGCCACAAGGAGGAATGGGTCAACTTATTTTCCAAAGCACCTGAAGGCAGGACGAGAAACAATGGATGGAAACAATGGAGAGAAGCAAGCTGAAATTAAGGAGAAACTTCCTAACACAACAATTAACCAGTGGAACGGCTTGCCTCCAGAGGTTGTGGGTGCTTCATCACTGGAGGTTTTTAAGAAGAGACTGGACAACCATTTGTCTGAAATGATATAGGGTCTCTGGCTTGAGCAAGGGGTTGGACTAGATGACCTCCAAGGTCCCTTCCAGCTCTGTTCTCAGTTGAAAAGAATCTCCAAACAACTGGAGGGCATTTGGTCATCTATTCATTTCATTCGCCTGTTCATTTATTCTTCCCATCAATTTTCAGCACAGACACTTTGTGATTTCAGCAACAAATAAACTCACTCTCTTTCCCTTATTGTTATTATTATTATTTTTTAAAAAGCCCATTTAAGAGACCTGAAACCATGAAAGGTCTTATTTACAAGCTTGATCCTTAATTATACCTTTTCCGGTTTGTCCAAGTTTACCTGGACAAGCATAATGGGAGGGTTTTTGTTTTGGCTCAGCAATGTGTGTGAACCAATATCCTGCTTTGCAAACTCTGCTCGTGCCAAGTGGCTTGAATGGGTTATTATTAGCCAATGATGACTTATTCAATAACCACTCTTAAATAAACTTTGTCTTTGCAGGATACAGGAATTCAGAATAACAGAGTTGGAAGAGACCAGGGAGGGTCTTCTAGTCCAACTCCCAGCTCAGGCAGGAAACCTATACCATATCTAAGGGGCTGCCCCAAAGAAAGGGGGGGTGTCAAGCTCTTCTCCAAAGCGCCTGAAGGCAGGACAAGAAGCAACGGATGGAAACTAATCAAGGAGAGAAGCAACCTGGAACTCAGGAGAATCTTCCTGACAGCGAGAACAATGGAAGTTTTAAAGAGGAGATTGGACAACCATTTCTTTGAAATGAGTGTTGCCATGGGTTTCCTGCCTGAGTAGGGGGTCGGACTAGAAGACCTCCAAAATCCCTTCCAATTCCATTTCAGACAAATGGTTGTCCAGTCTCTTCTTAAAAACATCCAGCGTTGGAGCATTCACCACTTTTGGAGGCAGGTTGTACCACTGGTTAATTGTTCTAACTGTCAGGAAATTTCTCCTTAGGTCTAGATTGCTTCTCTCCTTGATGAGTTTCCACCCGTTGCTTCTTCTCCTGCCTTTCATTCATTTCAGATGGGTTTCTCGGTCCTTTGAGGAGAACCCAGGATGCAAAGAAGAACAAACGGAGGTTTTCTCTTCCAAAACTTCAGAACTTTACTCCGGTGATGTAATGCTGAAAGGCACATCACTGAAGACCTAGTAAACAAATTAGCCATGTCTCCATGGAAAGGGATATTTGCTGCATGGCATTATTGCATTATTCACATCCGACAGGACGTGTCTGTGTCTTGCTTTGCAGAACATGCACCAAGGAGAAGCGCCTCCCTCACCTTCTTCTCCTGCCCCTGTCAACCCTTCGTGCTTTGTCACCTTGTTTTCCTTTCCCCCCCTTCCCCCCATTGGATCCGCCCTCCCCATCCTACAAACACTACCATTATATCTGTCACTCAGGCAACAGCCAGCGCTTCCCGAGTGTCGCTGTGGAGATGTGTCATGTGCTTGATAAGAGTAACCATGGCAACTGAGGGAGGCGGACACAGATGAACAATTCACTCTGCCAGCTGATCGTAGTTTGGGGGAGGTTGATGGAAAGAGTTGAGGCAAGCAAGGGCGGTCTTCCGGGAGGTGTGAAAACAGCACCCAACTAGGCCAATTCCCTTTGCCTGCAGGTGCCTACGAAGGTACCCAGAGCAAGGAGGCAACATCCCTCCCTTAGTAGCAAATCTGCAGACTAGAAGCGTGCAAGGGAGCTGCGCTTTGAAGCCTCGCCCAACAGTTCCAGGAGCCAGAGGTTTCTCTCTGTGCATTGCATAGATCTCTCCCGGGGCTTTCCCTGGCCGACAAAAGAACCAGGAGGGGCTTCTGTGCAAGCATAATGCATGTGTGGCAGCCCCAGTTGGTGCCTGGTACTGCCAGAGGAACCAGTTGGAGCCGTGGAGGAGAAGCAGTGGGGTGGCTTTGCTTCCCGTTGCTTTTAGAAGGGGGGCTTTGTTGATGGAAGGCTCCCCCGTGGAGCCTTGAAAGTGCACACATCAAGGAAACTCACACGCTTTCCTCCTCCATGGGTGCAGGAAAGGCATATACGTAGGAGCTCTGGTTCTAGAATGCCTGCTTTGTATGCAGGAGAACTCCACCTGTCAGGTCCACATTTCTAGGTGGGATTGGCAAAACTCCTGACTGAAAGTGTTGTGCGTTGCTATTCTCAGAGAAGATGGTTTGGCACCACTGGGCTGTCCAGGGAGAAGGTACCTTCCTATCTTCTCTGATGGTGCTGGGGCCGGTGTCCCGTTGGCTTCATCTGAACGGTATAAGAACAAGCGAAGCACAGGTAGTCTGCCTAGGTAGAAGTAACTACAGCTTCTCCTAATGACAGAACTATGGGGTTTTCTAAACATAAACCTCCCCACCGCTGAAGACCATGGGTGTTAGATGAAGCTTGGCTGAACAAGTTTAGAATGTTTAGTGTTTTTCAACCTATCTGATCTTGCAAAGTGGCCGGGAGTTTAGAAGAAGACAAAGGAATGTAAACACTTTCTCAAGCTCTTTGTTGAACATTCAGGGTAAGCGTGACACAATTACAACAAAGAGAAGGGCCCTTGTAGGTGTCAGTGGCAAAGAGAAGCCTGGGACCTAAAGCAAAACAGATGTTTGATTACTGCCGTTGTAGGCATGGAGAAGAAAGAGGATCTATTGGAGTCTGATCAAATTCAGGATATTTTCGGAACAGTGGAGTTCTTGGCGTTCTCTTGGTGGTTTTCTGGCAGACCTTTCATCACCCAACTAGGTGACATCATCAGTGCTATCATCTAACACGGATGGCGTTCCTTAGTTGGGTGATGAAAGGTCTGCCAGAAAACAGACAAGCTCAGACCCCAGAGTTCAACCTTGAACTACAAATATTCTCTTCTTCTGGTATTTTCAGAAGAACTGGACAAATTAGGAGCTCTGGAAGAAAGGAGAGACAACCTGACTAGATTTTATCCAGAGATCAGGATGCCCTAGAATGCTCAGCCACAATCTTCAGATTCTCTCCCTCCCTCTGCGGATCGCCACACCAGCATCACACAACATATATTATCCCCATTTTCCTTTGCTTTCCAATGCACCTGTGCGGAATGAAGATTGCTTTTCGCATTTTCAAAGCAAAATGTCTCTTCTGAAATGGCAACTGTCTCTATAAGAAGGGGAGGAGTCTAAGTCAATATTTACTCTCCGCTAATATTGGAACTAAAATGCTGAGTGCATTTGTACAAATCATGCTGACTCAGGTTTATTTTAAATCCCAGTTTCCTGGCTAAGCCACAAGGGGATGGTTTTGCACATGCTACTTAGACAGAACCATTGCTGGGGGACTACAATGCTTGGATTCCCACCAGAAGCTATGGCACCCTCAGGGATGAGCAGTCAGCAGCTCATAATTCCACATCACCTTTTTGGACTGTGGATGACAGGCCCCAAACCACAAGGGAGATTCTTCCAAGCTGAGTTCTTTGTTGTTCCACACTTACAGCAAATCTTGCCAGACTGAGGACTTTCCTATTTGTATCTACAATATACTCTGGGAACTATTAAGGAGGGTCTGTCTTCACCATCTTTCTCTCACACATGATCTCTGGGCTGAGTTGCCTCTTATTCCTCTGGAATGCAATCCCTCCCTCCTGGGGATCCATCTCCTCACTCCATTCCATCAAATCATGTGTGGACTTCAACTGCCTGAATTAATCAGCCACTGTGTTTGAACTTCAAGTCCCAGAATACCTCAAGTCACCATATGTCAGGCCCAAAACCAAGAATGACATGTGGCAATTTTCCTCAGCTGCTTTCTTTACTTTTCCACACCTATAGACAGAACCTTGCCAGACTGAGGACACCAACCATCTGCTTTTACAATATACTCTGGGAACTATTGAGGAGGGTCTGTCTTCATCCTCTTTCTCACACACGTGATATCTGGACTGAGTTGCCTCTTCCTCTTCTGGAATACATCCCCTCGCTCCTGGGGATCCACCTCCTGATTATACTCCATCACACTGGAGCTTTAAGACCACGATGGCCTGTTTTGCTGTCATTTTCCCCAAGCAAAATCCACCCTAAAGAACTCTGTCCACAGTGTAGCCCCCAGGCTCTGAAAAATATGTTAAGGGTGACTCTCAACTATAAAAACATTCTCCCCCCCGCCCCCCCCCCCCGGTGCAAGGATAAATCCAAATCACATTTTGACTTTTATGGATGGAATCCAGTCTTTTAGAATGAGTCATTGATTATGCTTTAACTAGAGTTTCTAGCATCAGGGTTAAAAGGGGACAGGCTGTACTCCTTGCCCACAGAAGAGCATATGTGGGTGGCAACTGTAAAAATTGGAGGGTTTTTTTTTAAATTTAATGTAATATAAGCAAATTAATGTAATGTAAATATTGATGAAGCAGAGAGGGCCAGGAAATTTATAAGAGGAAGTCTGGCATGTCAAATAAAAGCTGGAGAAAAAGACATTGTTTAATTGGGAAAGAAAAAGTACAGAAAAAAAAACAAAGTTTGTTTAGTAAGCACCTTATAGATGAAGTTACATTTTAATCAAGTTAACGGGGAAGGAAGGAAGGAAGGGAAGGAAGAAGGTATTTTTGTTAAGTAAAATTTCCAATGGGAGAAAAAAAAATCTACAACAATTTTCATGAAATCTCTACATCACTAGGATCTTTAGCTATTGTTATATGATATAGAAATCCATTAATAAAAGGAAATATAGATAAACATAAAGTTGGTCCATTAAAAATAAGTTTTAAAGATTTGATTTAAAAAAATCTAAGTACTGTACATCAACAATTCTGATACCGATGCTCTGAGGCTCAACACTGCCCAACACACCAATGTCCTTTAGGAAAGTGGGAGTCTGTCAGGTGCAAAAACCTGAAGGGCCACCTCGATTCTCCAAGTTATTAAGCACGGCGGAAACAAATAGTGGTTACTTTGATTGGGGAGGGTGTGTGGGAAAGGTGGGGTCCCTACGCCAAGCTGCCAATCACCTTTATGAGCAAAAGGGCTTTTGATGGCATCCGTTTCCCCAGCTCCCATGCTATATGCTTAATGTAATAAAACTCCAGCGAGTATGATTTAGAATAACATTTACTGAACAGGCCAATGTCATTTTGATGTGTCTCTCTGCTTTGCTCGCCGGTTATTAAAATCTATTGATTCTCCGGGACTGTCTGATGTTTATAAATGTCAAACTGCCTGGCGTATGTTGAACTTCAGGAGCCAAGGAACTTTTTTTGGTACAAGGCTGGGAGATGGGCCGGATGGAGAGAGAAAGAGGGTGAGTGTCATTCTGGGTGTGTGTTTGTGACCCCACCCTCTAGGACAGGTTTTCTAGCTGGGGAATTCTGGGAGTTGAAGTCCCTACACCTTTAAGTAGCCAAGTCTAAGAAACACAACTACTACTACTACTACTACTACTACTACTACTACTACTACTACTACTACTACTACTAAAGTTGGAAGGCACCTTGGAGGTCATCTAGTCCAACCCCCTGCTGAGGCAGGAAACCCTATACCAGTGGTGGCAAACCTATGGCACGGGTGCCAGAGGCAGCACTCAGAGCCCTCCCTCTCTGTGGGCACGCACGCAGTCGCCCCAGTCCTAGGCCTTCAGCTGGGTTTTATAAAACCTTATCACTTTAGGCCTCCGCCACTGTGTGCAAAAAAAAAAAAAAAGGTTCAATCAGTCAATTTCAACTTCTCGCGGGGAAAAAAAAGATCTTGCAAAGTTGGAATTGATTGAACTTTTTAGTCCCATCCAGTCTGCCGTTACCACAGCAGCTACGCCCACCCAATGGGCCACACCCACCCAATGGGCCACGCCCACCCGGCACTCGACGATGCATAAGTGGATTTTGGGTTGCAGTTTGGGCACTCGGTCTCTAAAAGGTTCGCTATCACTGCCCTATACCATTTCAGACAAATGACTGTCCAGTTCCTTCATAAAAACCTCCAGTAATGGAGCACCTACAACTTCTGGAGGCAGGTTGTTCCACTGATTAATTGTTCTCACTGTCAGGAAGTTTCTCCTTAGTTCTAGGTTGCTTCTCTCCTGGATTAGTTTCCATCCGTTGCTTCTTATCCTGCCTTCAGGCACTTTGGAGAATAGCTTGACTCCCTCTTCTTTGCGGCAACCCCTGAGATATTGGAACACTGCTATCATGTCCCCCCTCATCCTTCTCTTCATTAAACTAGACATACCCAATTCCAGCAACTGTTCCTGATATGTTTTAGCCTCCAGACCTCTAATCATCTTTGTTACTCTTCTCTGCACTCTAGAACTGTGAAGTAGGTCAACTCATTTTCTGCCCCTTGGGGATAGCTAAGAAAAAAAAAACAAAGAAGGTTTTAACCTAACTAACTAACTAACTAACTAAGCAAGGTTTTGTTAACAATCCGCTAGGACTTTCCCCAGTATATTTTTAGTCCGTCAGCAAAGTTTGCCTTCTCCCTAAGCTTATACTGTAGCTCTCTTCCCCTTGTGCACAGATGATGTTGTTGGAACTGTGTGAAGGTCACAGCTCACAATCTGGTCCCTGAACGTGGAGAGACTGATGGCTACTTCTGTGTATTAGAACATAGAATTAAAGGATTGGAAGGAACCATGGAGGTCTTCTGGTTCAACCCCCTGCCTGTGGCAGGAGATCCGATCCCTTTCCATGCAAATGGCTGCCCAATCTCTTCTTGAAAACCTCAGGGATGCCTCATGAATCCCAGCGGCCGGTTAGGGCCCACAGAGTCGGCCTTCTCCGGGTCCCGTCAGCCAGACAGTGTCGCCTGGCGGGGCCTAGGGGAAGGGCCTTCTCTGTTGCGGCCCCGGCCCTCTGGA